>JAZDUA010000373.1:0-370000 GCA_038098605.1 Gryllus longicercus | reverse complement strand
GCTTTTAAAATCGTATTTTTTTAAAATGTGATGCGGACTGTCTCAGGACACGGACGGACGGACATCTATGTTGCGAAAATAATATTCTATACTACGTTTGCGGAAAAGAAAAGTAGTTTTCTGAGGTGCATGTTAAATTACACCACAATTAAAAAAAGCATTCCTACTCTACACGAGATTTTTTCTCGGAGCTCTATTCCAATTCTTGCACTATCTAGGTCGGCACTTCTTTGCTGCCTTCATTCCTGAAGTGCAGAGACTCAGGGGACAGTGAACATTCCTCATTGCGAATCACATTCCATATCTCCACCCAGTGAGTCCTTCAGAGGTCACGCCTTCTTATTCTATAAAAGCATGCGAACATCAATGAAGGCGGTGATGCCATTCAATCGCAAAAATTATTGATGTTAAAGCTAAAAAGAAACACTGACCACTTGCTTCAAAATAAAAGAATAACTGGATGTGGAAGATCAATTTCTGGAAGGAGACTGACAATGTACACCATACAGAGAGGCTTAATGCATGGGAACGTACATATTTGTATAATCAATTTCTAAATTTACCCAATTTCATTATTGGATTTTTATTATTATTATTTCTTGCGATGTATCGCTTTCGAAACGAATTCACATATTCTTAAAGTATTTTACGCGAACAGTATAAAATGACATTTTATCTATTTCAGTGTGTTGCACACATGCAAGGTCAGTGAAAAGAAAATCGAACGAGCCAACTAAGCAATCTTGCTATGACTGGATTGGCTATCAAAATGTGTTTTCCCGTCAAGCAGCTGCTCGGAAACTTCGTGAGTTTAACGAAAACCTTTGTTAAAATGGTCGGAATGTTTTCAAGTGGATTATGCCCCTTTGTACCCGCATGCACGTCGATCGTTTTTCCTGCTTCCCGGACAGATTCCAATGAAATCGTGAAAACTGAGAAAGTGACCCTACCCCTACTCGAGCATGAAGTCGAGGTGTATGTGGAAACAGTCTCATCTGCCCTTAAAATGGAAATTTTTTAGCCTTTTTTTTTCTTCTAAAATAAAGTTAGGACTTGAATATAGTATCTTGGCACCTAACTTCTTTTGTTGGAATGTACATGGCGATCTTAAATGAAGTATTTACATTTGATGCATTTCATATTTCAAGGTGATTAAAATGCAGGATAGAAAAAGACCTATTGGATTATTTGAAGTTATTAAAATGTTAATTTAGATTATCTGAGAAAAGTGAGCCAGTTGTTACTTTTTAAGATTCGAAGGGTTTAGGAATGCCTGGTGAGCATATGCTCATGTGAGGGGAGAGAATGTTATTTGAATACACATGCCTTGAGAGAATGCAAGCCCTCCATTTATTATCAAAAACTGGAAAGAAAAAAAAAAAAAAAAATTAATGATGGAGCTGGTGGTCATTGCAATACAATATTATCAATGATTTGGAAAAACCTGATACAATATACATATATATTGTATATCGACAATTACTTTCTTAAGGGGAAAATGTATGCATCAGATACTAAAAAGCAAAAACAAAAAAGTGCCATCTTCAGTAAAACATAAGTATTAATTATATTATGTTTATTTTATTTCAGCTGGACTTTTGTATAATGGCACTCCAGTAGTTACAGTAATCAGGTATGTACAAAAATAATAATTGAATCTATATTTTTTTGTTTCACCTACTTATACTACATTAATAGTGAATTCTTTTAACCGTGCATTGCTTTGTCTTGCAGTACACATTTTCTGCAATTTTTTCTTCTTCTTTCTTTCTTGCAGTCCTCAACAGTTACGCACTGTACCACCAGCTGAAAACAAATTTATACGCCGTGATGGTTTGGCTCGAGAACCTTCGGTCCAATCAGATGTTACTTCACATGGTAGTCATGGGTCCAGTGTTGAATCGTACTTGGAGTCTCGCAAACCTGACCCTGAAGAGGTCTTGTTAAGTTTAGGGTTTGGGGGACCTGTGTCTTCATTGGACAGTGAAGTCACTCGCATTCCAAAAAGATTTCTTCAGCCATCAAAGGTATTTATCCTTTCAGTGAGTATATGAATGAAAATTATAATATTGAAATAAGTAGATGTAGACAAATAAATTCAGAATTTTTAAATTGCATGTATCATGAAGCAGTCAGAGCAATTTATAATTTACAGGTTGTTCCATTCACTACAATTGGTTGCATATCTATTAATGAACTATCAATACTTGTATTTTAAATGTGCAATGTTAAGAATTTCTTGCAGGTGATAATCTTAAATATCACGCATGTAGAAAGGGACATGTGTGTGCATGTGTGTGTGTGTGTGTGTGTGTGTGTGTGTGTGTGTGTGTGTGTGACTGTGTGTTTTTCTGTGTGTGTCTGTGTGTATACTCAAATGTTTATATAATAGGCTGCATAAAGATTTGGACATATGGTATGCTAATAGATATGTATATAAATGTTGTCACATTCTCTTCAAGTCATTGAAATTTGTTTGTGTAGGTGAAAGGAGTGGCCATTAAGGATTTCTTACGCCATCAACAAGAACTCATTGAAAATTTTGAGACTGGGTTTTGTGGATATCGTGGGCTATCAGGTGAGTCGGTAGTACATTCTTATTCTTTTCAATATGAAATATAAATTTCTTCTTGTTTACAATTCTGAAGTATACATGTGTGTAAATTGATAACATATACGTATGTCTTTCAGGATCAGGACATGATCCTTCCAATGCGCACATAGTTTCTTCAGCTTCTTCACCCATAAGAACATTTTCTGCCATGTCTCCAATTTTCAATGACAGCTTTGTGAATATTCCCATGCGTTTCCTTCCACCACCTCCTCCTGGGCAGAGAACACTTTTATCTGTCCCAGGACAGTCTCAGAATCCTATGGTACGAACTATGAGTACCAAACGGCATTTATCTGTTCGTGTGAATCCACACCGCCGAGCTAGTGAACCTGCACCAGCTAAAATATAACTTTAAAAGAAAATGAAATATCAAAATGTGTGCAGATATGAGAGGAATTTGTATATATTGTTGCTCATTTATAAAAGAGGGATACATTTTACAAATTTTTTTCTCACATTATAATTTATTATGAAAATTCTTAGAAAATTATATTACTTGATGAAATTAAATTATTTATAAGCTACTTTGTTTAAAGAAGATTGTTCCAATACATGACAATAATGAAATAATGTGTATTTATATTTTAAAAAAACTCCATGTTTTGTTTTTAAAAAGGCTATTATCCTTTCTTACATTATATTGTTCTAGGAAAAAAGGAAATTTGATTACTTGTTTCTACCAGCAATATAACAGCTAATATTGGAATTAGGAAAAACTATAATAATGATGGACAAACTGAAAAACATTCATTGTGATAATAGAGAAGAAAATAGACATTGTACACTGAGTCAATACCTGGAAAATACTCAATTAACTTGTAAACATTGGAGACAGATGAGTCAGGTCCACAAATTAAAAAGTACCTCCAAACATTTTTGTAATTTTGTCAAATTTTGTTACCGCATATCTTTTAATCTTGCAGTTTCTTTTGAAAAATTGTATGTGTGTATATTTCTATGAACTAGAGATAATATATCTCCTGCATATTTGTTATTTAAAATTTTATTAACAATTTGTTTACTATTTATTGGAAATATTTTAAAATTCAAATTGGTGCTCAGTACTTACATTAGTAAACTAAATGGCATAGTTTAACAAATCTCCAGTATTATCTTCTGATAGGTATTAAGATATAACACAACAGAATGATTTAGTTCATTTTATAGTTGGTCTCCCATATCATTTCAGATATCTTGTCTTTACATATTGATATTAGTGATGTGAGAGTTTTGTGACGTGCCTGTTCATTACAATTTGGAACTTTTGATTATGCAAAGATGTCAATGAATTCAGATATGTCAGAATTAAGGGACCATCCCTAATTACAGATTTCCCAGATTGTATATGTTATCCATTTTTCAAGCTTCATGTGATGTCAATTCCACATTCAATTTACTATTCAAATGTGATAACCTAAAATTTCTTCTTAAAAGGATATATTGCGGATTTATCATTTTTTTCTGGTGTTTTTGTGATATTTTCTTTTTTCATGTATTTCATCTTATTAAATCAAATGAATAATCTCTCTTTTTAAAATACCCATTGATAATTGTTAGAAGAGTAACAGTTGTCTGTCTTTTTTTGGGTGTTTCTTGCACATCCTTCGTGAACATGAAATGCTCTTGGGATCTGGTTTCTGCTAATAAAATTATTTTTATTATTTCTTTTTTTTCTGCTGAAAATTTGTTTTAGTTTCGAATTGTCATTTTCAACTTCTCTCTATAGCTTCTTCATAACTTTCATAAAATTTTTACTACTTCATGTAATGCACATCTGTATAATCATGACATTTATTATATTTCGATAATTAATTGCTATCGTTACATTGTAATTAATAGTTCATATTTATCTATGCAGTTTTCTTCAAGAGTTGAAAATATGTGTAGTTCTTGAGTTCAACATGTGTACAGAAAGCTCATTCATGTTTCAAAAAGTCTTTGAAATTTACTGTCTTAAACATATTTTATCATCTTTTATGTCACTTGCAAATCCTTGCAGCAATACCATTGTCTGCAGGTTCATTACATGTATTAACTTAACTCTGAAGCTTCTGGAAGTCTGAGAATATTATTTATATGTAGATCATAAAACTTATGCTCTCTGCAAAAATTTGTTAATCAAATACTTGCCTGTTATGAATCTATATATCTTCTCAAAGCTTTTGGAAACGTTTAAGTGTTTTTCTTAACTATTAACTCCATTATTAAAGCTTATAAAAATGTCACATTTTTCTGTATCTTTACCTTATTTCATGTTGCAGCTGGTGTTATCATTATTGCTGTGATTCAACAGATTTTGGATTAATCAATCTTTCTGAGAGCTGTTTCCAAATGTTTGTAGCACATGTCTGGCACAACCTGTGTTGTAATGTAGCATAAGAATGCATTCCACATTTATTACTCCTTTGGATGTACTATTGTACATCATTGTCAAAATTGCTCCTACCAGAAAGACATTCAGGTTCTTGAGAGTATATTAACTTTACTCATCACTTCTCTTTGCATTATGGAAATATAATATATAATGAGAGATGGGTAGGAACATTCCAAAGGGTAGAAATGTGACTTCTCTTCCAAGACAATGTGGAAGAGAAATGATTTTGCACTTATTCCATTTATTAGTTTATAGTTACTTGTGTTTCTTCTTCTTTCTTCCTCCAAATATATTTTGGATTTTATTGTATTATTATAATTCTTTATATGAAAAATTTTATTGTGATGTAGTTGCAAGTTCCAGAACGCTGCATGTGAATTCAGAATTAGGAAAATTTCAAAGCTTTATTGTATACACAATTTTTGTAAAAAAATTTTTTTTTAAGTGAAGAGGAAAAAAGAGAAAGCATTTAGTTCATTTTATAATTAGTGTAGACTTCATGCAAAGAAATGAAGTCTTTAAGCAAGAAATAACTTGCAAAACGTTAAGAGTTTTAACCTTTGCAACTTGCTCATTTGAGTGCACAGGGGAAAACGTTGTGATAGTTGTAAGCTATATTTTCAAGGCACTTTGTCATCATGTGCCCCCCTCAACAGGATTAGAAAATTGTTTTTGTGAAAAAAATGTAAATAAAATTTATTGCTTTGAATTGTTGTATAAATATATTGTTGTTAAATAATGTCATATTGTTTCTTTATTATTGTTCAGTGATGGAAAATAGTTTAGCTTGCATTACTGGCATTACGTAAGTTTTTTTAAGATTTTGTGTGCCAATATTTAGATGCTTTGATTTTAATGCACATATTAACATAAATTTACAAAAAACACATTCATTTAGTTTCTTTTAAGTCTCCTTGGTAGAATTGTTGAATGACCCTAAAATATGCTACAGCAATTTTTTTATTTTTCTTTGTCTGTAGTAGTTAAAGTATGCGCTAGTTTGCCTCAAAATTGAATGTATTGATTTGATTTGATTTGATTTGATTGATCATTTTTTTAAATTCCTTGTGAATTTTCAGTTTTTACTCTTGCTTTTGTCTCTTATAAGTTCATTTTGTTTATTGTTTTTGCTAGCAATGTTTTGCTCCTTTTTTTTTTTCTTTCTTGCATCCTTTAAATGGCTGTTCTTTGTCATCTTTTTCCTTCTGTTCTTTAAATGGCTGTCCTTTGACATCTCACTAAATGTCCAGAACTAGTAACATTTCAGTGCACCAAGATGTTTTTAGTGTTGTTTATTATTTAAAGAATTTATTAGTATTTCCAATATATTCCAGTTTCTTTTTGACGAAATTCCTTTATTACCCATTATTCATTTCAACCTCTCTCTCATGATATTAATTTTCATTGGTTGTTTATGTACTTAACTGTTGGTTAATTAATGTTTAGTGATTTAATAACTATATTTGTTTTTTTAGGTTTTGTTTTGAATTGTTTTACAAAATTTATTTCCATTTAAGAAATTTCTTTGGAAGTTTTAGCTGCCCTTGGCCTTATTTGCATGATTTATTTAAATTATTAAGTATATAATTTATGTTAAAAATTTAATTCATTCATAATATAAATACTTTTATATTCCAGGTGCGTCTGGTGCAATGCCTTCTGTTATTGTTGCTAAAATAATGGAAAAGCTTCGAGAACATGAACGTGATAGTGTTCACAGTACAGGAACATCAGAATATGCCAGTTTGGTTACAACTCCACCTCCTGAAGTCGGGCGTCGCTTTTCTCATCACAGTTCACTTCATCACCATCATCACCACAGACACATGCTGAAACGTGGAAGTGCACCGAGTAGTTCCTCTCCCTCACCCTCTTCACGTCAGAATACATCACTCAGTGTGCTTAATGCTGACAATCGTCGGTTTCTTGAAAGTCAGGTAAGGGATATGTTAAAGTATTTTGAATAGCATGTGTTTACTAGAGTTAAATTTTAAATAAGCTAATTTTTTTATTATTTTATTTTATTTTATTTTTTTAAGGGAAGTAAATCACCAGAAGTTCCTAGAAAGAGAATGATAATTGGCCAGCGTTCTTTCACATTTGGGCGAGATGGAGATCTCATTGAACTGGAATCCCCTTCTGCATCCAGCCGAGAAGATTCTAGCCTAGGCCCAGTTCCTTTGCCTCCATTAAAACCTCTTGTACATAAAGATTCTGTACTTTCTTCTGCTACTGACTTGAGTCTCACCAGTGTTGATAGTGATAGTGATACTGATGAACGAAGTGGAAGTTATGAACTACATCGAAGACTGCGTATACCCCTACCACAATCACCTCTGCCCGTTCTTGATTCAGGGCAGATACATTCATCCACACCTTACTCAGAAAATCTGTCTTCCTCTGCAAAAATATCTAGTTTTCCAGAATTCGAAACAGAAAAACTAGTTGGAACACCAACTCACAGGCCCCTTGGAATAGGCAAACGAATGTCTTCCACAAGTCTAAGCAGTTGGGAATCTGATGCTAATAGTTCTCCTCTCCTCGTGGAGAACTCACATGGGAGAGCTAAATTCTCAGTAGGTGATCCAGAAGAACACAGACATAAAAGTAGTCATTCCTTGCTTGGTAACCTACCTATAAGGTATGAATCCATTGAAGAAGATGTAGAAATGAAAACAGAAAGTGATGTAAGCAAGGAGTCAAGTTTTCCTCTGCCAAGTACCTCTGAAGACTCAAAAAGTAATGATGGTTTAGTGTTTAATGTACAAACAGAATGCTCAAATGAAGAAACTCAAGAAAATAAACAGGAATCTGATGATTGTGTATTTACACTTTCCCAACCAAGCTGCCCTACATCAAAAGTTCCTATTAGTGATGAGGTAACTAGTGCTCAAGGAAGAAGAGGTAGTCTGAAAAGGCAACAGAATGTAGCTGAAGAAGATGCATTAGAACTCATATCAGATTCTTCTCCAGGTTGTCAAAAAATTGAATGTGGTTCAGAGTGTAATAATGATGGTAATCCAAAGTCTGAAGATGTGTGTTTAGAAAAATTAAGTATTCTATGTGATAATGGTTGTGAATCAACTGATCCCAATAGAAAGTTCGATAATGATCCTGAATTGTTAAATTCCGAGCATAACTGCACTGAGAGTGAGGATGGTCTCTCAGATTTCGAGGGAATAATTCTACCACAGTTAGAAATCATTGATGAGTGCCTCTTCAAGAAAGATAATGTAAACAGTGCTGAAATTCATGAAAATGGCATGGGTCATTTACCATTGTCTGATGTAGATGTTCATTCCTGCTCAGGTGATACTGGATTAGAAGTTGCTGAAGGCAATGAATTGGTGATAGCATCTCCTCATCTTCAAGTTTCAAGAGATTTAAGAGGTGATTCATTTGAGATGGAAGAAGTGAGTAATCCTCTTGGATGTTTTTTTTATTTTTTTATATTTTGGAATGATTCTTCTTCTCCTCTCACTCTCACTCTGACTCTCATTCTCACTTTCACGCTCTCTCTCTCACATTCTCTCACTCTCACATTCTCTCACTGTCACATTCTCTCACACTCTCACGTTCTCTCTCACACTCACACTCTCTCTCTCATATATATATGAATGTATGAATGTATGTATGTATGTATGTATGTATGTATGTATGCATGCATGCATGCATGCATGCATGCATGCATGCATGCATGTATGTATATAAACATCCTTATTCTTAAAAAGTGGATATTTTTATGACCATTTTATTTGTATTACTTTTAAATTTCAATTTCCAGTTGTCATAATTTGCTTGAAATCTGTATCTTTAGAATGTGAGGTAACTTGGTTATTGATTTTAAATTTTCATTTTCAGATTGGTAATGGGGAGGATGAAGCTAAAATAGTAACCTTGACAAGAGCACGATCTGACAGCAGTGGGTTCCTGGATGGTGATATTGAACGATCAGAAAATTCTGAAAGCAAAGCCTGGGAAAAGCACAAAACAGTTGAAAATGAGAGATCTGCTAATGTCAATAGCACTTTGGATGTGTTGGCAGATGTGAACATTGAACCCCGTTTGAGAGGAGGTAGCACAGGAACTATTGTGCCTGATTCAGAGAATAGTGTAGAGAAATGTGATGTAGGTAGTTTCACAAAACGTTTAAGCTTACCAGTAGTGTGTGTGATCGATGAAAGTGGTGGTCTATTACATTCTCGTAGTAACTCGGTACACTCTGAAAGCAGTGATGATACTAATAGTAGTGGCAGCGGGAACGTTAAAAAGAGTCACAGGCGCAGAACACGTAGGATTCACTCAGCCCCAGAACCACTTGCCCTGACCAGTAGTTGCAGCAGTGTTAGTAATATGTTTAGTTCATGCAGTGATGAGAGTGTTATTCATATTGACCTCAAAGCTCAGTGTACACCCATACAGCCTACTGCAGAAGGAATAGCTTCAACTTTCAGGGCAAGCAAAGATTTGCAAGAGCTCTTGGAAGAATTAGCTGTGAGTATTAATTCTTAACACATAGAAGTAATTCTTACAAGCAAAAGACCACAACACACAGTTGTTTAAATGTTTGATTTGTTACATTATTGATTCTGTTCACAGGTTAGAGGAGTGAATTTGCCACAAGAATTTGATTCTCCATCTTTTTCTAGTCAACCAAGTTCTCAGGTAATAGAATTTATTGAGATATGAGTAAAGATCATGGTGAGTTTAAGGGGATAAAAGTTTCAATTGACCCATTCAGTATGTTGAATCTTATATTAATCTTTTTTTAGTGTGCTCCTCTTCAGGCTGATGCTGTACGTGCAGCTCTGAATACTTACAGCAGTCATCTGGGGGAAAGTATGTCCACTTTACAAGCAAATTCAGAATTATTAGAATGTGTAGTGGAAGCACGTCGTGAACTTGAAATTGTGCGATATATTCGTGAACAAATTGCATCAGAGTTACGTAGAGTGGCATCATTGCTTGAAGAACAACCTGGTCCCAGGGCTGCTGCTATTACTCGCCAGGTAAATTTTATTAGCAGTAATATTTAAGCTCTTGTTTGTAATAAATAAATAATTTTTTGATGTTAGTAGAAACAAAGAATACATGAATCTCAAATATTTTTTTACAATTATTGGATTTATAGGAGAGATTTAATTTTTCATTTTAGATATTCTGTAATAGTGTCGCCTGTTAGCAAATGACAAAAGTTGTTTCAGTTATGAATTATGTAAATTCAACCTAGAGTGGAGACATGAACCTTTATAAGAAAATTTTTATATAATATGTCCAAATCTTCCTTCAGGTTTGCTTTTCGAATAGTTTTGTACTGTATTTTGCATTGTGAAACATGGCTTTGAACATAGCAGAAAACTTAAAAACTGTATTTTTTAAGTTAGGAAATTTGCACTTACTTTATACCAAATGCATTGATAAATAAAAATCCTTTTTCATGTGTATCTCAAATTTTTATTACAATTGATTCACGTATAATATGTTTTCAAAAAAGGAATTTCTGTCATTTTATACCATCATAAAGAGTTTATAATATATAATTTTGGAAATATTTAACGTAATAGATTAGAAATATATTAATGTAAAATAACAAAGAGAGTTCTTTGACATTTTAACTTAGTTAAGATGTATTTGCAGATGACTGTTCTACTCCGAGAACAAACACGTCTTTGTCGTCAGCTTGAAGCATTAGCCCAAGGATATGGTTCAGTGGACAGCTCTTTTACCATTGATAGCATTCCAAGAACATTTTATGCTCCAAGCACTGTGTCTACTGTGCCATGTTGTAATAGTGAAAGACTTTTAGGTGCTGTGCGAGAAGAGAATCGTAGACTAGAACGTTTAGTGCAAGGACACTCTCAAGAACTAGCAGAAATACGACTCTTGCTGAAAGAGCTTGTTTCTAAACAAAATTAAGAATACTTCAGGCAGCATATTGTGATTCAAATTTGGAAATGAAAAACATTTAAAATCACTCCGTTGAGAACAAGTTGTGATGGCACATATTTATATGAATGTTAGAATATATTTATGTACTCAAGCCTAAGTTCTTCCCGTTATGCATTTATTGTGTATTATTTTAAATGGAAAAATGTATATTTTTATGGAACATGGTTTAAATTGTAATGTATAATGTGACCCAGATCATGTATAATTAATTATTTTAAGTTATTATTGTTGTAAATTGTTTATTTGCCAAAACTGTTAATTTTTTGTAATGGAAATTATGTACACATGTAGGGGGATGATTACTCAGCAGGTGTTGTGGAGCCATCTGTTGGCGAAAGTCAGAACTTGATAACAATTTACTCCTCGAGTCAGCTAGGCAACTAGACATGCATATTATAATGGTACCGATAAAAAGAGCAAAGAAGAAAACAGTACGAAGAATCAATGTTAAATAATCAAATGGCTGTGTTTTAATTAAGTGTAAATATTTTTTACTGGAAAATTAAATGAAGTGAATTTAATTTGTTGTACTTATCTGACTTGTGTATTGTTTACTTTCATTTGAAACTGTTGTGCTCATTTGTACTCATTTCTGCTATCCCCTGTTACTCCCTGGTACAAGTAGGAAGAAAAAGAGAAACATTTTTACTTTTACTTTCATCTTCAAATAAGTAAAAGACATGCCGATTATTGTGAAAGATTATACATGGAGACAAACAAATGAAATTGTTGTCGTTCAGGTTCCTTTGAAGGGTGTTCCTTACAGAAAAGCTGATGTATTCACTTTTGAAAATTATATTAAGGTAATACTACCTCTATTACACACTACACTAAATTGCTTGTAAGATATCATTTCAAAGAATTACAATTTTTAATATTTTCTGAAATAATTCATGATCTTTCTGATAAATAGGTGCACTATGCCCCTTTCCTCTTTGAAGTGTTTTTATATGCACAAATAAAAAATAGTGAAAGTAAATGTGTGTTGACCAAAAATGAAGCAGTTTTTAATTTATATAAACAAACTCATGCAATTTGGGAGACTTTGGAAGCAAATCTCACTAAGACTGAAAAACAGAATCTTAGACAGCAAATTATTTTTAAACACCAAGAAAAGGTTAAAGAAGAAAAAGAAAATAAAGAAGGTACGTGGTGTCATTATTTTCAAGCACATTGTGACATTGCCAATTTTTAATAATGAAATGAATGCAATGCATATTCCCAGTGCAGAAAAGCGAAATTAAGAGAGCAGCTGTGAGAGAGCAAATGGCTCTTGATTCTGAAGAGCGGGAATATATTAAAAAAATAAAAGATAATGAACTTAAACGTGCTACAAAGGAAATAGAAGAATGGAAAATAAGCAAGGCAGAACAGATAACTTCAATTCCAAAGATTGTTGAAATTGATGATTGTTCAGCAGGTATTTGATTGAGTAATTCAGATGCAATGTTGTGTGTTATAGGCATTCTTTATGTAATAGTTTGAACTCAACAGCCTCTGAAAATTCTTTGGAAGAAGTAATGAAAATTAAAAATGAGGAGAGATCAGGGCCAAAAAAAGAAAACCATGTAATTAAGTGTTCACAGCAAAAGAAAGTTAAAGAGAAACATGACATCTTTATTGATAAAATATTAACAAAAAATAATGAACCAGAATGTGTTCCCTTACCTCGAGAGATGGGACGCATAAATATATCATTTACTCCTCGGCAGTTTCCTACACCAAGCAGAGAAAGTTATCGTGCAGAAGAGGAAGAGGTAAGAATTAGCAATAATTCGAAAGCTAAATTTACAAAAAATTACTATCTACTCTTTACCTTATTGAATCACCAGTTTGATTCATGTGAATATTTCACAATTTATGAAGCATGGTTTTAAAAGGAAAAATAGCTTAATGCCGAAATCCAAATTCCAATAGGCAGAGTGAATGGTGCTTGGATAAATATTATAATATTGTTCAATATTTCAATGAACAAAAAGACTCGGACCTAATCAGTTAAAATTGCACAGAATATGAAATATTCAATTTAAATATACATATTTCAAGTCTTTGCCCTTTAATGGACCAGATTCAGAAGTGTCAAGAAGCTCTAAAAGTTGTATTTTATGGATTACAGCATAAGAATAAAGTTGAACAGCATCCTTAAAACAGGATTTTAAGAGCCTAGAATACACTGCATCAGTATGCACAATGGTGGTGTATTGCAGATTGCATAAATGCTTGAATAAATATTATAATACTGTTAAGTATTATATGCATGTTCTGAGTGCATTATCTTCAAAAAATTCTACAATTTTTGTCATAAATCTGGATGATGTAGCCCTTGGGGGATTAATTACCTGTCCAGTAGTAACACATTTGCAGGGTTCAGTGTTGATGGGATTTTATAAAATATCAACCTCCATTAGCATATTATATATAATAGGAATGGTTCGGAGGAAATATGTATATGAAGAGGCATAACAATTAAGCTTTTTTTAAAAAAAAAAAAATACTGTGTAAGGAGCCCTGTAGTGCTCTGTATTATTCAGATAAAAATAATATAGATATATGGACCTAGAGAAACTTAACTCATTACTTTTAAAATTATCCTGAACATCAGTTTGCTAATACAAGTAATCAGTTGAATAAGATTGCTAATTGTTAAAAGCTTAAACCTCATAATCATTTTTGGACTTACTGAGAAGTCTTTTCATTGGATGAGGGAAATCTGATAGACTGGATAAAGGCAGCTTAATGCTTGAGAATGGTCTGTGAGAAACATGAATGAGAAGAATTAATTGATCATTTTACAAAAAATTATATTTCGGAGATTACCCAACGTGGCTGAATACTCTTTCCGCTTTTTCATTTTCCGAGTTGAAAATTTGATTACTTAATAAGGGATTGAAATTATTAAAACTGTAATTGTTAGGCAGAGCAAGTGGTTTTTATTATACACTTATGAAACATTAATTAATTGAATATTAACAGTTCTAATTGCAGATATATTATTATTGATATTGATATTCATAAACTACAAAAAATATTTTGATGTATGTACATTTCCAATGGAATGTAATTAATATATATTTTTAAATATAAAATTAAATGGTAGTAATTATAAACTGGGATTTTTGAAAATAATTCTTCTGATGTTCAGAGTTTTATGTCCTATCATGCAGAGTCCAGATCATTTTTCCTGAAAGGTGAAACATAATTCACAACGATAAATCATGAAGAAGATGTTTTCTACAAACATGCCGTGTTTCCACAAACTTTTTAATTGAATTACATTTGGAGTACTCGGCTACTAATGAATCCTGGTTAATTGTTAAAAATGATTCATGAACTTTTTGATGGATAATTCTAACTTAAAACTTTACACGTAGGCCTACATTGATTTTGTAAATAAGAAAAGTAGCATAAATGTCATCTGAATGGAGATCAGATATGGGAATGTCTGAGTATCAGTGGTTAGTATCTTTAAGGCTATACTTACTTTTTCTTTTCCTTTTCTTTGAACATATTTTCAAGAAAATGATGTTTGATTTTTGTATCTTGATTTATGTAGCATTTGTGTGTATTATTGCATTGTATTGCAATAAAATCAGTGCATAAATCCTGGTTAGTAGAATGTATAAAGCATGGCTACCAATAGAACTTCTGCTGTACTACAAGTACCTTTACATTCAACTATACACTCAACTGAAGTTGTCTGACTTTGTTCTGCAAGTTTCCTTTACAAAAAGGTTAGATGTAGTCAATTGCAGGGCTTGGGCTTGCAGTAGTAACATGATAAGCCTCAGAAAGTCTGCTATTTGTAATGTTAATATCTCAATTTTTAAGTAAAGTGTCTCATCTTGTTTCTCTCCAATAACTTCACAAGTACGCTCAAGATAAGCCACACTTTCACCATAATTGAAATGGTAATATTTACAAATAGCTGAATGTTTGCTGTGGCTTATGTGTTTTATGTTGTTACTGCCTCAAGATCTTCAATTGAGGAATGTTATAATTGAAAACTCTAGAAGCCTAACATAAATTGCAGATCAATATTGCCCTAATGGTATAGGAACTTGATTTTATTAATTGAATCAATAGTTGGAAATTTTAAGAAATTACCACTACTCAAGTAAAATTCATTTATTGGAATTTTGATTTTGGTTTTGTTCTTTTAAAAACAATGGTATATTTTACCACATCCTTATATAGGCTTACTGTGTGTTCATTTGAAAATTGTTATCAAGTTCTCTAAACAAATGCCTGTTGCTAATTTTCAAATGATGTGCAGTGGTTGAAGAATCAGGCAGAAGCAAGAAGAGCATGTGGATTTGTAGCTGCAGATCTAAAACCAGAGGAACAGAATCCAATTTGGCTGAAAGATAAGGGCGAGTAAGTGTATTATTAAAGTAATGAAGTGTTATTTACTAATTTTTCTTGATTTAGGTCTTCATCATCATCATGAACTGACCAGAAATTAGGCTTTCGAGCTTGTTCCTATTGGTTTATTACAGTATTCTTGGTAGATTAGTTCTCCAAGTGTTTCTTCTGTTGCCACCTCTTTAGTGGTCTGCATCTATCTCTGATCCCTGTTGGTTTGTACTTCCAGATTAATTTTGGAAATCTGTTATTTTTCATTCTCTGTAAGTCAATCTCCTTTGAGACTGTTCTATCTCTTGTATTAAACATTTGCTTTTCAATTTCTTTCTGATGTCTATATTTCTCAGTCTGTCTCTTCTTGTGATTCCCATGAGGTGTCTTACAAATCTCATATGTGCTGCCAGTAGTTTTTCTTTTTCATTACTCATGTTTCAGAGATGCCATTCATGATTCTTAGATTAGCAGCTATATTGTGGAGTTTGTTTTGTTTCTAGGTCCATGTCTCTGCAAAGTGTCTCTTAATTGTTCCACATATTCTAATGTAGTTACTAAGTTTGTTTTCTGTGTCTTCCTGAGTTTGGTTGTATACACTTATCATATTTCCAAGATATGAACATTTATTTTCTTGTTCCACTAATTTTCCATTTATGACTATTTTGGCTCTCCTTTGTTCCTTGCCTTGTATTGCCATAAATTTTGTTTTCTGAACTGCTATGTTCATGGAATATTCTTAAACCATTTTTGTCAATTCAAAAACTGCTCTTTGTAAATTATCTTCAGAATCCATTATGATAGTTTGGTCATCTGTGTACAAAATTGTAGCTACCGTCTTGTCTTTTGTTATCTGAATTCCTTGTCTAACTTTTTCTTCTGCAGTTTCTCACTTAGTGGTTTATATATATGTTGAAGAGGATGGGTGATAATCCACATCCTTGTCTTAAGCCACTGTTATCTGTTATTGCTGCCGAATTTTTCCCCCTCTCTTAACAGTATTTTAAAACTTAATTTATTGTAGAGACTTTGTATTGCATTGAGCAACTGATTGGGAACTTCCTTCTCTTCTAGTATTTCTCAGAGTTTCTGTCTATTAACTTTATCATAAACCTTTTCACAATCAATAAATATTATGAAAATTGGTAGATACCTTTGCAGATTAATGTTGCAGCTTCCACTTTGGAAGGTGAAATCAAGGGATCAAGGGTTCAAATTTAGCTCAAGTGATGTTTTATCTTTGTGGTGTGGCAGACAAAAGAAAACTATAATGTCTTGAAAACCATTGTGCACCTATCAGGTCAAACTATCTGTTAATTAATGAAGGATGACATTCACAATGTGTGCCATTTATTGAGTCTCTGAATTCGTATCTACAAAACAATGTCTTGACCACTGTCAATGCCACCTGCAGTACATATATTCAAAGATGAGTTAATGTTATAAATGTCAGCACATTCATTAAGTACATATGTTTTAAATTAACTGATTAACACTATCCAAGGAAAATTGGGGAATTAAATGTCCAAAACTTTTAAAGTCTCATAGAAATCCCTCTGGGAGTTGTCTTCCTGCTTCGAGAACTATGCAGTCTTTTACACAGTCTACGTACTCTTAATTATTCTTCGAATTGAAGGAACGGGGGTGTAGAATGTCTGTGAGGTTACATTGTAAGGTCAACAATGAACAAATTATTCAATTGAGGGCTACAATTTTAAAAAACTTATCACATCAGTCTGTGATGATAAATTCACTATTTGCTTCAGGAATAGCATGATACTAATCACTTTTATATTTTGCAAGTTTGCCTTGGGGGGAAAAAAAGGTAGCCTGTAAAAAAAGAAATCTCAAAAACCAAACATTGAAAATATTGTATAGAATTGTCACATGTTCAAAGATGCTGACAATGTACAGCAATCTGTGCCATTTCATACAATTTTATTGCAAATGTACAAAACAATAAAATAATTCCAGTTATTGGATGATTTATTTAGAAGGCTTTTTTACACCAAAATAGGTACTTCAAACTTTTGAAAATGTTTTCCAAAGGAGTTTTGTTGCCTAATAGATTTTGCATAAACAGTAGACACCCCTGATACTGTTGATAGCAAAATGTCATACCTGCTTCCAAAATGTCACAGTTTTTTTTTACCAATTTCAGAGTTCCTTGTACCATATTTAAATATTTTGCTTTGATTATTTCAGTTCATTCTTTCAAATGGGAAATTACTTGGGTGCAATCAGTGCTTACAGCCATGCTATAAAAATTGGAAGTACACTACCTGCAATCTATTCTAATCGAGCAGCAGCTCATCTTGCTATTGGAAATTATTACAAGGCGCATGAAGATAGTTCTAGGGTAAAATATTTCTCTTGATATTCAATATTTCTTGACAATATTAAGAACTTTACTTGGAGTATACTCTTTCAATAGTATTTAATATAGTGAAATAATGTACTTGATTTTAGTTTTATGTACAATTTCTGTAAAAGTATTAAAATTGTTTCATGTGTAACTGAACAACATTACAATGACTGTTTATGTACAGGCTTTGGAACTTTTGACTCCATGTGTGTCCCTAAATGCAAAATCGAGAGCAAGATGTTTTGTTCGTCGAGCTACTGCTTTATGTCACCTAGGTGCACCTGAAAATGCATTGAAAGATTTGGAAAAAGCACAAGCCCTCGCTCCTGAAACAAGTCTTATAGAGGATATTGAAAGGGTTCGCATCATGATTGATAAGTTATCTACTGGCAAGGAAGGTAATTTGGAAGACATAGATATAAATACACTTATATCTCTCTTCTTAGTTTTTCTGTT
Organism: Gryllus longicercus; assembly: GCA_038098605.1. Taxonomy (NCBI): domain Eukaryota; kingdom Metazoa; phylum Arthropoda; class Insecta; order Orthoptera; family Gryllidae; genus Gryllus; species Gryllus longicercus. Next base: position 351,889 of record JAZDUA010000373.1, on the reverse strand, counting down.
CAAATTAAATTACTATTTTTATTTTACAGGTTGAAAGAAATAACACAAAAATTGTTAGGACAGTGTTATTGTTCAAATACAAATGCAACAACAATACATTGATAATAATTCAGTGTGTCCCATTAACCACTATAACATAGTTTTTCCTACATATAATGTAAAATAGTTCATGCAAGGATATCATTTGTTACAGTTTAAATACTACCTAATTAATTTCATCTCAAAGAGTTGCAAATAGCAGATATTACAAGTGTATATATTTTTAGAATGAACTTAAATTAATACTGCTGCTTTCATTCTCTCAAATACCTCCCCAGAGAAAGAGTACACTTAAGATCACCATGTTTTGACATGCCACGTATTGTTTGGTAATCTAATACTGTGCAGTGACTAGCAGTGTAAGTATAGGTATGTTCCAAATCATTTATAGGAAGAGTAGTGTTATATATTACAACTCTTTGCTGCCCTGTTTCAGAGCTAATTTCTAAATTATAAACAAATTTGCTATGATTTTCACGCTGACCGACATAGAAAACCTGAATGTAGAACTTGGAATTTGAAGTATCCAATCTCTCTTTATAGAAAAAAATTTCATCAAGAGCAAATATTACTTTAAAGTCTCTAACAACAAGATTCATTTCCCAAAAAGGATTTGTAGTTTCAGTAAGTATTTTACTTGCATGTATTTCTTCCATGTGTCTCTTAATATCTGAGTGATTTCCTTGCCAATAACAATGTGAATATAATGTAAGAGGACATGTATAAACCATTTGATCAATTGATACCTGTTGTTCTTGTTCTTTCAAACTCATGCATCCTTTATGGCAATCTTCATGAATACATTGTAAGCCTAGTTTTTGAGCTACAACTTCAAGAGCTATATTTCTTGTTCGGAGAAAAGATTGCCTGCATAATGGGCATTTTGTCATGAAAGGTCTGCACTTAAAGCAAATATTGTGTCCACTTTCACATAAAAGAATAGGAGGAACCATGTGATTGAGACACACTGGACATTCAAGAAGATCGTAGACACTTTCTAGAAAATTTGAAATATCACCAGAATATCTCTTCTCTTTTTCCTCAGATTGATGTTCACAATTACTTTGTTTCATATCTTTAATGTCTGGCAGAATATCTGATTCAGTTGCCTCATTGGAATGGAAATAATTTGATTCTTGATTATATCTTTGTTCTTGGTTTTGTGAATTTAGTTCCTCATCAATTGATCCCAGAGAAATACTTTCAGGATGATCTTCTGTAATACTATTATTTCTATTTTCTGGTTCTTGAATTCCATTATTTACTAAGGTAACTGCTGCTTCAGCTTTTGGAGTTGATTCTTCTGGCATGAGAGTTGAATCTACAATGCCTTCTGATGTTGAATCTTCTGCCTGTAGAATTTCACTGGTTTCACTGGTGGCACTACAAGAACAAACACATTTTAGTAATAACATACAGTAGGTACATATACATTTCACATTGTGAAACCTGTTACAACTCGAGCAGTATGTATGTATGTTAGAGTTCTTTACTGCAAATGAGAGCTTCAAATCTATTTGGCACCATTCCATTATTTCTCTCCCTTTGTTCGGGGACTTCTGCCCCCTCCCCCTTGTGCATACCTATGAATAGATTCTACTTGTTTTCTTTTATTCAAAATAAAAAGAACTACATATAACCTGCACCTGCAACAAAAGCTTGAACCCTCCATAAATAATTACATAACGCTTGCCCCCTATTTACAATAAGTAAAAGTAAATTATATAACTAAAAACAATTTTTATTAATTTTGCTTGTGTTGTATATTAAAATTTATGACAATATAAGTCAGAATTAGTTGGCGATACTGACTACCCCTATGATTGGGGACAATTTTTAGTAAAAAAGGCACACAGGCAGTGCACACACCATCGTGGATGGAGAGTGTCTATTGCCCCAATTTAATTGGATTCTAGAATTTACTACAGATCAGTTTTGAACAAGTTCTTTGTAATCTAATATTCAGTCAATATAAACTATTGATAAAAAAAAAAATATTTATTTTAACAATTTACACATCACAGCTTTTGAATTTATATATATTTTATTAAATTTAATTTGTTAATATTTTAATGTTTTAGTGTAAAACTGAATAAAATAATTATTTCAGTAAATGTTAGCTATTAAAAAAAATATCCACATATGAACACTAAACTAACACCCCCACACCCCTAAGGAATGCTGCCTCAAACCCTCTCCCTCCTCGTTAGTGTTATGCAATTTATGGACGACTCTCACCCAAATTATTATACAAACAGAAATGAAATGACAATAAATGAACTAAATTTCAGTTCACCTTTCAATTGCTAAGAGGGATCTAGCTGGACATTACTTTCTACTTTTTAATGGGATGAAAAATATTATGTTTGGTGTGTTGATATTTTTGTAATGTGTCAAAAATATCCATAATTTATTGATGAAGAAAGTGTTTTGAATTACACAACAATTGAGGTTCGACCGGACCCCTCATAGCACTTGACATTACAGAAGTTCAAAGTTAGCTGTGTTTTTAAAGAAATATGTTGGAAATTCAGACTATTGTTGATAAGAGCACTTTTCACAGGTTCATTTCGCTTTTATTGTTGTCCTTGATTCTTTAGATTGAATCTTGCCTTCAAGTTAGACATGATACTAAGACTTGTTTCCAATGCCAAAGATACTAGTGTGGTGCAGTTGTGCTAGTGAGTAATGAAATTTTGAAAAGAGTGATGGAAAGAGTGAAAAAGTGATAAAAAATTAAATCTAGAAAATATTGAGCATGCAGGAAAAGTTAGTTATAAAAACTTGAATGTAGTTGCTAATAAAATTAATTTGATGTGGTATTTTATAATAATTTATCATTCATTTCCAACAAATTTAATAAAAAATAGTATAGAAGACAAAATCTTTTTTTTTTGTTGATGTAATTGATTTTTCCTCTTATCCTTTTTATTCAAATTTTATGCATGAAGAAAGAATAAAAGTCACAATGTGTGTAGAGACTCTTCAATATAATAGTAATGCACATATGGTCAGGAAGGTACAATTGTAAATCTTATTACTAGGACTATTGAATAGAGAATCCCTAAACTTAGGTATGAAATAATGTTTTCTTAATTTCTTTACTTCTTTAATAACTTACTTTACAGTCAGTAGATGTTATAATTATGTATGATATACCCACTGCTGAATGATATAAAAAAACTCACTTGATTATAATGTATAATTTATGGACTTTTAAAGATATGATAAATATAATTTTAGACTTTATAAAGATATGAATTAAGTTCGATTTTAGTTTTTCTGTTTTTTCCCTAGACATGGTTTTCATGAAGAGAATACCAAAAACCACGACATGGGTTGGGAGTGGGAGGTAGTTCTGTATGCATGCATGTGTATATGTAGTCAATGTTTTACTCGGCTACTCCCTAGGGGTGTGGCATCACACCTCAATTTTTCAACTACCAAAACCCAAGAAAAGTTTGGGTCACAACACTCTCAGTTATAAAAAACTTTTTACATTGAGACACGTGAGGGCAAAGATGAGTTTAAACTGTACGAAATCAATTAAATGAGCAGATCTCATAAGTCTCTTTCATGTAGGCTTAATGCTAGCCACTGTTGTTTTGTTTATAGTTTTCAAATTAAAAATAACAATGAGACTAGTATTTGACGTGAAAAACTGAAAAGATATCCGTTTATTGTCATGGCACGCATAGTATTACCAATAACGCTACAAAATTGACAAATATTATTTTTTCTCTTCATTTTTACAACTGTTTTAATACGATTCTCACTTACATATTCCTCTACATACCCACACCATAAACACAATATATTTTTCCATCTGTTCCATAATGTACGTAATCCTCATCAAAATATGGCCCAACTCATTTGAAATGTTTATAACATCGTACTGAAGTCTTTTAAAACCGACAAATGTACGACGCCCCTCCATTTCCTGACCACCCCAGTTCAAAATTTCTGCGTAAAACACTAGGGATCGTGCTGGCCGTGAGGCATTAATCATTAGTTTTGTGGTCGCAGGGTTAAAGTTCTTACATTCTGAGTGTTAGAAACTAGCTCTAGTAAGTGCGTTTTACTTTTATTTTTCGACAAATTGGGAGCGTGGGCCCCGGTTCACCAATACTCTCTTATTCGCACTGCGTATCTGGGCGGTCACCCAGTTTTCAGAATCACAACGGCGGCTACCGTATAATCTGATTACGAAGTAAATAGTTGTGATGACAGCTGGTGCTTTCGAGAGTCTATTTTGACTCCCTAATAATAATTAGTGGTCCCAAACAGCTTCTTTTGTACGTGGAAATGCAAGTAGAAATCTTTATTTTCTAATGATTTTAAAACGAAAATACAGCAAAAACCGTGAATAAAGTAAACTTTTTAATACGTTCCACTTACCAAATTATAAAAAAAAAAAAAAATCACGTCGAATTTTATCGTATGAATATAAAAAATTGATGCTTTTTTGTGATAACATCTCTGAAAATTTGTGAACTAAAAAATGTTTTTTTCGCGTTTAATCGGGTTACAAATTCAAAGTTCTTGACAATGTTAACCATTTTTTTATTTATTACTGATTATTACAAAATAATTCTCCCATTCCTAGTTACAATTTTTTACGTTATAAGGGGGAAAATGGGGTGTTTATCTACACACGAGAGAGAGACAGAGAGAGTGAGACACTTTTTTAAACAAAAATGTTAAAGTTGATTCGCAGGTGAATTAATGGTGTGGGTCGAGGAAACCCACGATACACGGCCAACGAAAGAGTTTCTCTTTCATTGGCCGTGCATGATAATGATATTGTAAAATATTTTGAGTTGAACTCTCGCAAGAGGTGTGGACAATTCCAAAATTCATTATTTAAAATTTTTAAGTCATGCCATCTAAATTGACTTACCAATGCAAGGACCTTGGCAGTGATGGAAGGCTCATGTTGGCGTTTCTCAGAATCAAGCTCGCTTTTGTGCCAGCTTCAAATTATGACTGAACCTTCCGTTTACCGGATGATGGTTTTTATAGGGAAAGATCGCAGTGCTGGACAGCGAGTATTCTCCACGTCTACAGTTCCACGTGCGAATAACCCGCGGTTGTAGTTCCACGTGATCGGCATGACGTCACACTACCTTTGGCAGCTCATCAGCTCTTTTCCTGACAAAATTTCATCATGCAAATTCAGGTTTTGGGGAGAGTTGACCCTTACCCAAAAAGTATAGTTACGAAGTTGCAAACGTTGATAGCTCTTTTCTGTAATTTTGTTTTCGATTTGTGCACCTACTTTGAAACATCCTCAACAATGCATTGACGGAGCCTCTTCTAGTATATACAATACCGTAAGCGGTGGTAACTTTATTAATAATATAAACTAAAATAACATAACTTAAAATTATCTAGCGGAAAAATTGTCAAAAAGCGAAAATCGTATCTCGGGCTAATCTTATTCACTCAACGTTGCCTGCAATTCACAGCCAAATAAATTATTTTTTTCTCCATTTTTGGAGTGGGATAAGATTTCTCGATATTTCATTGGCGCTGTCAGCACTACGTCCGAAAAATAAGTAATTGGTCTGAAATTTTCGTATGTGTGTGCTGAATCTTGGAGTTCTGAATGAAGGGTATATTTGTTTTTAACCTATATGCAATATTAAATACTTCGTTCAAAACAACTTGTGTGTAAGATATTGAATGTATTTCCAAATATCGCAACTTCATGGCGTAGAATTTGTGGCATTATTTTGCGGAAAATGAATAAAACCACATTAATATACTACTTTGGATTATTATTTTTTAATTAGACACTTTGGAACAATGCCTAAAAATTATAAAAGGCCATTGGGTACATGTCTTTATGAGCATTATTCTGAAGAAAAACTAAGTGCAATAAATGCTGTAAGGGAGAAGAAAATCTCTTCGTAGACATTTAAAAGGTACATCACAGTTAAATCATTTGCATTACAAATCATTGAGATCCAATAAAATTTGTTTCTACTGTGGTTTCCAATAGAAATAAACATGATTAGGGGTAATATTGTATATTTGATTTATATATACATAAAAATTACAAAAGAAATCAATGTTCACAAAGTTACCATTCATGGGGAAACATTGTGACAACTTTCAATAAAAATTTCATCTAATAGTTTAACTGAAACAATAAATTATTCCTCATAATTTATCCAGAAAACATAAATCCTTCAAACTATAATAATAAGCATACTCTACACAACCTATTTTGGAGTTATTTGGAAAAAGACCTCATGATAAGGATACATGACATGAATTGGAGATACTGAATGCTTGAACTATGAAAGCAATTTTTTGCAGTTTTCAAATAAACATATAACAATGGCTTTATTGCAATTACAATAACTTTACATTAACTGATTTTGAAACAGTTCCAATAAATTACAGGTTTTACTCTACTTTATTTCTTAAAATTATCTTGGACCACCCATTTTCTGTGCAGCTGCCATGGCATTTTCATTGGCAATTATCTGAAATTCTTGGAACCGCTGTGATACACGTTGGTTCATTTTCAAATACTTTTCCATGCAGTTCAAAGCACACTTTTCCTGAAATTCAACATGCATTATTACCAAAATCAGTAGAAATATTCTTTAAGTTTAAACAAAATGTAAACATTTTATCTAAAGACAAAAATACCTCTTGGCTCTTCACTTCACGTGTTGTAAAGTCCCACGCACAGTCAATAAAACAATGTTCAGACAGTTTGTTGTATGACATGAGAAAATCTTTGAACTGTAAGTACACAGAAATATTGAGCTCCTTTCGCCTTTTATTGACTATAAAATATTGTGGTTTGAACAGGATAATTTGTTAATATTAAATTTAAAAATAATGAAAATAGAATCTTACAGATTTAATTTGCTCTGCATCTACATTGTCTAAGCCTCGTTCCTGTAGGGTTGCTGCTGCTGACATTTTGATCTTCAAAGTAGTCTAAGAGCATATCAATCCATATAAGAAATTAAACTAGGAACTGAAATTGTAAGTATTTGTATTATTTAAATACTACAAAAATAACTACCAAAACAAATCACTAAAATTACTTTTTTATTTCTTTAAATCAAGAGATACAATTTGAAACTATCAAACAGACTTTGTACTTCGCTGAAATCGAAGGAACTCCTGAATACATTTTCATAAATCCTATCCTAAATTCCCATATATATCTTAAATTTATCATAAACTTCAATTGACTTGTATTCAATTGTCTTGGGAAGCGCATATATCTCAACAAACAAATCACATTAATTTAAATATCAAGAAAGCGCCCTTATAACTTCACTCTTCCATCGTAGCATAATAACCTAAAAGTTTCGATGCATTTTATTTTTTAAAGTTAAAAGTGCATATTTACCTATATGCTTTTGTCCTCAGTTTATTCTTAGTTTTCCAACTAAACGACACCTGTAGAGTTTAGACAGCTCCAATAAATAACTTAAACCAACTTACCAATATTTATATTGTAACTCAAGAGTTTAGTGCCTTCACATATTCAGATTCAGCAAAACGTGCAGGAAACGTGAATATTTATATTATATGGATTTGTGATTGGCTTCGATAGCACCAGTACCAACTTTACAATCGGATGCCAGTGTGCCAGAATTAATAGATTATGGATAGGGAAGGAAAGGTAGATGTAAGTGTAAAATGTATAAAATATTTTTCTTTCATATAAAGGTAAGAAACGCTAGGTCATAATGCTACAATAGGTGCAGTTTACATATAAGCTGCAATGTTTACGTATGAACCGTATGAACGTACATACAGAAGGTAAATGTGTTAAATTTCACAGTTCTTTAAACATTTAAAATTACATATTAACAATTTAACATAGTAACATAAAATACTTTCAGGGAATGAAACTACTAATCTCAGAGAGCAGTGTAGAATAAAAATGAAGAAGGTTTACCGGTGGGTTTACCAGTCTTACGGCGATGCATTCAGTTGTTGCAGCAGATAGTGAATGTCGTGGGTTTCGTTCAGATAATGTTGCCTATTCTGCTGACAAATGAATGTGGACCGATGTGTACGAATGGATAAATTTTCGCATGAGTGTTGATGTTGAAAAGTAGTTATAAAAGTTCATTAATGTATAACTAAGTTTTGAATTTTTTGTCCACAAACAGTATTAATTTGAATAATTAATAATGGAGTTTATTGTTGCAAGTGTTGATAATTTAAAATTCGACATTGAAATTGCTTTGGAAGAACAGTATGGGGCATTACCTTTACCTTTTGCAGGAATGGATAGTATGTTTTTATTAATTATGTATGACATGTACTATATATGTATGATGTACGACACTACAGTAAAAGTGAAATAAAATGTGTTTTTTTTGTTTCAGAATCTATTGCTGCTGTTTGCGAATTTTATCCCAAAGGTTCTTGTACGAAGAGTGCTGCTTGTCCTTTTAGACATGTTCGTGGAGATAGGACCATTGTTTGTAAACACTGGCTTCGAGGCTTATGCAAGAAAGGAGACCAATGTGAATTTCTACATGAATATGACATGAGTAAAATGCCAGAATGTTATTTTTACTCAAGATTTAGTGAGTTCATTCATTGTACTGTTACATTTAGTACGTTGTTGTGAATAAAGGAAGATTTATCAGTGTTTGATTTTTTCACTGTAGATGCTTGCCATAATAAGGAATGTCCATTTTTACACATTGACCCTGAAAGCAAAATTAAAGACTGTCCGTGGTATGACAGAGGATTTTGTAGACACGGTCCTAATTGTAGACATAGGCATGTTAGACGTGTATTATGTATGAACTACCTTGCTGGATTTTGTCTTGATGGGCCTGATTGCAAATTTATGCAGTAAGTATTGGTGGAAATATCTTCTCTATTTGTTTAATAGTGTATATCATTGTTTTGATCTCACATTCTTTAGGAAACGTGTCCTAAATTGGAGATGTTTTTTGTTATTTAGGAAGGAAGTTTGTGTCATGTGCATAAGTATTTTGGTTTTCAAGAAGTACAGTAAAACAAAATTATGAATAAAAATAACTCGCTGAATGTTTTGAATTATTGTTGACTTTATGAAATTAATTAATGTTTAGTTTGATTAGATAGAATTTAGGAAGATGAGAGAAAAGAAGAAAAAAATGTTATTTGGCTTCACAACTTGCATTTTACTTTCAATTTTTTGAACATTTACATTAACCTGACTTGTGTATTCTAATAGTCCAAGATTTGAACTCCCAGCAACTGATGTTCAACAAAAAGATGGCAAAAAATTAGTTATAACTTGTCATTATTGTGGAGAGACTGGACACAAAGCATTGTATTGTAATAAAATGCCACCGGAAATGAAAGAAGTGCAGTCAAAGCAAGAAGAATACAGGGTAGGTTTGTTATATGCAAATATTTCCGAACTGTAATTACACATATGTTGTGATTAATTCATTGCTTCATCGTTTGCAGGCTAAGAATTTGATGTATGTATCTAAAGATGGGGATGATTCTCTTCCCAAACCACCACAGAAACCGTTAGAAGAGGTTACGTGTTTTAAATGTGGTTGTAAAGGTCATTATGCAAACAAGTGCCCAAAGGGTCATTTAGCTTTCCTTAGTCAAAGTCAGAACTCTTCCACTGGTAAGAAATGAATATACTGTTCTTCATATTTTGATTCTTTATAATAGTAATGTGTAAGTAGCAATGTGAGGTATTAAGGTATCCTTTTATAATTGCAGGGAAGAAAGAGGATTGACATGTTCATATACAAGAGAATCAAGGAAAGCATATCATGCGTGAAAGCGATTCTATTGTTGCATATAATTTACAGACACCAACTACCTGTTGTGCTATGAGGCCATCAATGAGCGTTATGGTGAAGTACCTGTAATATTACTTGATACAGGGGTTGTATCATGTCCTGTGGGTATGAGATGTTCATAATTTACATTTGTATTGTACACAGATGTCTCTTATTTTATAGTGTAAACAGCTAATTGTGTAAATGGATAATATATTTTATGTTAGATTGAGTTAGCAAGTACTTTTATGTACATGTTTTTCAGTTTTAAAAATTACTTGCAAAACTCAGATGAATATTCTCATATTGAAATGTGTGTGTGATTAATGTCAAACTGAAATGTAACATTTTCTTATAAATTAATCACTCCAACTGCTCTTGTTCATTATTCTTGTGATTGATAATGAAATGCTTGATACATTTATTTTGTCCTTTACAATTACCATAAATTGCTACATGGTATGAACTGTACTAATGTCAGAAACAATTATTCTCTGCAGTTATGAATACGGGAAGCATTTCAGGGGAACAGTGTTGGTTTCTCTCAGTTTGTTTATTTTTGAAATTGTTTGTAATTAATTTCTTTAAAATGAAAATCTCTCAGATGAAATTAAAAATGTTAATTTTCAAAGGGAATAGTGCTTCAGACATGATATATACATGGTAATTTTTTTGAATACATCAAAATTTCAAAAAATATTTGCCTATGTGAGGGTAGAAGGGTTGCTCCTCACATTCACCTTTAATTCTCTGCAGGAAAACTAATTGAGATATTCACAATGTTATAAGTACGTCTGGATTTAGTCTAGCCTTCAATCTAAATGTCAATGTTAAGAGATATGATGTATTATTTGAAAAAATGTTGAGAGCAAATTAATTAATTTCAATATGCATTTGTAACAAATTCCTAGTTCAACACACCTTTGCTCATCTCACAACATATGATTTTAATGGATGCAATTTGTGTTTAGGGACACCTGCATTTTTATCATGAAGTGTTTTCACTAGTTCATGATCTTCATATTTGAAACAAGCAGAACAGAAGTGAAATAATTGTAAGAGTGGGTATTACATTGTATAGAGTTGTTGGAAGTTTTCAGTATTGAGATCATTCTTTCAATCCTAAGGTGATTCATGGTCATAGGACCAATAATGTAGGTGTTTTGAATGATTTGATGTATATTTAAGATATGGAGTGCTATCTTTGTCCCTCAGGACAGGTCAGGCTTTGCTCCTGGACAGGCAAGAAAGGTATAAAATCATTACACCCACACATTTTCAATCAGGCAGAGAAATCTTATGGAAGAGTGGATGAATTTAAATATCATTTTTACCACTAGGAAAAATAAAAACAGAAGTAAAAGCTTCTCTAGCCTCTACTAATAAATATTGTTCTGTAAGGGGCATTTTTCAGAAGATGAACGTGCAGATACGTTAAAGAGGATGACTACAATAATAAAACTATTGTATGGGGCTCATGTGTTAATACAAAACACATATTACCAAGTAAAGCTGAAAACAAACTGATGACCTGGCAAAAGGAAAATCCTAAGGTGTTCATTTGAATAAACATGTGAACATGGTCATAGGTGAATAAAATACAATTTGGAGTTGACCAACTTGTACAATCTGATATAGTTGCTGAAATAAAGTTCCTAAGAATTATGTGATTGGGACACACATTATGAAGGGGGACAAGAGTAGATAACAAAAATGGTCTTTTCTATTGAATTAAAGGGAAGAGAAAGACATGCAGGTGACTGGAAGATATGGAAAGGTTTTGACAGGACATAAGAGGTTGGAGAAGGGCAAAGCATAGAAACAAATGTGCTATTGTGAAAGATGCCAAGGCTCACTGAAAGGACTAATGCAACAAAAAGAATAGTCTGTTACTGGGTACTCAGCTATTTTAGTCTTGACACTATAATATAATTATAACTATTTTATGTGATGATTATGTTCATGAATTAACCAAGGAGACCACCGTCTTGGTCTGATTTCTGCTTAATCATACTTTTTATCCAATCAACATGTAACTTGGAGTAAATTTAATTTATCCAAACCTTTAACATATTGGGAAGTAAATGTGAGATCATATTGATTAAGACAAGTCAATTTTTGATAAGAAAATGTTCAAGTAACAATGAATTATCAGTATCATTACAAACTATTTATCAGCTGGAGTGGTATTAAATTTTGCAATTGACTTTGCTCTTCATTCCTGTTGCAACAGTCAATTTTTTATGTTGTGAAACAAAATGATGGTCAGTTTTTTCTTGGTGACACCTGAGGACTGAAGGTGTTTTACATTTCTACTTATGATTTCATATTCATTACTCAAAGTTTACAATTTCAAAGAGCAGACAGACTTCACAAAACACTATTTTATCAAGAGAACACATATTTTACGCAAAACTCATGTGTTAATACAAAACATATTTGCAGTAAAATACACTTTTTGTAAATTAGTGATAGGAAAACATAGTACAAGCATTTTTTGGTTAAGGGAGAATCTTCTACAGGACGGTAGTAATTGAAAGTAACAATTATTCTAATACATTATACATTTATTATTAGTTATATTCATATGCATGTTTTTGATTTTTCAAAAGACAGCCTCAAAATATGCATTTCATTGATATCTTCACTTACTTTTTGCTGCTAGCCCAATACCAACCAACATTGCTACAATTGTAAAACCTTGAGCAACTATACGTAAACGCATCATATATTGAGACATTTGACTTCGCCCATGCCTAAAACTCCAAAGTCCATATGTCAGAGCACCAAGTGTCACTGTACAACCTAAAATACAGGAGTTGTAATTAGTATAAACACACACAATCTAGACAAAACGCAATCACATTAAATCAAACACAAAGCAGAAGAGATGAGAAATGTGAAACACAAGAAAGTAATATCGAGTATTTTTAACTCACCAATAGGGACGAGCGGATTTTCTTTAAATTTGCGAATAAACTTCTGCTCTGTACTTTCAATTTTCATTTCGCTGTCGATGTCCTTCTTCAGCTGTAACCAGTCGAATTGCGACAAGTCAGTGGATGAACTATCGTTCTTGTTCTCCATTGCAACCAATTAATAGTGCCAAGGTCTTAATTCAAATTATGGAATTCGTTTAGAAAAAGTTAAAAATTTAAATGTCCACAATTCCATCCCGCGTGCAGCCGCACATTCTAGCTGAACAGCTGACCGGAATCAAGTTGTGCAAATGGCCACTAGAAGCGCAGTATTCGCTTGTTCGGAATTATTATTCTAAAGCAATAAAACTCGTCTTAATTTAACATAAAATATTCGAAACAAAATGGTAATAAATAATCAAGTATAAAAGTAGCAACTTTGATACAATTTTTATTCATAGTATATATACTTATGTGAAGACGCCAAACTGCAAGCCTCCACTTAGCCGTGATCGTCTAGTGGTTAGGACATTGCGTTGTGGCCGCAATAACCCAGGTTCGAATCCTGGTCACGGCAGTGAGAAATCACTGTCACGGCGGGGGCGTTTTTGCCATAATGCATAATCTGTTAATTATTTTATAAGTAATATATTATCTTTTCCAACAAGAAATATTATTGTACATTGTCAAAGAACATCTTTCCTATTTCCTGCAATGGCGTGTATCAATTAGGGTCTTATGGGTGAATTGTGTGAACCATGTCAGAAAATGAAACAAATTGAGGTTCTGAACGCTTTGCTTTGTTCATGTTTGCTAAGAGCGCTATTTTATTATAATTGTTACATTTACAAACGTTAATGTAATTTTTTGTTTACATTAAAAACAATTAACTGGCACGGTTTTCAGGGAAGGAGAATGTATTTTCTCAAGAGGTCATCTCTGTATTTGCTTCAAAGACGAAGAGAACATGGGAAATCATAGCTTAGGCCATAAGCAGCCCTGGCAAGATTTGAGTTTTGCGCCCCCAAGACTTATTTTCTAGGAAGAAAAACAACACAATAATTTTGTAAGTCTAATTTATATTTAAGTTATGTGTAAATTTAGGCACAAAATTAGTTTTTACCTACTATTAGGGAAACAATACAACAGAAGTTCGTTCATTTAGGCATTATTTTATCTCTTACTATCGTTAGTTTTCTGTCTTTTTCTCCGGCCAGTTTATCAATAATATGATCTCTATTAATACTTTTTGTAATGTCGTACTCAATCGATAGTATAACGAGATTACTGAAACGTTCTTTACAAATTTGCGATATTTTTTTTATTAATTTCAGTTTGATAATGATCTTTCACTGCTGGCAGAAGTCATAGGTAGCGTCCATGCTAGGCGTAGTGCAATTAGGATAACTGGTTACTAACCCATATTCTTCATGTCTAAGAAGTGCAATGTAATCTGCATTTTCTAGATCAGACAATAATGATTTTATTTGGTATTTGTAGCTTTCAATCTTTAAATACAACTCGTTGGAATTTAAATCATCTTTGTATTTTAATGCGAATTCAGCAACTGAAGTCCTGAAAGGAAACCAAAATCAAAAGCTACAACAGCTGAACTTTGAAATGTCCAACCCATTTGTTGAATAAGTGCATAGTGAAGCTGAATTTTAAAATTAAAATATCGGTTTCGAATTCAAGGGGACGCGACATCAACCATCGATTGGGAAACAGTTCGAAAAAAATCGGCTGAACGGTTTAGCGGCTAGCATTGTTCTCACACATATGGACTTGCCGTCAATCGATATTTCTGTCAAGGACCCCCAAAACATGGATTTTGGCTACACCACGTGTTAGAGAATTGTTTTTCTAAATTGAGCAACTGGATTTCTCCTCGTTTTCGTTACCGGGTTCGGTAGTAAGAGTTTTTCTGCGAAAAATTATCAGCATTACATACATTTGTCTGCTTGTTAATAATTAGAAAATAGTTTTCAATATGAATATTTACAAATGTCTATTTTTTTTAATAAAATCAAGTTCTTTGATTTAAGTCTTAAGCAATTTAATTGTCAATAGATATATAATCTATGAACTTATTTGTAACTTATTAATGGTTTCCTTTCATCTAATTTTTTTTTTCGAAAATAAAACTTTTAAAGCCGCCAGAAACAGTCTTGCTGTAACGAAGCCCTTTGTGACGAAAATTTAATGATGGTCATAAATAAAATTGTTTTTAATTAGAGTTCGGTACAAATTTGAGCGTTAACTTAAGGACACCGCTCGTAAACAGTGTGGGCGCCTATCATAATCAAGTGCAAATTTATTTATGTGAGTTAGCGTCGCGTGTTAATTTTGTGGGCCTGCAAAGTGCGCTCCCCTGGGGGTGCGCTCCCGGCAGCCGACGGCCTGGCCAGCCCCGACGCCGCGAACAGTCAATGGATCTGCAAATCGTAATTACAGGTAACAATAAAAAGTTGTCAAAATTGCCATCACGATTCTCTACATATATTTATAATACAAGGTCAAGATCAACATAACTTATCAAAATTGTCATCGCATATTAAAACGAAATTTGGTTCGTTCCAATGGTGGTTACCACTACAGCGGGAGAGAGAGAGAGAGGGGGGGGGGAGGGAGAGAGAGAGTGTTTTATGTATTTTTTATTTTTTTCGTAACGTTGTTTCTTTTTGGTTAATAGTACCGTAAAGTGGTATTACTTTGTTACGGATGCTGGGGTGTTTTCTACCTCGTTAGTCAATTTTTATTTTAAGGTCAAAAGACTTGCAAAATGAAAGTCAGTTCCTTTCCTAAACATATCTTTAAAAATAATGTAAATCAGCCCTCAGTTCCGCACTGGCTACGGATTGTTAATGACGTACAAAACTTCAATCTGAGAGTAAAATATTTATCCGAGAGGGTTGATCGTCTCCAATGGTTTGGCGTAGCGCCCGTGGTATCCGTCGGATTTTATGGCAGGCGCGTTTCCGGGGAAAAGCGTGCTCTCCAAGTTGATCACCACAAAATCGACCTCTATGTCGTCTGACCCGTTGAAATGCTCGTCGGTCGTCAAGTTCTGCTGTGCAATGCTATCGTGAAATTAAGGAGTGTAAATTCGTCACTGCTGACTTCTGCCTTTTCGTCTAGCATCTCGTGCCAAGTCTTCTCGGACCGAAACTCCTTCGAGTAAAACGGTCCGAGGCCTGGACTGTATTACTTGATGGAGTTTTAGTCCGTGGACAGGAACCACATCCCCCCCGGGGAAGACGTCCTACTGATGGACTTGGTAACTTTGCTAGATGATTGTGTCTCCATACTCATTCTATGCTCATATAACCTCACGTAAATTTCGTTCCACAGAGCTCAAACTCAACTTTATTAAAGACAACTCATTAACAACTAGGAATAAGTACCTCTAATTACTGGCTGTATGCGTTTCTTCACTCTAGCAAAGTTGCCGTAGTTCATGCGAACAGTGCAGAAAAAGGTATTAACAAAATCGCCTCCAGCGTACCCAGCGACTGGACAACAGCTTCCGATGACAGTTGCTTGTTGACGTGGGTTTTGAGGCAAGGTGTGGCACTGTTTGTTTTTTGTCTTTCTTGTTCTCAAGATTGGGGAACGAGGTCCGAAATACGAACTCATAGTGCCACAAAATAGACCTGTTTTCTTACATAAGTTAGTTTCCTGTTTTCTTACATAAGTTTGTTTGCTGTTGTATTGAAATGGGGCTAGCTTTACGGTTTCACCCCATCCTCTTCCCATCTATCGGCGCCTCAAACACCTACCAGGTCCTCTGGCGGCCCCTTCCGCTCCTTTGAGGACATTGCCAGTATCTCCGCGTTCCCCGAATATCGCGTAGACCAATCTCGGTCCTGAACGTTGACACGTACTTGCCCTTGGCCCCATCTCGGTACCATTGTGTTCAGTTTAGGGATCAAATGTCTCAATTACACAGTTTCCTAGCAGGGCAAGAGATTATTCTTTCTCTTTTACAACTACATATATTACTCCGTTGATACGTAGTACGTATACGAGAAAGTAAAAAAATGGTACGGTTCTTGATTAAAATCTTGTACGTTTTTAATCATCTCTTTTTCATTGAATCTTGCTGAAAAACTACATATATATTGAACACTGTGTATGATATCATTAAAACATTTAATTTTCAAGAATAAATTTCATTAAGAACAAAGTATCAATCTTCAACAGTCTTGTTGCAGGAAAGAGTTCAAAATATTTTAAGCGTTTCTAATATTAGTTTCTTATATACGCACGTATATACAGAGCAATATACATATGATAGGGAAAGGAAGGTAATGCTTCGGACAAAATCTGCGGATTTTCGACAGAGAAATACGTATGTATGTGTAAAAAGTGTATGTCTTGTTCCGAAGTGTAGTAAATTACTTTCTCTAACACACTGTCGTCAGAATTCACGATCTGTGGGTCCTTGATACCGAAAAACTTTATTGGCTCGTTTATTTATAGTTTATAATTCACTATCTATTAAATGAATTTGGGAATCAATTGATAGAATAAAAGAGGTAGCTGTGTAACCCGCAACCGAGCCAGGAACCTCTCCTGCTAACACTTCGGAGCTGGAGCCACGCGAGCCCCTCTCGCAGTGTAATTCCCAGACGTGAAGAGGAGCTAATTGGAAGCAGGCAGCTCTATCTGCGACGAGAGGCTCAGGAGCCGAATGCTGCCAGTGGGTCCGGGCGGAGTGGTTCCTGGAATTTCTTCGCGTCGTGATTCCAAATTCTCGAGGCCGGTGCTGCGGTCCGCTCTAGCTTCCACGGAACCGTCTTGTTGCGCGCATGCGCCCAAGTGCCGTCTGACCCGGATGAGCACGGACGAACGCCCTAGTGCGCCTCTCCGCCGAGGGCTGCGTGTGCGGAGCGTTGGGTTGGGCTACTTGGCAGACAGACGTGAGGCTGAAACGGAAACAAGCCTTGGCGAGAAAAAGACACCATCTCGTATTATGCCCAAACTTGTGTATCTGTGTGAGAACGCTCGCTTGTTAAACTCCACCCTCTTCCCTGCCTTCCCTTTTCCATATTGAGAGGGGAAGTTGTTAACGAAACGTGTTTATTCGTTTACAGAAATAAAAAGGTACCTTCCAATAAAATTGATCAACCATTTGATCTTTCCCCGCTGAATGGCGAGATGCTGCGCCGTCCTCCGTCGGGAAGCGATGTTCTCATCCGGGTGTGTGCCTCCTGGGCGCCGCCCCGCCCCGGCCCGGACAGGCTCTAATTTCTCGACCGCTCTTCCCACATGAGTGGTATTACTCGCGCAGCTGTTCTTCAATGATGGATTGAAGAAATGCGGGTAGAGTGGGAGTATTAGTTACAAAATTGGCTACTACAGTTTATGAAGCAATGCCAATCTCTGGAGAATCAGTCACACCTCCGCAACGTTTTCAATAATTTGCGTTCTAGCTTTCTCAGGAGTTCGAGGTATCTCCTGTAATAGATCTGTACCTGCTTCAGTCATTTCTTTAGTTTTTTGGAGAAAATGACGGATTGAAGTTCTCGTCTTCAAAATAAAATTGTTTCTATTTCGCGCCAGTTAAGATGTGTTTGGAATGTTGTCACCAGTGCTCACTGCGAGCTTTTACCTTCAACTGTTTATTGTGTCAGAGACTGAGAAGTAACGTCATCGGTCAAGGATAGTTGCACGAATAATAGTGTAGTGCATCTAAATGCAAGTGTGCGTGTGAAGGGTGAAAAAAGGACGAGGGAAAAGAAAGAAAGATAGCGCGCGGTCTGTGTTAGGTAATGCTCCGGCATTACCTGGTTTGATTGGAGAAAACACTGGAACACGCCGATGAGAGCAGCCGGCCGCTAAAGTTCTCCTCCAGATGGCGGCTGAATTCGACATTTCTAATTAGTGGCGAAAATACTCCATGAAATCGCGCGGGGAGGGGAGAGAGCACATTTCTTAAATTTCTCGAACTACTCTACGTGTAGTCATCAAATTCTTATTTTCTACACATTTCGTTTTCCTTCTTCCCGGTAAGATATCTATTTTTAACCCAGATTTATTTGCTGGAGGCGGTGAGCACCTCGATCCTCTCCTGACTACGAGCCCCTCGAGGCTCGCGGGTGAACCGCATTCGGCGGCGCCGCCTGGAGGAGGAAATGCGCTGGGCGGGTGGGCGGCGCGGGCGACCGCGGGGCTGTTACCGAAATGACGGCGATTACGGCCGCGTCGCGGGCGGCCGCGCGTCGCGCCATTGTGGTGTAATGCCTGCAGGGCGACCGGGGAACGCCCGCGCCCGTGGCCGCGGGGCGGAACAGGCGGGTGGCACCGCGAAATGCGGGGCCTCTTGGGTATTGCTTCGGGGCTATTGCTTACCGTCGGCGTGAATTTGGGGGAGACGGCACAATGGTTGCAGTGTGAGCGTCTCGTCGGGTTTCCCTCAACGCGGAGGCGAAACGTCCTCCGTGGGGGTGTGATGACCCTGTTAACGCCGTTTATGCAGATGGCCTGTTAATGAAGACCATAATGTGGGCCTGCTGTACTGCAATAGATTTTTTTATTTTTTGAGTGGAGACTGGTAATGTAGTGGGCAATACATTGTATTCCAAAACTCCAAGGAAAATTTATGGAAGACAACAAAAGAGACACATTTCTCCATGGATATCTCGTCATCATCTTCTGCGCTAATTATATATGTCAATATCGCGTCAATTGAGGTTAATAATTAATTTTTGACATAACGTATATAAATGAAAAAAATATAAAATAAATATTTTTTTCTTACAAAAACTTGTACAACCAGAATCTTGGTACAGTCATTGCTCACTGCATTAATGTCTAGTATCATGACCGCATATGGGGGTAATAAGCAGCTTTTTCGAGATTCTACATCCTCTCATTTAGTCACTGCAGATCCATCACAATCCTCTTTCTTACTTACTTAACATATCTTTCGGTTTAAGGAAGAACATAAAATAGACCTGCCAAGAAAGAATCGATTTGGCGAACGTACTTTGGAGAGGTGTTCAGTAAATACGAGATATTAAACGTAGTTTTTTTTTTCAGTCGCTTCTTGTAAAGGATAGTTCTATGCAAATGCTCCGTTAGAGTGATTCTAATATGTTCCAAAGTTTATATTATTAGTTCTTTAATGTCTAAAATTCTACCAATAGTTAACTGGTGTCTCATTCAGTTGGAGATTCATGACTATAATTCATCTTTTCCCTACATTTTTGTTGAATTTTGTTATGAGTGATTTTCAACGCTTGCAATAAAAAAATCGAGTCAGAAGCAACACACACAAAAAAACAACTCAGATTTCAAATATAAAATTATGTGAATTCAAAAAATGATTTGAACTACTTTCAGTAGCTGCTAATTGTTTTATTTAATATTAAAAGACCTGGAGGTGATTATCAATGTATCAAATCTATTAATTTACATTACCACCACTTACATTCTTCAGTGTTTCGGCTTACGAAGAGTCTTTCTCTTGCAGGTTTAATACACTGTATATAATCACTATTGGTGTACTAAATGCCAATTGCCAAAGTTCTCTGCCATAGAGTATCCCACCCGGGAAATTTCCGGCCTCACATTCCCGGCATAGAGCCGAATCAAAGACGTTGCAAGTAACCATACGGACAGAACCGAACGTTGCAAAATCGCCTAGAGCCGTCCCAACCCCGTACCCAGAGCCAGAGGAGTAGAGAATTACTCGTGCTTCCGCGCCCAGCGCCGTCTACGGCCGGCCGTGTGTCGCCGGGCGTCGCCGCGGGGCGTTAGGGCGAAATCAACTCAAAAATCTGGTTAAGACTCTTTCCTCCACTGTTTCACATTGAAAATTGCAATATTTTCCAACAAATGGAATTACAAAACGTATACGTATGTCACCAACACATATTATAAATTCTCTTTGGTGCACTTTTTTATTCATTTTAGGAGGGGCAAACTACTTCCAAATAGAAAATCAGATTTCGAAAATGTTGCCGAAAATGAAATCTGAAGGAACAATTCTGAAAAATATATTTAGACTCATGAGTTGATGCAATAATGACTACGAATAGATGAAATCGACAATGACGATGAGGGGAATGTTGAAGAAATGACAGAATGAGAAGCAAAGACAACGGAATAACCCCGATAAAACATTGATCGATAGGCAGAGGCAATGGAAGAACATCGAGAAAACCTCCCAGAGTTTGCTTTGTGCACGAATTTCATATGGATTGACCGAGCAGGTCATCAAAGTCGAGTTTCTGTGGTGGAGCTAGCCCCTTTTCCCTACCCCTCCCTTTTTCATGCACATGTTTGACCTTCTCTGAAGGTGGTGAGTGCCTGACCTTGGGTCCTTGGCCCCCTGCAACACTCAATGGCAAAAATGTAAACATCTTTCTTATCTGCAAAGGTATTCAGAATTCTGAAGTATTTTCAAGAACTAATCTAAAAAATAACAGGCTGAAAGGGCTGCGGAACTAATAGAAGTGTTCAAAGAAATCTGCCATCAGTGTTTCTTTTCCTCTGCATCGACTGCGGACGTTCAGCAAAGGTCTACAAGAAATTTCATGGCACATGCTTGAAGACAGATCGTCAACTGTTCTCGTTCTGTGATAAAATCGTACATGCTAGTAAACATTTAAGTGATCTAATTACATTCATTTCACGCTTGGTAGATAGCTAGAAATCTACGTTGAAATACAATTAGTGTTTATTGGTCAATACGTAAACACGCGTTTACTTTTGTTTAGAACAATACGTGCCTTTGATGAAAAGTTTAAAATAGTGGAGGAATTTAAAATGAGGACGCTCTTACTTATTTTATTTATATTTCTTCCTTTTATGCCGTTTAGAAACATGGAGCACGTGAAAATATAATCCGACTAATTTTCGATTAAAGCAATTAAAATTGTGATCATTTGCTTTCTTAGAAAACGCTGTCTCCTTACAACTCTTTCTTTGTCACGTACCTGTGAGTCATTTACGGAGAAGCATTTAATAAGTACACTGGGTTATTGGATCAAAAGATAATCGTATTGAGAAAAGAAATTGGAATGATATACAAAAAATGAGATGAGGAATATTGTGAAAATATTAAAGAAGAATGTAGTATACCTAACGAACTTGTTAAATGTTATGCAAAGGGCAGAAGTAAAGTATTTTAAAGTAATTTAAAGAATGTTTCTCGAAATATCTGAGCTTCAAATAGGGCCAGGTCGACCGGGGAATCTTCATTTCGGACACAATCCTACGAATACTTCAGGCGCTAGTATTGTTCACAAACAGACAGGCGGGCCGACGGATGTTGAAAAAAGCACTTTTCCTGCCAGGGGACCTCAAAAAGGATATTTCCATTGAACTCTCGAAATCGATTTACCGCAGCCTTATATAACTTAGCCTATACTACGTATATTACTCTGTATATACGTATGTATACAGGAAAGTAAAAATACTAATGTGTAAAAATTAAAAATTTTTGATACAGAAAAATTAATATATTTTATCATTCTGTGCAAATAAGTGTATGAAAATATGCTAATATAAGCATACGTAAAATCAAAAATATAGGAGAAGGCTAATCAGTCAAATCGATTAATCAAAAGAAATCCTCGCAGGAGAGTTGAATAGTTATCAACGTTTCAATTGCGTCTCATTTTTTACTTTACGGCAAGAAAAAGAGTATTGATGAGAGAGGGAGAGGTACATATTTGAGATTGCAACCCAGTATTTCCTTTTTGCAGCACGACTAACAGATAATGTACACTTCTACGAACTCATTTTGTGTTACGCAACAGCATGAAACATTAAACCTTCACACGACCCGCACCCTCAGTACAATAAACTGGGAAACAAGGGTGTCCATCAGGGCAAAGGTGTGACAGTAAATTTCATAAAACCAACGTTTTTGCTCACATTCAGTTTGGTTATAGGGTGATTTTGGGTATGCAATTTCAATGAATTCAATTGTATCTGAACGTCAAAGTAGAAGTTACATATTAAATTTCATAATCTCTTGTGCAGTTTCCATGCGGTTCCTTTTTCCAGTATGCGCATTACAAAATGGAGTGATTTCCCAGCTTTGCGCGCAACGTGATGGATGTGGTTGGACCAGTTCAGATCGCTTCAAATAACAACTCCCAAAACCTGAAGATGCAGACCTCAGGCACAGATTGATCTGCAAGTGTGTATTTTAGTGATATTTTCTCACGTTTCCTACCGAAGGTTACAGCTGTGCATTTCTTAGGTTTAATTTTCATTCCATTTTCTATCATCCATTTCATAATTTTATCGAGATCCTTTTGCAGAATGTGCTGATCTCGAGACTTTTGTAATTGTCGGTTTATTGAACAGTCATCTGCAAAGAGCCTATTCGTTGAATTAATAGAATCGGAAATATCATTAACGTATGCTAGGAATAGAAGGCCCAGCACGCGTCCTTGCGCTACACCTGACATGACGTGGATTTCATCAGAAAGATAACCATCTATCTTAATCCCTTGTGAGCGACCGCGATGGAAGGAGTCGATGCAAGTGATTACTCTTGTGTCAATTCCTGAATTTCCAAGTTCATCAAGTAATCGATCGCAAGGAACTAAGTCGAATGCTTTTGTAAAATCCATGAATATCGCGTCCGTTGTTGCCTCTGCGTCTAAAGAGTCGGAAATGTCTTGGCAAACTGTTAGAAGTTGGTTTCGCATGAGTAGTCTGGACTGAACCCGTGTTGCCCTGCCTTCAACCATTCTCTAGTTTCCCAAACAGCTCTCATGTATCCTGCAATGATTTTAAACATTTGTTTACCAACACAGATGGTAGAGTAATCGGACGATCAGAGCGGTTTTCGACATCAGAACTGTCCACCCTAAAGATTTGGAACAACTAAAGTCTTTTTCCAGTCAGCAGGAAGTGCACCTTTAATGGATATTTGGAACAGTCGCGTGATGTAATACACAATGATTTCTGCCTTAAGCGTCAGTATATCGCCTGGTACACTGTTGGGTCCTATCTATTTATTGCGTCCTATTGTTGATATATTTTTCTGATAATTTTCACATTAATTCTAAATTGGTTAGTTGTGAAACTATACGAAAAAGTAAGAACTCACAGAACAAGGAATTATTGCCAAGTAAAATAATTACGTTTCCACAATTGCAGAGACAAATGTAAGATTATATACATCACTGATAGATAGCTTGAGTATCCCACTCACACTTCAAAATATATGTAAATTTTATATTGAATCTGCAACATTGTAGAGCGAGGAAGTGAAAATCCAAGAGGGACGCAGGCCAATCCGAGAGGGCGTAGGCCTAGGGGGCAGCCACATGCGCCGGGCCGCCTTGCTTGGCGCCCCCTGCGAGCGACAGGGCGGCCGCACAGCCCACAAGGCGCGCGTGTCTCGCGGGGCTTGGGCGCTGCACCAGTTGACGCGAACAAGCGGCCGTGCGCAGCCCACGCCCACACCCGCCCCCGCCCTTGCCCCTGCCGTCGCCCCGCCCCCACCGCCCGCGCCATCGCCCCGGCACCCGCCCCCCCCGCCTCCCCCCCCGCCATCGCCACCGCCCCTCCCCGTTTCGGCTCCCACCCCCAGCCCCGCCCCTACCCCCGCCCCCGTCACCGCCGCCGGCTCATTCGCAGATGCGCTCCTGATTAGTCGCGCGTCCGGCCGCGGCGAGAAGAGTCGCGAGGCTGCGACGGCTGGGGCAGCGCGCACCCAAGCGACGCCTGTGCCAAATGCCAGTTCCACGAAGCGCCGCCGCTGCGCTGGCCAGCACGCAGTGGCGGAGCGAATTCAATGCGGTAGGCGCTTTCCTTAACTTCAGAATCTTTAAAAGAAGGGCAGGGAGAAGTTACTATGGCTGATGACGACCTCAAAGATATCTTTAAAGATATCAATTATTTTAATTAAAAATTAAAACCTCGTGTGTATTCATGTTATAATTGTTCTGTGAAAGAAAATGAGAATGGCTTTGTGAATATTACGAACGAAATATATGTATTCGTTTACCGTTGCAAATAAGTTTTCTGTAACTCGGAAACGAAAATGCTATTTTTTTTTCAAATATTGCTAATCTCACGATATTTTAAAATATATTTTTATTTATTTATTTTAAACTTTTACTCTTCTTTCAACTATTTGTAGTTAAAATGACGGAAAGGGATTCTGGAACTCAAGAAAACTTGTGCATATAATCTTCAGTCACATTCAGTTTTTACTGTTTTTTTGACTAAATAAATCTAAATCTACATCTAAATAAAAATATTTCTCGGCATTTATAAAATGTCACTTATGCCGTTCTGGTTTTAATCCATTTGTAACACAATGTGCCATTTTTTAAAACAACTTTCCTTTATTTCTATTAGTCTTGACAGTTGACGCACAATGAAATCCTAACGGACGCCGATTGTGGTTGCGTTGTGTCCAAATAAAAGGACAGTATTACGTAATGTTCTAATGTGATTCATGCAATTTCTTATGGTTTGTCTTTATTTTAGTTACATTTCCCTCTCGAGATATTGGTAACTTCTCATCTCTAGTACAACATTGACCAGATTTTTCCCGAGATTATTCCGTCGTAGATAATTTAAAAGTTCGGGCCATCTACATTTGTAGCAATATAATTACATTCCAAGTAGTGATATATATCTTATCATGAGCGGAATTTCATTTACAGAAATTACTTTAAGCATCGTACGGAACAATCGAAGAAATTTATCTTAAGTTATGTCCGCGAAGAAATGAATTGAATAGCTGTGGTAAATTGCAGTGGTAAATGAATGTGAAGAGGTGGAACTATTTCTGAATTATTAAACATCTAATTCTAGAAACACATACATACATATTATTATAATATTATTACACGTGTTATTATATGCTAATATCCTATATATAATGTGTATTTTTCAAAACACACGATATACAATGCACCATTTCATTACTATAGATGCACATTATTATGAAATGTTTACTACTTAATATGCTTGTGGTAATAAGTAGACGTGGTAATGAAAATGATAAAGTGTTATATCTTAATTTTTGTGGGTGATTAAGACTCATTATCATTTCCCTCTAGAAAATGTGTTCAAATTCCTGAAAAATCATAACACTAGTTCGTACAGTTTGTAAAAAGCTTATGTACTGACTAAACAATGTTTTTACACAGCTTTCACATACTTTCCATAAATCAATATTTAACAAGTGTTATAAAACGTATCCTAAATTTAAGAGACCTTCTGAGAAAAATGAAGATTAGCTGGGAATTTGTGCCAATTAATTATTAACATATTGAAAGAACTCTACTAGCCTGCACTAAAACGCACGAATCTTGATTCAGTACGAAGCCGTAAGTAACCAGATGTCGCAAAAAAACCGTTAGGACGTAGCATCGTTTGCGCACATGGTAGAAAAAAAAATTGTCTATATTATGTAGGCAAAAATATGCAGTCGTAATGTTTTCCATAAAAGATATGGAGAATTTGCCTATAAATAAATAAATCATTCATTGAATTTGAGAATGTAGTGAGAATTATGGTTTATTATTACGAAGTTGCATCTGTCCGTTTGACGTCGTCCACATGTTTTTGTAGCGCGACGTCGTCGAATTCGAAGGCCACGCCTTTGTGTCGGAGGAGACCGGAGGAGACCGTTGCGAACTTCGCCGCTCGGGGCACAAGCGGCGCGCTTGTCCGCGGAATAAACAGCGGCTTGCGCCAACTGTTGCGGGGGAAGTCGTCTTCCGGTCTATTAAGTTTCGATATAGCGCGTCAGAAGGCGCTTCGGTCGAGCAAAGGGCGTTGCCAAGGTCGTCGGGAAATAAGACGTCGACGCCAACGCCGCTCCGGCCCGCCCGCTCCGGCCCGCTCGCTCCGGCCCGCTCGCTCCGGCCCGCTCGCTCCGGCCCGCTCGCTCCGGCCCGCTCGCTCCGGCCCGCTCGCTCCGGCCCGCTCGCTCCGGCCCGCTCGCTCCGGCCCGCTCGCTCCGGCCCGCTCGCTCCGGCCCGCTCGCTCCGGCCCGCTCGCTCCGGCCCGCTCGCTCCGGCCCGCTCGCTCCGGCCCGCTCGCTCCGGCCCGCTCGCTCCGGCCCGCTCGCTCCGGCCCGCTCGCTCCGGCCCGCTCGCTCCGGCCCGCTCGCTCCGGCCCGCTCGCTCCGGCCCGCTCGCTCCGGCCCGCTCGCTCCGGCCCGCTCGCTCCGGCCCGCTCGCTCCGGCCCGCTCGCTCCGGCCCGCTCGCTCCGGCCCGCTCGCTCCGGCCCGCTCGCTCCGGCCCGCTCGCTCCGGCCCGCTCGCTCCGGCCCGCTCGCTCCGGCCCGCTCGCTCCGGCCCGCTCGCTCCGGCCCGCTCGCTCCGGCCCGCTCGCTCCGGCCCGCTCGCTCCGGCCCGCTCGCTCCGGCCCGCTCGCTCCGGCCCGCTCGCTCCGGCCCGCTCGCTCCGGCCCGCTCGCTCCGGCCCGCTCGCTCCGGCCCGCTCGCTCCGGCCCGCTCGCTCCGGCCCGCTCGCTCCGGCCCGCTCGCTCCGGCCCGCCTTCTCCCTTTTACTCTCCTCCACATCGTATTCTGGCTCCGTCGCCCCGGGGGACCTCCAGCCCTCGCCCGGCGCGCTCCCGCCCTCTTCCACTGCGCTCCCCAACCGCTGCACCGACTGCGACGACCCGAGGTTGAGACGGCGGATCTCTCTCCGACCCGGCAGCCGGCACGATGCGCTTGTGGGGGAGTCGTTCTCCGTTGTATTGTCCCAGTCGGATGATTACGCCACCTCAGCTGCTGGGGTCGCTGTCGCCGTCGGCTCCGCTGAAGAGGCTCACTGCTGTCACAATGGCTGCCTGTTGGCACGAGCACCAAGGTGTTCAAACTTACTTTTAATCTCTTTTACGCATTCCTCCAGGTATTGAATCACTTGCTCTATGTGTAATCGTCAGCTCCGATCTTTCAACTATCAGTTTTGATAGGTCGAGGACGTTACCGAACCGTGTAATTTTGACAGTTCAAAAATCAAAGTAGTGAATGATGTCATGAAGTGATACAATAGAAACCTTGTTTAATGTGCTATTGTAAATTCTTAAAATATTCACTAACAACCACACAAAAAGTAAATAATATGCGTAAAAATGCCTAAAAAATAACGGAAAAGTTACGAATAGACCTAAACTTTTTTTAAACGTCAAAAAATGGCTAAAATTACCCAATGACTATACATTTCTATCATCTGTATGTCGTAGTAAATATTAATTTACAAGTTAGCTTTGTCTAAAATGCGCCAATAAAAGATGACATGTCATCAGAATTCGAGCCCTGTTAATTACCCAAGCTACCCAATAACAACCCCCTACCCCTTTACAAGTCCACTACCTGACCCCTCAGCAGCGTCATTGCAACGCTACCACTTCCACCAGGGTTGTCATGAACCTCTTCAGTTGTTGTGTGCGTCATCCGCTCCGCCACCTGCCTGTCCTCGCCGTCCCCGTCGCCCCCGTCCACAACGGCGGCTCCGTCACCCTCTCCCTTGCTACGTGCATTTGATTGATTGATTAGTGATTGCGGAAGTGTCAACGGAGAAGGTCATTGGTCCCGTGTTTTCTCCTCGGTAGGTGGCGGTGATCTGGCGCAGACCTCCCGTTGGCTACCGGGATTTTCCGCAGCCAAGAATCCCCCACCAGCGGGCATCGCCCGAGTCCGCAGAAGCTCTAAGCTCCCGACCGGACTCGTGGCACGTGTGGGAGCGTAGTGCGTATTAAGTGTGGTTGTACGTACCCTACAACTTCTCGGTCAGAGGCACTGGTGAGATTAGTTGATGCCCTGAGCCACCTCTCCCGGCTTGCTCCATGCACTGCACCGTCTGCCCGTTCTTACCTTCCCCATCCACCCACGCGCGCTCGCTCCGCCACTTCGGCATCGCCCCAGCCGCGCCTCCGCCACTCCAACGCCTCGCCCCCCGCCCGCGGTGTCGTCGGCGGCGGGGCGGGGCGGGGCGGGGCGGGCGTCGCCGGCTGGCGGAGCGCTGCCTACAAAAGCGGGCGCGGCGCGGCGGCCGCACCAGTGCCCGCCCGGCCGCTGCCCTCCCAACCTCCTCCTCCGCTCCGCTCCGCTCCGCTCCGCTCGCCGCCGTGGCCATGTCTCCGCTGTGGGTGCTGTGCGCGCTGGCGCTGGCGGCGGGCGCGGCGCCGCCGCCGCTGGTGGGCGAGGGCGAGGGCGCGCCCTGCCCGCGCTGCGACCCGGCCGCCTGCCCGCCCGAGGCGTCCGCCTGCCCCTTCGGCCTCGTGGCGCCCGACCCCTGCGGCTGCTGCGCGCAGGGCGTGTGCGGCGGCGCCGAGGGCGACAAGTGCTTCGACCGCCGCCTGCCGCTGCCCGAGGACGCCCTGCGCTTCGGCCCTTGCGGCGACATGCTGCGCTGCGAGCTGCGCCGCGACCTCAAGCCGCGGGTGAGTGGGCCTGGCGCATGCGCAGCGGCGGACGCGCTCTCTCCCCGCTTTCTTTGGTAATCAGCGAATGTTGGAGGGGCTCCTGTGCCTTCTCTATTGCATCGGCTCGCAAGGCGGTGCCGAATAGAACAGTACTTCAGGTTTGCCTTTTGTGCTGTAATACTGATTTGCACCAGTCACCTCCCCAAGGAGGGGGGTCACGGGCTTTAGAAGCAAATAATTCATATTACAAAATATAGCTGGTAGTAATTTTCTATACTAACAAAAGACATTGTACACATCAGTTGTTTATGTCAAAATTATTATCTCTAAGTCAAAACGGCAAATAATTGGCACAATTTAAAATCAGCCAAAATGAAATATTCTTTATAAAAACATGAAGTCCGCTGAACTATATATCTGTAGCCCCCCCCCCCCCGCACTCCCGGCGTCAGATAATTCATGGGTGTGGATTTGATTTAAAGATAAACAAATGATAATAAAACTTAACAAATTGATATAAATATACAGGAATATAACAATAACTCTTAATTCAGAAATTTCAGTTGAATATAAGGGATAGTATAATGCTCTATTTTTTTCCACTAAGAATATATTATATATATTTTTTGTACTTAGTTTCCTCTTTTCGTTTAAATTATTAAGCGCTTGGGAATTGTGGTGAAGACTTACATGCAAATATAATTTGTTTGCCAATTTTGTCATTATTGAGTCTTAAACTTCAATTTGAGGGGAAGCTCCTTTTCTTCTCTTAACTTAGTTATCTTCCTCCTTCATAATAGCGAGGTAAAAAAATGTGCACCGTCTCGC
Source organism: Gryllus longicercus (assembly GCA_038098605.1). Classification (NCBI taxonomy): domain Eukaryota; kingdom Metazoa; phylum Arthropoda; class Insecta; order Orthoptera; family Gryllidae; genus Gryllus; species Gryllus longicercus. The sequence goes on along the minus strand of JAZDUA010000373.1, from coordinate 321,948 downwards.
TACCTAATTATCTCACCACCTTCGAAGATTTTTTCGTGAGTAAATAAAAGGTCAACAACGTTTGCTTCGTCGAGATCTTTTGAAAGATATCGGAAAATAATGTTCGTTGATAATTACAGTAATTGCTCTTCGTCAGCTCTTAAAGATTATATCGATATGGGTTGCAGTACGATACACTGCTTCCTATACTTGTATGTTGGGGAAGTTGGGACAATTCAGAGATAAAGGTCTGCATGCATACGAACAATCCTTGAACTTATTTAAAATTACTTCGTACAATCGTTTTTACAATAACTTAAGCTCCATCTCTTGTTTTAATATATGATCGTACAATTTAAATGAATGAAAAAAGTTAATATTGAATCATTGTTGAATTGACATAGGGTGGCCAAATAATTAGTAATATCGTTAAAGGATTGCAATTCTGTCTCAACTAAAAAAGTGTGACAAATTGGTTGGAAGATTTCGCTGATAATTCAACGTGCCTAGTACTTGATGGAATAAGAAATGAGCATCACTGAAAAGTTACATCTTACTTCAGTTAATAGTAATTATTATAAAAAGTTACAAAATGATATTCCTATCTCACAATTTGTATTTTTTAAAATTTCTGTCAGAAATGGAGCCCTCGAAGTATAATATTATGAAACTTTCCTCATCGCCGTTGGACTACAACTTCTTTTTGTTTAAAGAGCAGTGCAATGACGATTTAGAGCCCCAAGACAGGTCTCCTTGGAGTCGCCTCCGAGTGCGCTAGGCGGTGGCCGATCGCTGTTGCACCCTCGGGCGGAGAGCGACTAAGGCCGCACTTGCGTAGATTGTGATCGGATTAACGCTCCCGGCACTTGCCTGGAGGCAGACGAGAAACACGGAATCCTCTTAGGGTTGCTTGCCCTTCATTTCAGTGGAAATACGTTTAACCATCGTAGCCACGTTTGCCTTCGGCTTTAACTCCAGAACTTCAGAACTCTTGGCAAGTTACACGGTGCTTCCCAATCACTATCCCATTGCGGCCGTGACTCGAATATTTTGAGATACTGTGTGCAATTTGAGGCGCTCGGAAAAATTTCACCTTATTTGAGAGTATTTTTTTCTCGAACAAGCCGTTGTATCACTTTCACGAGATGTATCACATGGCAATGCATTCCTTCAACCGATAATTCCTTAACTCAAAAATATGAAACATTTGAGTAAACATCTAGCATTTAGAAAAATATTTTAAAAAAGAGATGAAGGATAGAATAACAATCTGTGCTTTCGCAAACAGAATCTGGATCACCAGATTTTATCGATTTATTAGTACTGCAAATTTTATGAAATTTGAAGCACTAGGAAAAGAATGAGAAAACACGTTAAATTCTTAAGAAAACGTACATAAAAAATACATTATCCCTATTAGACGTTTTCAAGAATACCATACCTTGTAATTTGTAAAACATTAATTTTAACCCAATGATTCAGGCGTTAATGTAGACAATTCGAAATCCGACTGAAATGAAAGAGATCCGGAGTCGTTCTACCCTACGTTTTCTTGTTCTCTTTCTCGGACAAACATGAATGTTTGTGGCCACTACCTCGCAAACAAAACTTCCTCGAACAAAATCCTTCGTTTATTTTCGGATTCGTGTTAGTATTCTCCGATTTAATTGTAATGACTTCTAATGTCGTTGAACAGCTTAGAAGCGTTTATCCAATCGGAAGCTTCGGTACCAAAAATTAAATAAGTCGTGAAGAAGCTCCGGATTGGATAAGCAGGTCCCCAGTAATTAAACGTCAGAAGTCATTGCAATTGAATCGGAGAATAGTTGTCCGTCTCCGGAAGACTTGTACGCGTGACCTTGTCGCGGGGGGGGGGGGGGGGAGGGGGGGCAGACGAGGCCTATCGCGAAGGCGAGAGCGGTCGGTTTACATTGCGGACGACGTGGAACACGAACGCGAAAAACTGCCCTGTATTCCGGGCATCTTTTACTCGCAGCGTGAGCAAAATACGAAGAAAACATTCCAAAGATCAGATACTTCAGTTTGGCTTAGGTTGGTGTTGCCTAGTGTTTTTTCTAGATTCTAGCAGCGGGGGAGATTACCGTCGATCGGGGGGAATTCCAAATTAAAAATTATATATTTTAAATTTTAACAATTTTTTAAAATCTTATTTATCTGTCAAACTTTACGAATTACGTTCCTGTAAATTGTTTTTTTAATCACAAACTACCATTTGTTAACAGTACTAGTTTTTTTCTACTCCTTTTCTCTTTACTATTTTGTACGTGTGGTTAGGCGGAAGAGCTATCAAGATGGCTCTAGTCTAGCCATATAAATAAAGCCATTATTATTATTATTATTATTATTATTATTATTATTATTATTATTATTATTATTAATATACTCTATCCAAAAAAGTACAGGTATATCATACTACTGCACACCCAACATTGTTAGTGTAGGTCGTAGTTTCCATATTTATATGATGTGAACAGCATTCAGAATATTTTCTACACAAAATTGTTGCGAAATGTAATGATAATAATTAAATATAAAATACGCAGTACACTTATATTACACGACTGATATTTGCTTCTACAGTGTTATGAACCTTCATACATATTAATTAATAACAATTTGTGAACGGCGGTACCGCTCTTGGGTATCTGAAGATGTTAAAGATTTTGGTGTACAAACTTTAAGGCACGGTCTCCCTTTAGGTTTCTGAGTTTCCTTTTAGAACTAAATTTCTAAGCTGATTTCGTTTCATGTACGAATCGAATCTTTGGATTATCATGCCGTGTAAAAATGTACATTTCCATTGGTAACAACTTTTGAGTAACAATTGTGACGTGACGCGTACGTCAGATTATAAAATTCAGAACAAAGGTAAATGGAAGCCTTGGCGTGCAAGAGGCCAGCGCTGCGTATCTGGACGCGCTGCAGGGGAGCTGCTCGTCCACGCGCGGTATCTGCCGACGCATCGCGGGCGGAGGGCGACAGCCAGCCAGCCAGACAACCGGCCGTCTGCCGACCTCGACTTAAACACTCGTGGCGCGTATCAGGAGAGCGGAGTCAACGGGGCGCCGTCCCGCCGGCGGGCAGAGATTCAATTGGTGGCGCTTAAGAGGAGGCGCCGTGCATTCATCCAGCGGTGCGGAATTGGAACTGCAATGGATGCACAAATGCATTTCAAATGCTTCGGGGAATGAATGTTCGTACGAAAAAGGGTACCCGGGAGATAGCCGTGACAGCAATCACACTGCGTGGATCGAATGGTTATGGGCGCAAAAGTAGTGAAGAACATTAATGCTTTCATCTCGGGATTGTGGTGCGGATGGCAAATCATCCATGTTATCGTTCATTAAATCATAATGGTTTAGTGTCCTAGAGCCTGAAACTAGCCGAAGTAATAAAAATAATCAATAAAATTGCTAAGTTACAATAATTACTAATGACTCTTTGAGAGCCAGCTTCCAATTTCGAGAATTCACATTTCAGGTTAACTGAAATTTACTCAAAGTCTTTTCATACCATTTTCTAATTTTCTCAAGGAAGTGTTTTCATTCTATTGACAGCCGTTTCGAATGTAATCAGAGGCTATTGCGCTATTGACGTCTGCTATCAGCTACACATGTTTTATGTGCATGCGTTTTGAGATATAATTGATTGATTGCTGACTTCTGGGGACAAAAAGTTGACACATCGTGACTCACAACATCGCTTAAGCGTTTTCGAATTGTTCTTGTTTACTGCATGTGACGCTATCAAATTTTGACCAATCGATGATAATTGTTCTTTTTGGCATTTCTTGGCATACTTATCATGTCCAACCAAATCTATGCAAACTATTCTTCAATGGTTCATTATTTGTATGGGTGGTGTGATCACTATTCTCCCAAAACTGTTTTATATTGTTTTAATCATTAGTTCAGTATTGTAAAATTGTATTAAATGTATATTTTTAATCAGGAAATTTTATTTGTAGTAAACTTCAAGTTTCGTAACTACTTTGATTGTTTTCATAAATTCATGAATCATTTCTGTCGCGGTTGCAGATCACGCAAAACTTAGAGACAACAATATTTAGTTCAGAAAAGATTTCTTCTGAAATTATTGCAAAAAACAAAATACATTTATCGAGTTGAAATCCTGAAAGACGAAATATCTCCCCGGGGCTTCTTCGATTGATTGATTGATTGATATTGCTGGCAGGTCAACCGCCGTGGTCCTGAGCCCCGTTCGTATAGAGAACGGTGAGCTCAGAAATCCCGAGACCCAGCGCCAGACTCCTCGACCTGCAGGGATTGCCCCAAAGAGATACACTATGTGATGGAAAGTATCCGGGCACGAGACTTACCAGCTACTGAACATGACTTACCAGTTCATGCCGCCCTTCATCTGTAATACTGGAATTCAACAGGGCGTTGGCTTACTCTTAACCTTGATGACTGCTTCCACTCTCGCAGGTATACTTTCAATCAGGGGCTGGAAGGTTTCTTGGGGAAGAGCAGCCCATTCTTCACCGAGGAGAGGTACCGATGTAGGTCGGTGAGGCCTGGCACGAAGACGGCGTTTAAAAACTTCCCAAATGTGTTCGTTAGGCAGGTCAGTGCATTATAGGGATGTTGTCGTGTAATCACTCCGCCACAGACCGTGCAGTATGAACAGGTGCGCGATCGTGTTGAAGGATGCAATCACCATCCCCGAATTGCTCTTCAGCAGTTGGAAGTAAGAAGGTGTTTAAAACATCAACGTAGGCCTGTGCCGTGATAATGACACAAAACAACAAGAGGTGCAAGCCCCCTCCATGAAAAACCATAACACCATTTTGGACGTGTCCGGATACTTTTGATCACATAGTATATCTCTCACAAGCGGGTCACCGGCAGTGGGTCATCTTTTATGCTCATTTCACGAACGACGCAGGTCTCATTTTCACTGGACTCTCTGAATTTTTGAAAATTACAAAGAATAGAATTAGTGGGAGAAAGTATGTGCTGTTGTAACATCACTAGTTCGATATTATACCGCGGGTGAAAAGGTCAATTGAATTTGCTGGGTGTGGAATAAAACCATACCATTTAAAGTTCCGTTATTCAACGACTCGCTTAATCTTACACTATTTCGTCTCCATTAGACTCCGTACGAGCAGCACTGGGGCTCCTTGCGCTCCTGCAGGATGCCGAGAGCGGGAGGTGCAGCGCCGCGCCGGAGCTGTGGCGTGAATAAATGAATACTAATCAGCCGTCTGAGCGCCTCATCGCAGGCCGCACCTGGGCGGCGTGCTTTATCGCCCGGCATCTGCGCCCCTCGCCCGCGCCCGCGCCGCCACGCACCCCGTTGTCGAGGGCGGCGCTCACGCGGCTTATTTAAGAGGCGGCCCCGCGTCGCGTCATGCGCGCCTCGGCGGCGGGCGGCACCGGCGCAGCGAGAAGCTTTCGGGGCTGAGAGGGCGAATGCCGCTTTGTCAATGCCCATTTGAAAGAGGACATTTGTAGGGCGATGGAGGATAGAGGCAGCGAGGGTACGTTCAATCTCGAGTGCAAGGCCAAACCCAGCACTTGGAAGTTTGGTATTTTCATTGAATTTGCTGCGCGGGTTGTTTATTTATTCATGTAAAACAGTTGAAATACGTAGACCCCTGAGAGGTCTTATTGGTGCAAAAGAAAATTAATACATCTGAAAAATGGTCATTTTGATATAGAACAATTTAATTATTTTGTTTGTTGTCAGAATTTGACTTCAGTTAATGTCACTTTTCTTAAGGTATAAAGGTATAGTTTTATAAAGGTATTAGTAAAATATTCTGTTTCTGAACATATTTATTCTCTGAACTAAAATTATATTAGTATTGTATTACTATTCGTGGGATCTATGATGTAATAATTACAGGCCATAGTACACAGCAAACGGAATGACGATTTTAATTAGTTGAAAATTAGTCATGTGAATCTACTTCTAAGATACAATACAATTTGGCTTAAGGAATACATTTCACAATATAATGTATATTAAACAAATTTAATTTCACCTAGCAAAATAAAAGAAATTTTGTATTACATAAAGACAAATAATTAAAAATTGAAGTATGAATACATTATGTAAAGTAAAATGACGCACATCCAATATTTCAACGCGATGATTGGAATAATATATAAGGTTCAGGGCTAAACATGTTTTAGGTAATTTATTTTCGTTCCAATTTAATTAGACGGTCTCTTTGATCAAAGAAGTATTATTGACGACCATACGTGCATTTTACCGTATCATGGAATATTATTCTATTGTTCGTCAAGTAGCATATACCAAGCTACCGCGGAAGGTCCTTGGGCTGTTTCGCAGGGGTAATTTTTCAGTCTTCTCTAAATCCCCAAAGAAAGGCAGCCAATCTCTCCGAGACGGAATGGAACTCTCCCTTCCCATTGTCTCTTCGCCTGGCTGCCTGCTTGTCCAGAGCTTTGTGCTTTTGCATCCTCTCTCGAGCCTCGTAGTGGAGGGATGATGGCCATAAGCCACGGTCAAAACGATGAATGTGTTATGTGTACGCCCTTTCGAAGGGCCAACAATCGTTCACAATTTAAAAAATTAAATCTTGCGATATTAGCAAGGTTTAAATTCTGTAACTGTAATCAATAATGTAACTTCATTGTCTGTACACGTCTTTTAGAGTTCAGTGGGGAATATAGTTATTCAAATTATCGGTCTTCCTGTTGGTGCGGCAAGAGGTATATTTCTTCAAGGAGATCATGAAGAGGGACAAGATCCCAAATGTATAGCGCTTAAAAATAGATTTTACTACATCGGAGCGAATATTTTGTTAACAATTCTCGCCAAAACGCTAATTTCTTTCTGTGTTCAGAATTCAACATGATTTCGAGTACGGATCCCAGAATTAAGAAAATTTACAGAATATACCTCTTCTCGTAGCATGTGACAAAGCTTCTGTTTTTGACGTAAAATAAAAAAAAAATGCTATATTTAATGTGAATAAATGAAAATGAGTATTATTTAGTTGTGAACTACGTTATCAATATTGTTTGTAATTTTCTAATATAAACTAAACGTAACAGGAGAATCGTCAACAACTATCTTCTTCCACTGCCAACTTGCAGTCTGGGACTGTGTTTTACCGCCACATTTGCTTGTACCGCCTTGTTTTTTACTTCCAAGCGCCGCGCACGTCTTTGTGTCTGCTTCAGCTTCTCCTTGCCTGCAGCCTCCTCCTCAATGTTTCAACCACCACACCAGGCGGCTCGCTTTTTTGTGGTCCCCCCGCCCCCTCGCCCCGCCCCCCAGCCTCCGCAGCGACTATAAAGATTAACCTCCGCTCGCTGCGCCGTCTTTCGTTTCCCCGCGGACGCTGCGGATGAAAGCGTTCTTCTGTTCGGAATCGCGATATGAGCTCTGTTTGTGCGCCGCAGATAGCTCTTCTTTTCACACATGGATATATTTTATGTGAGGATGGGCATCGGTGGGCCTTTCGTAAGCAGAAATGTTTGTTTGGCGGTAAATCTCAGCGGGCAGATTGATATGAAGCGGGATAGCGGAGGCTTATTTCGTTCTCGGTGGAAGAAAGAACATTTCTACGGGGATGGCTTAACTAGTTCATCTGTTCTTTCGGACGAGTGAAAAATGGAGAGCCGTGCGCTATTTCTCATAAAATATTTTACCAAGTTAAATTCTTCCGCGAAATTACATAACGCGCTAATTTATTCACCTGGCATTGAATAAGGCATCAGTTGTCTTTATGACAATAATGAATGCACAGGGAAAACTCGATTTAATGAGAAAAGAATTTGCGAGTCGGTGTTGATCGTGAATTACTAATGTCAGTTCAGCTCCCCATCTTGTTTCAGAATTTTATAGTAAAACGCATTGAATGCAGTTTTCCTGTAACCATTGTTGTGGCCAACGTAATCTCAGATGTAAATTGGTTTCTTCACGTTCATTACATCACTGTGATAATCCGCAATAAAAGTAATAAAAGTAAAATTAAAGCGTATAGAATTTAGTATATTTGTAATAATATAATTCATGATTTTTCGCAAGTGTTATACTACAACACCGGTACTAGAGCTGATTTACAACACTATTCATCCACTTTCCGTACTCGACCGTACGTTTAATTACGTAAACGTAAACAAACTGAGAAGAACCGCCGGCATAACTCACCGGAGTTGCGTGTTAATAAATGCTGCATGTGATATCTCCGAGGCCGTTTCGGGCTCCCGTTGTACCCTTTACGGAAGGCGTGTAATTACGCGAGATGACTGCTCCGAAGGGAACGCGAAGGGACTGAGGGAGGGAGGGGGGGGCGTATCTGGTCGCAGTGACCGCATGGCTGGGCTCAGCTGTTGCGGCGGCGAGGGCAGGCGACGCGCTGCCTCCAAATGGGGAGCCGCCTCGGAGGTGATGGAACCTGAGCAAATTTAAACAAAGCCGTTAAGAATTAAATGAAAAATAAACTGTTCGTTTGAAACTCGCGGATGAAGTGTCCATACAATTATTTTTAATTGCTTGTTGGGTTGGGTATTTGCACGCCGTGTTGCTATCTACAAACATATTGTAAATCATTTCTATGTAAAACTGACGCAAATTTATTATTATAATCCGCTTTCATTATCTAATTGCTAAACCTAATAGTTAGAATTATTTTCCAAATATGGATATTTTCAATTTAAATTACTCATCATATTCTCTTAAACATTTTAATTCATTGCTTTGGATAAGGTAACATTTTCTTTACTTTCTAAATTAGGAAGCTAATACTTTGTTCCATTATTTGCAATGATGTTTATGATTTAATAAAACAGACTTTTTTATGACAATTCTTTTGACATTTCGACCCTATGTGGGGTCTTTTTCAAAAATCTATTCTCCAGGCATATTGGCACATCATAAACAAACAGCATTTTAATAACAAAATGTCAATAGTATAAGAGAAACCTGGTCAAGTCGTAAACGTATGGTCAACTAGTTTGACCAATTAATTGAACAGACGAGTTGACCAGATGTTTACGACTTGACAAGGTTTTTTATATTATTAACATTTTTATTAAAATGTTGTTTATGATGCGGTGACAACAAGCCTTGACAATAGATTTTTGGAAAAGACCCCGAATAGAGTGGAAACATTAGAAGATAAAATATTGAGTATTTTAATAAGGTAATAAAATCATTGCAATACAATTAACAAGATAACATATGCTAACGTGCTCATTAAAATTTATTTCATTAAATCATTACAAACCTTATAAGGTTAAATACTTTTTTAAATATACTTTATGAGATTTTCATGACACACTCTTTATTAAATTGCATTTATTTTCAGTGATGTTCATTATTGGTTTGCGGTTAAAAGATTTCAGATGAATTACAACTTTCTCTTGTCTAGAACTGAAGAAACATATTAATCTTTGGGCATAGAAAGGTACTGAGAGATAGCAAAATAATTTTTACGATTATGTTGCAGGTGATACAAAAACAAATTACAACTTACAAATACAGCTGTTTCGATATATTGATTTTCCGCATGACAACTGCTCAGATACGAGATACGAAGAGCTACGGCTATAAATTCTCAATGCAAGGGGATCTCCATTCCGTCTACATCACCAGAGGACGGAAAGGACATCCATTTGATCTTTCTTATATCCTCTTACGACTTTAAAAGGCATCTAACATGTGAAATGTCAGCTGTTATCAACCGGGTTGATCGGTCCAGTTCATTGGGATGCATTGATAATGGTGTTTACAAAATAATGAAATGAGTATATTTGCTTTAAAGGCAACATATTTTTCAGAACTGCTTCAGAATGGGTGCGCAGAATTTATAAAATGCACTACAGCTATATGTATAGATAACAACAAATGCAAAATTGGGGATTAATAACAATTAATACAGTTCATAATTTCGTCGTTTATTCAGATGCTTAAGAACGATCTATCCTGCTAAGTGTGAAATAATGACATTATTAAGAAAATTACCTACTGATAAAGAACTACGTTTATTGTAACTGTGAAGTATTACTTTCTGCAAAAATATAACATTCTATATCTTTTCATACAAGCTCAATTATACGTGAACCCCCATTTTGCGGTTAACAGTAGCACTCTTGATTTTGCATAAACTTTTTATCATGCTTTCTGGTGTGCAAAAAATCTTAACAATTTAAATGTAGAATTCTTTACTTGAAAACGTAACGGAAGTGTAAACGAAAGCGAGGGGCGAAGCGAGGGGCGAAGAGTCATCGCCCTCTCTCGCCTCACGCCGCGCCCGCCGCCGCGTCGGTCCCTCGCGGAGGCGCAAACAGGGCAGGACCCCGGCCGCCTCGCCCTCCGCTCGCCGCCACCCCCCGGCACACACATACACACGCGTGCACACATCACACACACGCACACACACAGTCACACACACACACTTGCCGCAGCCACGTCCTCTGGTGATGTAGACGGAACGGGGTCTCCTTGCATTCACAAGAGTGAACGCAGTCTTAACATTATCTTGTATCCGGCATTGTATCGCCTGTACTCTTGCTTCCAGTATTCTAACGCCTCTTTAAACAATAGAACCAACACTATTTAAGCCTGCGTAAAAGTTGCATTGAATATTTGTAAAGTCAGTTTTCCTTTTTCTGTGGACGTTTTGATTACATTCTTTGGGTACTTGGTATTTTTATCTAACCGTGTTAGTTATTTATGTTATATATGTTATTTATATAATTAATGGAAATAATCATTTTACGTTGTTATTGTTATTTTAATTCTTAATAGCACGCTGTTCAAAGATTCATACTCGCTGAAAAACTTTCATGATTATTTTGTGACCACAACCTCTCTCATTAGTCAATCGGGACATTTCCACTGGCATTGTTTCAAGGTTGGAAAATCCGTTCATAATCACGTAGTGTTGTAGAATTCAGAAGATCTGTATTCCAACACTGAGATAGTAGCATTATTTAGTCCCTTTAGGTTGCATTGACATTTTGCCGAGATATTGCAACTTAAAAAATATGCATATTGGAATTTTGTTCAATCACATCTATGAAACCTCCAATTAGTTCATATTTACATTTTAATGTATATACGAGTTAAACTATCACATCTCAGTAATCTTGTTCTTGTGTTTGCTTCTTTCGTTTTATTTTTCTATTATTTACTCACACCTTCGCAGCGCAATTAAACATCTTTTACTTTCTCTGTGTTTGCTGATTTTTACAGATCCTAACATTTCATTTGGTTGCCTCCCAATTATCTGCAACTGACATGAATTTTCTTCACATTCGTTCCTATTCTTTTGTTGTACCCTTTTTTATTGTCTTCTTTCTCTTTCTGGAACAAATTATTGACTCTATTATTCCGTTCCGCCGTTCGCCTCACGCTCTCTTTGCTTCTACGAGCAAGTTCGAAAGTATTATTTCATTTTGAAAAACACCCGTGACATTTATTCTTGACTTTTGCTAGCATGCCCTTCTCATAATTATTTAGCAATTTCTTTTCCATGTCCTACTTAGTGTCTCGGTAACGTTCGTTTACATATTACCTCCCTCTCTCTTTTTATGTTACTTTGCTTTTCGTTTCTTTGCTCATCTTGTCTTGCCTCTCGTGTTGTCTTCCTTGCCAGTCCATTCCATCTCGTAGAGCCGCTCCCAGTACACACGTCGCTTCCGCGCTCCGCCTCGCCCGCCCACCCGCCCTGCGTCCGCCGGGAGCGCTGGGAAAAGCGAGGCGGCGTTTCGGTTTCCGATACAAACACGGCGGCGGGGGTGGGCGGCGGGCGGCGGGCGGTGGGGTGGCCGGCCGCCGGTTGTCCCTGCGCGGCGCGCGCTGCCGCTGGCAAATAGCGCTGCGCCTCCGCCGCTTCCGTCGCCCCCCGCACGAGTTGCGATGCAAATAGACGGCGCCCCCCCACGACCTTATTGTCTCTTGTCGTCGTCTCGTGTACGTGGCTCGTCTTTGTCGTTCCTCGCGTTGAGATTGACGCAGTGGCGATTAATGGGGACGTTCGGAGGCAGCTAATTCTTCTGAGCTAACTCTAAATGTTACAAACTGAAATTTGCTCCCTGGGTTCTTTTTCTTTAGCAGTTCTTTGTGGGGGGGGGGGAGGCTGAAATTGTCATCCTGCATTTCTGAAACATACCAGACAAAACTGATTGTTGAAAAAACAAGATAAAACGTTGTTAATTGAATAAACTCGGAGATTATCAAGATCGATTAGAAAAATCATTGTATAAATCGTATTACATCCCACAACTATTAAATATCTTCTAAACATTAGGTGTGTGTTTATATCAAAAGAATGTATCTATTATTTATTGCCTTGCGATTTGTTTTGCTCCTTAATATCTTTCTACACTTAGTTAATTCTCATTGCAATTAATAAATTCCTGCAATGAAGTTTCCTAAATATTTCCCTTAATTCTTCGGTTTCCTCCCTAAACTTTATCACATATCTCTGTCTCTATCTCATACATCACATATCTTTGTACTCGTATACATCTGCGAACTACGATGTATTTTACCCTTTTCCTTAACACTGCTGTCAACCGTCAAAATCGATACTAACATTGCCAATTTAAAAACTCTCTGAGTTGAGTTCGTGGGGTTTCGTGCCGTAGTTTGGAGTTAGTGATCCGTGTAAAATGCACTGCTATTTATGACCTGAGTGAGTGGCGCTGGCGCTGGGTTGCGTGCGCAGGACGAGCCCGAGGCCACGTGCGTGTGCCAGGAGCAGCGGCCCGTGTGCGGCACCGACAACCGCACCTACGACGACGAGTGCCAGCTGCGCCGCGAGGCGGTGCGCGCGCGCCCCGCCGGCGCCGCCCTCGCCCCCCTCGCCCTCAAGCACGAGGGCCCCTGCGCCTCCGGTGAGTCCCCGACAAACAAAATGAAATAAGAAATGATATAAATGGAAATAGCTTTGCGGTGTCTAATAGAGAGCTAGGATTTTATGCCGCACCCCGGGTTCGATTTCCGGAGAGGGCAAACATTAAACCGTTGGTTTTCATTGTCGAATCCCATTTCGTATAGTTCGTTGATAATGTAAAAGCTTCTGAAACGCAGAGAATACAAAATAAATGGTGTAAGGTGCTGCGACCTGCTTCCCACAGGTCTCACGAGCCTATACAATTGCAATTGCCAACAAAATATTGTTCACAATTGTTCACCCATTCATTCGATGTACAATTGTTGAATATAGGATAGAATTGCTTGACTGAAATGAAAAACATTCACAATAAATTATTTTCTTTCCTTGTTTTCAACTGACAATATTTTTTGTTACGTTGCGGAGCTACGTAGTAGTCTTTAAATACTTAAGAGAGGCTACCCCGCGCCAATTGGCATTATATACACTTGACATCTCGCAACTTTTTATCATCAGCTGTTGTAAAATTGTGGGAAAAGACTGCAATAATTCCTTGTCATAAAAGACAATTGTAGCTGGTTTAACGCACATGGGACTTCCAAGGGAATCATAAACTCTTATGAGTGACATGTCAAAGGGTATACATTTGGAACAAGCCATGAGGGATTGTTTTTCCAATTGTGTAGCATTGAGGGTTCACACACATACCCTCCCACATTGTATGAGAACAATTAAACTTAATTGGAAGGATTCAGCGGAACGAGTTCAACGGGATTTTAACTGTAAAGCTAAAGAGTTGGCTCTTCAATTGTCTCAATCTAAGTAGTATTAAAACATATTAAGAAGATGGCTAAGCAATATAAGGCAGACAGTTTTGACGTGCTCCCGTTCGGAGTTTTAATAAATTTAATATTTATTAATTATTAATAACTTAATTTTCCCGACATGTACGTCTGGCGCTATAATGATGGTGAGTAATCTTTGAAAGTTATTTATTAATTAGAAAACTTGAAACTAGGACAATGTTTTGTAGTTACTTGATTTCTGGTAGACCAGTGACAGCCAGACCGTGCACTTTGCTAGTTACCGCACACTCTCCCAATTACCACCGCAACGTTACCGGCGCAGTTAGGAGAGCGAGTATTTTGCCAGACCGTCGGAAGCTTTACTAATTAGGCCGCGCGGAGCGCGGGTGTCGATACTTCGCGCGGGCAAACAAAAGACGCGCGCTCCGCGTGATAAATCGCCTGCCGTCGCCGCTGGTCGTTAGCGAGGGGCCGCCCTGCAGGCCGCCTGTCGGTGTGTGCGCCTCAGCTGTGCGCCCTCCTCTGCCCTTCCTAGTCCCCGCACTTCGTCTCTCGTCCCCTCCAGTCTGCGCTCGATTCGCTCGTTTTTGCTCGTCCCCGCTCATCCCCCCTCGTCACCACTCGTCACCTCTCCTCACCTCTCGTCACCTCTCGTCGCCTCTCGTCGCCTCTCGTCGCCTCTCGTCGCCTCTCGTCGCCTCTCGTCGCCTCTCGTCGCCTCTCGTCGCCTCTCGTCCCCTCTCCGAAATAAATATTTTTCCAAATTTGTGACGTAGAGGGGGTATTTTGTACTTGATCACTCGAGGCTCCACTTTGTTTCTCGTCTATCTCGGAAACTATTCGTCTTATTGGAGTTTGGTTTGCACCTTTGAATTTCTCTTAAAATGTTCTACTTGTATACAGATATTCAGATAAAAGTCCCGAAAATAATATTTTTCGTAATTTGGCACATAATTGGAGGGTAAATTGTATTCACATACGTGATACGCACAATTTTGTTTCACGCGTATTTCGAAAACTAATAATCGGATTGAAGTCTGGTTTGCTCCCTTGAATTTCTCGTCGAGAGATGTACTCACGTACGTGATTTCAGAAAGAATCGAGAAAATTGTTTTTTTTGCCAAATTGTCCACCATTTTTAGCAATTCGGGCACCATTTTTTTTCACGCGTATTTCGAAAACTTATAATCGGATTGCAGTCTTGTTAGCTCCATTGAATTTCTCGTCGAGAGATGTACTCACATACGTGATTTCAGAATGAAGCGACGAAATTTGGTTTTTGCCAAATTTTCCACCGAATTGGGCATTTCGAAAACTAATAATCGGATTGAAGTCTTGTTAGCTCCATTGAATTTCTCGTCGAGAGATGTACTCACATACGTGATTTAAGAAAGAATCAACAAAATTAAGTTTTTAGAAAATGTTTCACCAAATTTGGGATTTCGCGCAAAGTTTTGTTTCTTTCGTCGCCTTTGGTCGCCTTACGTCGCCTCTCGTCGTTGAAACTCACTCACTTTAACCACATCTAAGAACTGACTATGTACGGCTTTCCCCATGGATTCTATAGCAATGGGTTGTATTCGTAGTATCGTGTTTGTAAGTTCCACAAGCGGTGAACCGTTGCTTAAAGTAAATCTACAAGAAATATAGATTAAGTACTTAGAGGTGCAAAGCAAGAGACAGTTTTAATGCATGTTCCAGTACGGAAGGCCTTTTCTGTCTTTTGTTCCGTCGTTTCCGTAACTCGTTCCTTGGAATTTTTCCCATCTATTTCTAGTCTGCATCGTATTAGATTTCCTCTTTGCTGGATGAACGTTGATACCACCTTAATTTTTTTTGCCAATTATCTCCATTGCATTTCCTTGTTCTGTCCTGCTCATTCGTCCCTCACATTTCCAATACCACCCGTCCCTCGTTCGTGCCCGCGCGAGTCCAGGCGCAGATGGGGCGATGGCGGCGGGGCGTGGGGCCGGGCGGTGGGCGAGGCCTTAGGAATCGTTCCGAGGCGCTTCAGTCTGCGGAAATGGTCGGAAATTATTCGGACCGTTTCGGTGGATGTGGGTTTCCTCCCAGAGGCTTTCAAGTAGAGGTACGGGCAGTGGAGAGCTTCTGCCTAGGCTAACTAAGCTATTGTCTAGGGCCCTAACCTGGGAAGGGGGCCGAAATGTTGCACGTTAACAATGCAGGTCATGGAAAATAATGTCCGAATTTCCGAATGAAATAGCAAATAATATTGACGAAGCTTAATTCTTTGTAATGCAAGGCTCGACTCTGTATTTGTGTGTTTGTTTTTGCACTATAAGCGACTACATTAATTTACATTTTTTAATGTATTGTACAGAAAATAGTAAAATAGCACCTTACAATATCATTTAGAAAATGATTAGTGAATGGTGGTACAGTAGTACTAATATAGGTGTTGTGGTGCGTTATCGTTGGCATTTTTCATGAAATAATTATAAACGTCATTGCCAAAAACAGTATTTATTACAAGAGCAGCTTTCGATGGCTTAGCTATCATTAGTTGTCTGAATGGAAGCCACAAAAACGACTACATTTACATCGTAGCATCATCAAGCAGGATTGTTCATTACAAAATATCAATTATATAAATTACCAGGAAAATGAAGGGTTACTCCACTAGCTGCCTGGGGTCGCCTGTGTTCAGCCCTGGATGAGGGAAACCAGCTCGTAGTAATAAACAGAAAGAATGAGGACATTGTGTTTTGTTCTGTTGTGTTTTTGATTTTTAATCTGCTGGTCTCGAAAGTTCGCGAATGTTTTGAAATTGGCCAGGGTGTTTTAAGGATTTGATAACACTGAAGGAAGTGAATAGTAAACATTTTTTTCATCTGCACGCCAATGCGTTTCTTAATATGCAACAGATACGACACGAGACATATTTTCGGAAGACGTGAGATGCACAGATGCTACAGAAAGAACAAACCACTTAGTTCCTCTTTAATGTGACATAGTATTTACTAGTTGTATTGTTTGTAATCTTTATGAAAGAAATTCATGAACTTATGGGAGTTCAAGAATACCCTACTTGTAGGAGAAACATTGTTTTTGCATTTCATTTTGAAAGGCAAAGATTTATTATATTCGTTAAAAACTGTACAACACATAATTCATATATATATATATATATATATATATATATATATATATATATATATATATATATATATATATATATATATATGACACATTCAAGAAATTTTCATTTATCACAATTTGTTAAGCTTTGAATTTGCGTATTGATGTTTTCAATAATGTCGAGGTACGTCTCGTAAGAATGTATATTATTTGTTATATGTTTTAACAAATGTCGATGAATATTTATTACAGAATGTTCACAGATTAAGCTACGTTGATTCGCGAAAAAATTTGATTCTTTTGAATTGTACGAATTAATTAGCTAGTCGGATCATTATTTGACATTATTCTTAAATGTATTATGTTATAGGGATGGATATTTAAATTTATGATTTTAAAATGCTGCGAGAAGTTGAGTATTAAATTCTATTATTTCAAATTGATTTATTACATACATAAAGAACTTGAACATGGGAGTATCTAGGATTCGCCTCAGAGTGTATAGAATAATGTAAAATCAATACAATCCTATTCTTGAGCATAACCACTTGATAAAGCAAAAAATACGCTGTTAATTAGTAATTTTTTTCGTGTGGAAATAAAAGTAATCCTCATAGTACATTTTAAAATAAATCACAAGCAAGTCAATTTTCAACTCAAGTTGACACACTCTTTACTAAAACTTAAAATAATTGAAATAATACTATCAATCTAAATTTTAAATTTGTCGTAAATTAATTAGTGAATAGTAAGGCCGATCTCTGCAATTTTAGATAAAATAATAATTATGAATTTTTTGAGGCATTTTATGTGCAAAATTGGCAACGCCCAAAATATATGAAAATAAAAATTTCCTCATGAAATCGAAGTAAATAATTCTACATTGATTTGATGATTTTATTATTATATAACATATTGTAAACATTATCGTCGCATTACTTTGATCAAACTCACTGTATTTCTGTACATTTTAATTTTGTTGAAAAGGCTATGGTAATTTCCAGACTAAAATCAGCGGTATTTAATCTATAACTCTATTTACTAAATGGTATGCATTAACCAATATTGTTTTTTTTTTTTACTGTAGCGCCGTGGGTCATCTCTGGACCAGCGGACCAGCACAGCTCTGTCCATAGCAGCTTGGCCTTGGACTGTGAGGTGAAGGGTTACCCGACACCCAACATCATTTGGGAATTCAAGGGCGAAGACGGCAGCTTCAAAGTGTTGCCAAGTGAGTGAACTTCGGTTGTCGATTGTTAATAAAGAAGAAACGATGAGCAAAGTTTCCTCCGTGTTACACATTTATCTATGGTAAACAATATTTACTGCATTGAACATATTTAAAACATTTCATTTAATTTCTGCATATTGGTGAACGAGAATAATTTATTCCGCAATGAAATATTTAGTCAACATACTTTTTTAAATTAATTGCCAAGTTAATAGTCATTGCATACATGTCTCGTTTAGTGTTGAGGTGGCGACTTAACGAACTTGTCAGGCAAAAGGCACGTAAAGGAAATAATGTTTGTTGAACGCGAAAATATAAATATGACTATTTCTATCAGATACCTTCAGCACATTTTGAGTTCTAAATGCTCTTTAAGAAAACAACAATATATTAGATAATATTTTACATTTTGTGTAATCATGTAGCTTAATATTTCCTTCTATTAAGCATGTTACATTCCAAATTACGTTTTAAGCAGACTTAATGTTATTCTTTAACTTTGTTACTTTGATATACTTTATGGAAATAATACGTGGGATGGCCTGCTTAAAAGAAATTCTAATAAGCCGAAATTCTACATTATTAATATATCTTCTCTTTGGGTGCTTTCGCAACAAAATACTTATAAATAGTCAAATGTGTTCCTGCGACGTTTCATCGAAAAAGTCGTACACAAACCGTTATTTTGTTCCCCGTGTACACAGGGGAAGGACGAGTGTGCGAAGCGTCTGCTACTGACCTGCTGATGAATGGAGCGCGTATATTTAGACGGGTCTTTGCGCATCTGGGCTAAGTGGCCGCGGCACTCCGTCGACGCCCACCGCCGACGCGACTCGACGCGACGCGGCGGGGACTTCGCCGCAGGCGCTATTCTGTGCTTCGCTGCGACAACAGCCCTCACATGCGCGCAAATGGCAGATCAGTGACAACACCGTCGCTTGTGCAACGCAGCTGACGAGGTTCGAGGGTTAGAGTGCAAGGGAGGCAGATTTTTGACTAGTTGGATCGAATTCAACGACCATCTGGAGGATAATTCTTGCGGTCGGGCTAGCTGATCGATCGTTTTCCTTGGCTTCACCACTCAACACCAGGCGGATGGTGGAGCAGAGCCCTAACAAACGAGCCGGTGGCCGCGCGCGATCTTTTTCTTTCTTTCTTTCTTTCTTTCTTTCTTTCTTTCTTTCTTTCTTTCTTTCTTTCTTTCTTTCTTTCTTTCTTTCTTTCTTTCTTTCTTTCTTTCTTTCTTTCTTTCTTTCTTTCTTTCTTTCTTTCTTTCTTTCTTTCTTTCTTTCTTTCTTTCTTTCTTTCTTTCTTTCTTTCTTTCTTTCTTTCTTTCTTTCTTTCTTTCTTTCTTTCTTTCTTTCTTTCTTTCTTTCTTTCTTTCTTTCTTTCTTTCTTTCTTTCTTTCTTTTCTTTCTTTCTTTCTTTCTTTCTTTCTTTCTTTCTTTCTTTCTTTCTTTCTTTCTTTCTTTCTTTCTTTCTCACTCTACCACTCAAATCGGAAGCTTTGGACTGGATCCGGCTATGGCAGAGACTGAGACACCTAGAGAGGGAAAACCTGGAAGTCGACGCATAGATTGGCGTCAGACTTCACATTCAGCAGGCAGAAACCTACGGAGACATAACATGCTACACAATGATTTATCCTAGCACAAGCAGGAGGCCTTTCTCCTTAAAGGAATGATTAGTTGGCTCATAATAATAATAATGATGATTATTATTATGATAATATTTATAATAATAATAATAATAATTATTATTATTATTATTATTATTACTATTATTATTATTACTATTATTATACACTTCGGGGATCAATGACCTAAGCAGTTGGTGCGCCCTGTAATTTTGCGTTTCCGGTGCCTGCGCGTTCGTCTGTGCTCTTCGCTGCTGCCGCCGTCCACCACTTCCCACTTGATTGTCGCCGCCATGTCTGACACGCTCTCGGTCTTTGCTCGCAGCGGCCAGACGCAAATCCAACAGACCGGCGGCTCGCACTTCTTGTACTCCAATCATTTTTCTCTGAGAGGGTGACAGAGGGATATTCAGAGAAATATTCTTCAAACTTCAACTCCAGCGCATTTAAATGACTCTACTATCTTAAAGACCAATTCACAACATATAAGAAAATAACATATTATATAGTAGGCTCATCACTTACAAACTATGTTGTTAGGTTTTCTGGGCTACGTTTCTGATTCTAAGTTAACAAATACTATTTTCGGAACATTTTATTCTTTGAATTCGCTTGCATTATTATTTGCATTTCTTTTATTATTATTTGAATTCCCTTTCATTATTATGATTCCGTAAATAATTTTTAGTCGCAAATGATAAATGTTGTTAATGTGTATTCGGTATTTATGCATGCTTGTTTTGGAAATGGTTGTGCTTTTCAACCAATCTCTGTTTGGTTTAGTCTAACTCGTCGTGTTGATGGAAAGAAGCGTCATGATCGATCTCTTTGAGAGGGCGATGGGGGTCAAAACACACATCAGTCATTGAGTAGTTTTACTAGCGCTGTCGCCCCACGGTCTCCTCCGCGCCAAGCGCTCCTCTTCGCGCTCTCATCCGCCTACGCACGTGATTGCACTTGCGCCGCTCGCTCTTTGTGCGCGGCTGCGCGTGTGCAGCCGCAGCGTTCTCCGTACCGACGCCCACACAACAGAGCAGCGGGAGTGCGTTCGCTTCTGCCGGTTCAGCATTTAAAACCTAAAGAGAGTGAAGCGCAATCGGATGCAACGAACGTTGCATGCGTTGCAGTCGCATTTATCGTTGTCTGCTTGATGTGGACCGTTTTAAGGAGGATGACGCCTCGTTTGACTCCGGTTTCTGCAACCATTTAGTTATCAAAGTTAGTTACCTTTCTTGACAGTTTATTTTTGAGGTTGTTATTATATTAAATATTATATTGTTGACACATTTTATATTATTTTTGGAAATTGTAAAATGTTAAAAAAAAATTGGTTTGGAACTGAATCTAAAGCAGATTCACAACAGGGTGTTAGAAGGAGAGAGGGATAATAAAAAAAGTAAAATTTGAAGGATATTCTTTTGGCCTTAATTACTTTTGTATACCGCTTGATCTCAAATTAAATATCATGCATCATTAGTTTGCATTGAATCATAAAAGGAGCGGGGGAGCGGAGGGTGTGTGTTGAAGTGGGCGTGTGTCGCAGGCGACGACCTGTACGTGGCGGTGCAGGTGCGCGGCGGGCCCGAGCCCTTCATGGCCACGTCGTGGGTTGCAGATCGTGGACCTGCGCCCCTCCGACTCGGGCACCTACACGTGCGTGGCGGGCAACAGCGAGGGCACCGCCCGCGCCTCCGCACCGTCTCCGCGCGCTGACCCCCCCCCCCCGCCTCGGACGCCAGGTAAGGCAACTTCTACCCTGGGTGCACGGGGCGAAAATGAACACTTTGGCAATGCACATGTAGTGGAAAATTTCTTACAACGGAGTTACTCACGAGACTTCATTTGCACAGATTTCATATTCCTGTTAAACATTTGTGCATACGGGGTTGCCTAAAAATTAGGGGCAAATATTACATGTAAATGTATTTAACTCAGTTATGTTCAATTTGCCACTTCATGTTAATTGGGGATAAGTGATCATTTTCGACTCCTCTGCATGTTCTAGACGTTTCTGACATTATTCCGAGACAATGTTTCAACGATATAAACAAAATAAATGTTAGTTTATCAGTGTTTGCTATAAATTTAAATATTAAATGTTTTTAATATATAAGGCATGTATTTTCTCTTCTACAAATGTTGACGTTCCTCTGTGCTATTTACTCAATTCACTTGCAAATTAACAAGCATGCAATATTTTTTCCCTTAATCGAATATTAAGTGCTTATGATAAAAGTAATAACCGAGAGTAAAGATAATAATTATACATGTTTTAATAATTTGATGTGAAGATAAACATTCGCCGCACGCCATTCGCCATGATTGAAGTAAGCCTATTGAACTTTTCCCGCAGTCTCTTGCAACGGCTGTGTTGGAATTGTTCATGGAGATAGTTCCTTGGCTTTTTCTATAGGAGACGCTCCGCCTCGAGCAGGAGACGCAGGCCACTCGCTCTGTTTTGTGGATTAGCACTTGCGTTTTTGCTTCGCCGCAATGCCCTTCACATTGCACAAATTGTCTTCTCTTCTGGACCATGTGTTAAACATTCTATCTCTGCGACGAGCTTTCTCGTGGACGGTTTCATCGTGCCTCGGTCATGACTGAACGAACATTCTGTCATTCTCAACATTCGCTGGAGGATAATGCGCAGATAATATGAAAAAGAATAAATTACTCATGATTTGAGATAACGTAAGTTTTAAAAAAATGTTCCGGAAATTACTACTACATTTTTTGTTCCATACTATATAATTTTCGAACTTTGAAATCTTATGTCTTTTCAACTCACACTTGCTATGAAGATAAAAAAATATCTATAACTTGAAGAAACTTACGGATGTTTAAAGAACCAACACTTGGCTACGTCATAAAAAAGCCATAAATAATTTTTTAACGCATTTTTTGATAAATGGTATGTATGGGTTTAGGATCTTCATAATCCAAGCATGATTATTGCTATGAATGTCTTACCACTTTTAGCACTAAAAAGTCTGCATTAAACTTTCATTTCTCTTGTGTACTACATGTAAGACTTAAAAAGGATCCGAACATAAAGTTTCTGACTGAACATGTTTTTTATTGCTTATTCGGATAATTTCTAACATTTTTTAAAAAACTTATGCTTTGAAGTGAACTTTATAACTAACTCAACGTTACCTAGAAAGGTAAATATGACAATTCTATTACTAACAAAAATGCTTATTTAGAAGATATGTATGTAATTTATTGAGCTAAATTGTATTTTTCAGGTTCGAGCAAATGTTTCGTGAGTCTTTCTGAAAAAAAATTGAGCTCCGGGGTGCACTTCCAGCCCTCTTCTTAGATTGTGCCATTAAATTAATAGGTTGTACCTGATATTGTTACTGATAATTTATAGTATTAGACTTGTACACAGGATAAATGTGTAGCGAGATGAGTTTTGCGAATATATCTTTAGTACTTCACTTAAGAGCACTTTGACTTAAAAACTAGATTTACACTAGCTTATTTACATTAATATAGAATACGATTTGTATATTTCATAATAAAGTTTAATGAACAAACTTTGAGCTATGTAATGTTTATCCACATAAAATCTTATCCTTTATCCTCGACATTACTGCCATTCAATGATAATTGTATGCACGGCACTTACCATATTTTTACTTTTTTGATTTCGATGTTAACATACTAGATTCTATTAAGCTTCTCTTAAACATTTTAACGCATTATTTATTACACTTTCATTGTAGGGGGAGTATGCGTGCAAACAGGTAAGGCATGCTTCACGGTGAAAACTAAATTGAAATCTTCCCACGAGGCCTATAGAAAACTTTTGAATGTTTGTGAAATTTGAAACTGCGCGCCAATGAAAGAGGTGTCGTTTTTTAAATGTTCATTTCTTTTGGCAACATAACGATTATTTGCTACTAATATATAGTTTCCTGTTTGATAACATATTCTGAAACGGTATCCTTCGTAAAAGAGATGATGTTGCATCTCTCTGGTAAATCACGCCCAACCTACTAGCAAACTCCGCCAAAACTGCCGAGAACAGCCGAGAACAGCCGAGAACGAGCCACGAGGTACCAACGCGCCTCGACAGAGGCCTACGTGTAGATGAGGAGCGCGCTCGCTCTCCAGACTGCCGCAGCAGGCCCGCGAGAGCGATCGATGACGGAACGCGTTTTATGCGCCTCAGCCTATGTGAACTCCAGGCCCTGTAGTTACGGTACTAAATAACCCATATAAGAACAGTGTTACGCAAAATATGTAGTATTACAACCCTGTGTGTAAATGTTTGTAGTAACTCTGTACCGTTTACGCCTGTGTCACTCGAGCGTTGCATTGACGCGCGACGTAGATGAACACTGTATCTTAGGCGAAATGGTCAAAGTGCTCGTGTGCCGTTTCGCATACAGTTTAATCTTCGTCGCGCATCACTTAACGCGCGTCAGCGCAACGCTCGTGTGACACAGGCCTTATGAGAGACGGTATCGAAACTCTCGTTACCGAATATTACGTACACAATTTCGCACGTAACGTTTGATGCAGCGTCATACGAAAGGCGAAAGCTTTCCGTTTTTAGAGAAATGAAGTAAATCCAAGAGCGTAATATGTAAAAAAATTCTTGAAAAGACACGACAGGGTGTGTAATTATCTCCAATGGCAGAACCGTACCGCCCTCGAAGACCAAACACATGCCCCAAGTGGTACGAACAATCACCAAAACCGGTGACATCTGTTCGCCTTTATACAATATTGTACGACCAACAAATTCAAACGGATCGCACGATAACAGCAAAACACCGGATATTGTTATCCGGGATTTGGAGAAAAAATTGTCTGCTTGTAGATGTTGCTGCGCCTTGCGATCAAAAGATCATAACCAAGAAGGCAGCGAAATGTTTTAAATATAAGTTTGCACATCGAGATGGCCGAATGTGAGGCGTAAAAGCGCACTCGTACACAGGTCATCGGAGCTCTGAGATTTGTTCCGCAAAATTTGTGTAAGAATTTGCCTAAGCGTAAAGTTCACACAAAAGACTGCAAAGTGCAAAAAATTGCTTTATTTGGAACACATTCATTGCTTTGTTTGCCACATTTTGCGCAAGGTATTGTAAAGGCACTGAAATTCACTAGATCTGCTCCTTAGGTAGCTGGTTGCAACCTGGAGTATATTTTATATTCAGCAGACTCATAACATCTGAGTCGTTCTCTATATGAAAATAATAATAATAATAATAATAATAATAATAATAACGATATCATTACATGACGGCGAGGCTGATATGATGATGGCGACAATGATGATATAAGGCAATGGTAAATAAAAAAAATGATATGATGAGGTAAATGGGAAGGAGAGGAAACACAGAATTCATTGCTAACTCCTGCTGCTAACTCACATTATTCGCTATAAATTTCCGGTAAGATAAGGATTTGATCTTCGGCACAGCAAGGTATAAAAAGCGAGAGCTCTCGGAACTACATTAAAGGTTTCCAGGGTTTTCTCAAGATGAAACTTAGTACAAGACTTATGTTCTAGCCCCTCGTCTGCAAAGTGTATCCACATCCCAAATATAGTATTATTACAACTTCCTGATTTGTGGGTACGTTTTTGTGCATAAAAATGCAAAATAATTTACCAATATGGTATATAATTTCAATTTGTACAGAGAATAAAATTGACAGTAATATAGGTTTTATTCCACTTCTCTTCCTTTTCGTAAAACTTCGAATTCAACGATTCGAAAATTTTGAATACACGTGTGTTGAGTTGCCAGGCAACTCGCAAAACACGCTGCACTTCTTTTGCCTGTCACACCGATCATTGATACCCCGAAAACGATCTCTTCCGCTCGAGGAAATGTTTTAATTTTTAATCTGGCGCATTACTGATCCTACGAGATTTAACGAATGCACTATTCAGGGCTTGGCCAAAAAATATTACGAAATGCTCGTACAGATTTAGCTGGGGGCATGCTGATCCCATACAGTCAATAATCCCGTAAGATGAACATGTAATAAAGCGTTTTAGTGCTCTGTAATGTGTGTAACAAACAATGTTACCAATACGAATATCTTTCATGTCATTTGGTATGATAATTACGGTCATATTAGACGTCCATTGCACATTCATGTTAACTGGCTGCGGAAGCAGAAGATTAGAGTAGCGCACATTTGCATGAAACACTGCTAGGAGATTAACCAAGACTATAGCTCCCAACTTACAACTGTGTCTGATAACTCCTCATTAAGTACTATAATATTTGTTTTGTTCGAAAATATTTTCCCCTAATTACACACTAACGACATTTAACAAAATATTAATTCACAGCATCAGAAACAGAACTCAAACAAGATATGTAAAAAACATCTCCGAAAATAATGTTGTTGTTCACAAATAAACAATTTTGAGAAACGGAGGGTATTTATTTTTCAATATTCTCCTGTGAAGTATTTCAAAAGATTGTCAAGTGGAATAAAAATATTCATGATCCTATATGTTTATTTTTTTCCACATTCAGCATTTTTGAGGGAACAAATCTTAAATATTCGCAACATAAGTTGAGAAATGTAGACCAACTCTATATTAAGACGACAAGGAAAACATGGCATCGAACCAGAAGCTAAAGGAAAAGAGGGAAGAAACGTCTCGCCCCGTCTTTGCACGCGAGATGAGCCTCCGCGGTGCGGGGCTGGGGCTGGGCGGTGGCGCGGCGCCAGGTCGAGCGGCGCGCGCCGCTGGGCGCTCCGCCGACGCGAAGGCCGCGGGGGCCGCGCAGTGGGGTTAGACAGGCGACATCGATAACAAAACATCCATCTTAGAAATACGACTAAAACCATCGGTGTTGGAAATACATCGGCTAAAAACCATCCATGGTTTTCAACATAGATGTTTTTAAACTGGACTAGTCATATGTAACGTTAAATTCATGTGCATTGCAATTTAATTTGACAGTGTTTCTGTTTATCAATTCGCCGAATAAGGGTACGAGAAGAAGGGGCAGCCTCTATACTCGCAGAGTGTTTGTTGACCATATCTCAATCTGCGAAATGAATGTGAAGAAAAAGGTAATACAAGGCCATGAAGGTCATCTCGAGCGAGACAGTTTGGTCGACATATGAAAACTGTCAGTTACTGTCAGTTATTATTTCATATTTTAATTTTTACAGTTTTTTTATAATGGGAATTTTTCATTCAGAAACAAAACATGGATGTTAAATAAACATCGGTGTTAGTACATCGATGATTAAAACATCGCTGTCGCGTCCTGTGGGACACAATCCCCTGACGCGCGCATTGGGCTACACACGAAGTTAGGTTGAAATAATGGTCAAAACTATCGGTACGGGTCACAGAAATGTTACCTAATATTTAAAGGAAGTTTTTTAAATAAAAAATGCGTATATTCACATGGTGCCTCTACCATATTTAACTACATCAATAAATTACTGGGATTTTGACGTCAGTTACGAATTTCTAATTAATAACTATGGTTAATTGTTAATTGGATTGTTGGTGATGTAGATACCTTTTTATTATGATAAATGACTAAAGATATTGTCTGGTATCAATACTTTTTAATCAACTTATGATCATTTCGATCGCGTTGCGATCATCATCAGAGCTAAAATGTAATACAAATATTATACAAATATTATTAAATACAAATATTATTAACAGGTTGTAGGTAACAGGTTATTGTATGCAAGATGCGTATGTACGACCCAGTTTGCTTACGCATCTTGCATACAATAACCTGTTACCTACAACCTGTTAATAATATTTGTATTACATTTTAGCTCTGATGATGATCGCAACGCGATCGAAATGATCATAAGTTGATTAAAAAGTATTGATACCAGACAATATCTTTAGTCATTTATCATAATAACTACGGTTTATTATTACGTTCTTATTTATTAATAATAATCTTTATACTTGTATGATTATCTCACTAAATATCAAAAACGAGTTATATATTAGTTTTTAACATTGATTAAAATACGGTAACATTTCGAACTTTTGAGAATTAGTTCAGATACCATGCGATTTAATGAAAAAAACAACAACTAAAAACTATTGGCTGAAAACGGGGTTTTCTGGCATTTTAAGCCCTTTTCAAATTGCTGCAACTTCACGTTCGCAAGGGGCCACAGATGGATTTATTCGCGAAATTTAGTTCTTTAAAAATAGCGGCTCGGAACTTCCAAGCACACAATAGTTACAGTAATTTTAAAAGAGATCTTTTCCATTGAAATTGCGTGAATATAATTTGTAGACCTCAATACTGCATTCGGCTCTTTTAAAAAGTAAAATATGCGATAAAAAATTGGAATAAAATATCAAATTGGATTAAATATATGATTTAAATATAAGCATAAATATTTACGTTTCTGCATTCCCACGAATGTGTTTTCTTCCAGCCGGTGCTATTGAGCTCCTTTCAGTCCTTTGTGCTCCGGCTCCATCTCCACCCCTCCCTCCCCCTCCCTCCCCTTCCCCCACCCATCAACCCATTCCTCAACATATCCCGCTCCCTCCGGCCGCACTCATCCCACCTATTCAGCCGCCTCCACATCAGTCAACACAACGCGGCGCGTTCGTCTTCTTCCCATCACTACACTGCTTCGTCTGTTTTCGTTTTGGAATGGACGTACGAAGCAGAATTATTTGTTTCAGAACTAATCCTTCAGATAGACTATCCTAGAGTTTAGGGCCCGAAATCACCATGACCGGATTTCTATTGAAATGATCAGCATTTCACAATCTGTGCACTGGTAGTTAATGTAGTTATCATTATGTTCTTGTACTAATAATAGAAAAAGTATTGACACTGATTACCTTAACATTTTCCAAATGTGGAATTTCTTTCGTTCAAGTCGATTTGGGATGGCCTAATCCTTCACTTGACATATTTCGGCCTCGCGTTGGATCAGCCAGGAATCAATATTCTACACATCTCTATTCTTTATTCATAAAAATGTACAATTCTACGTGAAACAATGTGAAAGTAGCTCAAAATATTTGTAACAAAATGTACGCGAAAAAAGTCACGCAGCTCTGCACTTCTCTTTGTAAAACTGCCTCTGAGATCTAAATTTCACAGAGTATGTTAACTTCTCATTAATGAGATAATGTACATGTTACAATAGTACAACAAGTTTTCAATCAAATTCTCTAAAGCGCTTTCGAAAACTGACAACTTTCGGTATTCACAATGCTAAATGCTAGACATACTATGGTTTAGAATTTCTCCTTGAGGTTAGATTGTGATTTTTAAATACATTTATACGTAAATTTACAATCACCAAAGTTTCGATACTATATTGAGACTTCTTCAAGTCTTTGAAATAATATTTATACCTTCAACAGGATAATACATAATACTTGTACAAATATACATTTCGCCCTTTAGTTCTCTTACATTTCAGATGATGACTACCATAGACGTTCATATGCTACAATTCTACAACTTGTGTTTTAATATAATTGAATATGTATCCTGTTGTTACTAAGAAGTAAAAATACGGTTTTAAGTTAAAAGGAATGGAAATATTGGAGTTTGTTTTGTTCCATACGCCCGTCCTGGGATGTGATGGACCTGACTCCGACCTCCACGTCGCATTGCGAGGTCTTCTCTTGCAGGATCTGCTGCCGGCGGAACACCGCCTTACCCGGCTCGAGCTGTAAACGTCTGACTAATCTGACATTTACTCCATGAAAGTGGAAGTGAGGGAAAGGCAAGGGTCAATAATGAGGACGGAAAGACCTTGACCCTTCGTTTAGGTACTTCTCTGGTAGCCTGGTATTGATAGGAAAAACTACGAAAAACAAAGAAATGAAAAAATGTTTTAGATACAATATCTTCAGAATCTCGTAGCATATCCCTTGAAATGGAAACACGTACCATACTTCTAGCCCAAGCAGCCTCTGCTGATTCGTTAGCGCCCCCCCCCCGTCCTCCCTCCAATTTCGCGGTGAGGGGGGCGTGGGTGAGATCGTCGTTGGAAGTGACAAAAACGAGGCGTCCCCCGCGCGCCATCACCCGCCGCGTTTTGCTCCCCCTCGGCGGCGGGGGCGGCGGGGGCGGCGGGGGCGGCGGGGGTGGCGTGGGCGGCGGAAGCTTGATTTTTGCATCAAACTTATTTCCCTTCTCGATGAATAAATAATTTTGATGTCTTGAGGCATCCTCTCTCTAGCTGCGTCTGGCTCACAAAGGAACGACTGTGTCATCAGCGTACTCCCGCTGCCCTTCATTAGGCTTCGGAGTGGGGCTGGCCAGGGGACCAGCAACTGCTGCTATGTTCTCGCAATGTGGTCTCCAGCCTCGCCTTGTTTCCTCTCGGCCCCCCCTCCCCCCCTCACATCACTTGAACTCACATCACCGGCGGGAACATTAAAATACAGACACCTCGATTTTCGGGTGTCTATCAAAGTACATCTACGAGTATCTTGTCGCCACCTGCACTAATCTTTACCATGTCTGGAAGGGACTAATAGAGGTAATAGAGTTTAATAATCACGCGAGCGAAAAATTACGGCCAAAAAGAACACGGATTTTAGAAAATTAATTCGAGATCGTACTGTTGAGGTAATTTCAATATTTTTCCTTCTTATATTGTAGTATAGGGAGGAGAAGAAATAATAATGACAACTATTGGTATAACTTTCACTTCTATCAACACAAAAAATGTGTATCTGATAAATTATGATCGGATGGACTTCTTAAGTGAAGGTTTCAATGAAGAGTAGTTTTTAAGTTCTGGTTCTCAACTACCTCAAAATAACGTTTTTAAGTGAAAAATTGAAATTTTTGATATTAATTTTTTGTTGTGCATTGAGATACATACTTTCCAATGTTTAAACCCGTGTGTTTCTAAGGTTACTTTTTTGTTTCTTGGTACTTTTCGGATGCGCACGCATGTGCCACGTCTCGCGGCCATTTGCAGTTGAAGAGGCCATGAGCGCAGAAAACGAAGATAAATTAAGATTATTTTGTTAGAAATTTAAAAAAATGCAATTTAAACTAATGTAAAGTCGTCGTCGCATCACAAATAGAATATCCCTTTGGAAATAAATTCTTTCGTGTAGGTAGGGTAGGGAGTAGCGTTGTAGTGTTCTCAGACGACCGCTTTGAAGTTCTTTTCTCTTGATTCGCCCGACCCGAAACGTGATAACTCTTGCAATTTTACATGTATATTTAAGGAAATATTTTATTTAATAGCAGAAAGTCAATTCTTGTGCCAAAATCTGAAATCGTTATAGAAAAAATAAATTA
Organism: Gryllus longicercus; assembly: GCA_038098605.1. Classification (NCBI taxonomy): domain Eukaryota; kingdom Metazoa; phylum Arthropoda; class Insecta; order Orthoptera; family Gryllidae; genus Gryllus; species Gryllus longicercus. The sequence continues at coordinate 291,062 of JAZDUA010000373.1, read as the reverse complement.
AAAATTACTCTGTTAATTGTTATTGTTACCAGTGATTTTTAAAAGTTCTAATTAAAATCCCTGCAAAGAACATATGAATCTTCAAGTTAAGATTCAGGAACTTAAGTATAATCCAAGTAACAATCTTCAAAAGAATAAAAAAATGTTTAATTGTTCATGAGTTATGATGTTTGAAATTATACCGTGTTTTTGGAAGGAAAAATTGGAATATCGGATGAAATAATTAATATAATTGAAAAAACACTTTTTACTTCCTTAATATTTACCCCAACGAGTGATGATGATTAAATTCATACAGTACATGCCACAAATAAAAATACGAGTACCTCAAGTTCTGAAACTTTTCGTTTGATTGAAAAGTAGTAATATGCATGTATTGTAGTCAGAATGTAATTTATTTCATGATGATTTTGTAAGTTATAGTTGGCCAATGGTATGTTATATTTCTTGAACTTCGTGTAAATTCATTTTGATTTTTTTTATTTCACGTCATTATCGAATTAATATTTTATTTTAAAACGATGTTATTGCATTTTCATAATGAGAACATATTATTTTTGTTGTAGGGAATGATAATTTTTAAAATTTCATTAAATTATTATCAGAGGAAAACCTGTAAAACATTGATGATGTGAATGTGAAAGTGAATGTGAATGTGAAAGGATCTTGAAAGGTATAAAGCATTCATTCATAAACTCATTTATTAATTTTTCTTTGTATTTATCATACTTTTATTAATGAATTTACAGAAATTCTACAAAGTTTGTACAAAGCTTCTTAAACAATAAGCAAGTTTGTGTAGGGTAATTGGCGTTCCTCAATTTTTCTGGATTCCTTCTTCCGGAAATTCGTTTGGTTTACCATGCTCGAAATTTTCTACCACCCTCCTGGTTCCGGAGCTCTAATAAGAAGAATGATTTTACAAATTATTTTGAATTTGGACTGTTCGTGGTAAATTAGTCTGAGGGGGGAGGAGGAGCATTTAGAATTTTCTTTGGTACATGGCGTAAGTGTCGTACGCGAGGGAATCCGGGGATTGCGAGCAAAGCTTTTGCACATACCCGGGCGTGGACCACGTCGTCTGCTCCGGCAGGATTGGCGGGTCCGGGGGACTCCTGCAAAATGCAAAGATATTACGAATGGGCTTTTATAGATACAAATCAGGTCGTGGATCATTTTCTTGTATTTTTAATGTTATTAACTTTCCTCGCATTTATGATACATTTTGAACTATCAAAACGTTATTAAAAACTAGGATTTTAAGCATGTAAGATTTTATTGACGCACTCATTTAAAAATGATTATAAAAATAAAATTCTCGTTTTCTACTGAATGTACTTAAATAAGGAGAAAAATGTCTTCGACTTAGAAAATGTGATAACGATTTTAAATATTTTTAGAGAATAAAATAATGTGTGCCTCAATGTCAAAAAGTCGCTTTCCTCCACCGTCTCTGTGAGTAGTGGAAAATGCTTAAAATAATTTATTTTATTTTCCGAATAAAATTATGTTCCTTTACAACGAATTACATGGCGCATGGAAATAATAATTGTTACATACTCAAGTTTTCACATATTTCATTGTTTGTGTTTTTGTATTTGAATAATTTTTATTTTTATACCCAATTCATTTATCAATTCACTTACACTTATATTTATTATTTTTTCTGTTTTAAGATTAGGGAGTAAATGGGAGCAAGTTGATATTAGTTTGGACTAAGTATGATGAGTAAGCTGCGTTGCTGATGCAAATAAGGAAGTACACTATTCTAAACGCTTTGCATTTGATGATATGTGCGAATTCATTTTACTAAAACAGTTTTAAAAAAAAGTTTCAAAAAATGTTGAAACGTGTCTTAAGTACAATAGTTAATTTCGAGAAGTCAAGGTCTGTAAATAGTTTTCAATTGCACGTAGGAGAAGGATATTCAGACTTTAAATTTTGTCTTTTTAAATAAAAATTACAATTATCTTCTGTCAAAATAATTAAGTAAGAGTTTTTATATACACTTATTTATTGCTTAAGCATTTTACATTTTTTGTGAACCATTCAGGTACATAATACAACAGGTACATCGATTATAATAAGGAAAGGAACTTAAAACGTGATATTAACAAAGATGAATTCTTTCATTTCTAACCTCTTTGGTTCTACGATTAAAGAACACAAACACACAGAAATATAATATTATAAGAGTAGCTAAGTATTAACTTTATACTGTCAATGAAAATATAATTGATGAAGAAAATTATGAGGTATTTAAAAAAAATATTATACTTTAGTTAATACTAATAAGAAAGAAGTCATTGACCAGTGTTAAAAATATTTCTCAGTAATTACATTTGTACTTTTTGGTCATATTGCGAGTCATAAATTCAGATTTCTTGCAATACAAAATTACATTTTCATCAATACAGGTTCCATTGCTCTTAACAAGATTACGAGTGCGATAATTATGTTTTTGGTTTGTTTTAGAGGAAATTCTTGTGGTATTTAAATACTTTTTTCGTGGTATTTAATTTAAAACATTTGTACACAGTCCAAACTATGTAAATAAACATTATTTAGGGTACATTTCATCTTCATAATACAATGTACTACTCATATTTTATAACCACGTTCATTGAGTTATGAATAATTCGTTAAAAGAAAAAAAGGCGTTACCATCTATAGTTAAATTATTATAATTTGTTTAGATACACATATTTTTTCAATTATTGTTAGAATATGTGCATCAATATCATTATCACCTATGACAGTACACCTCAGAGGTATCGGGTGAAAATTTGATAACTTACATTTGATATGAAAATAGAATTGATGCAGTATTAATAGTATAGAAAAACAACGCGAGTCGGAGGAAATAGCGCTTTTGATTTAGCCTCGAAACCTCGAAGATCTACGTTACTTTAATTAGTCGTACCACCGGCTCTCCCTCCTGAAAAAATCAATTTTGACGTTCTTCAGTATTCGCGAGTTACGAGTTATCGAATTTTCCCTCATCCCTTTTAATCTTCAAAATTTTCTACTACCAAGCACGAGCTGCAAATGCATTTACACCTATGTGCATCACCAATACCATTATGGGTCACAATCGTGTGTCTCTATTTCAATAGAATACTCGTAAAAAGCGATAAACAATTTTATGAAAATTAATTTTATCGTAATGAACAAGGAGATCGATTGAAAGAGGTAGTTCTTCGTGCGCGGTATGATCAATTCTCAAATATTTATTGTGTATCAATGGTGGATGATTCGATTATATTTTTACCTGATGCCCTATCAGAAGTTCATTTTTAAAATTTTTCAAACATTGGTAATATCTGATTCACCTTAACGACACTCTGCAGTCATTTCGAATATTGTATTCACAAGTTCGTAATACTGTTGTTAAATGATGTTTTTCTAATGGGTGGTTTTCGTGAACTTGTAAAAAAGTATGGCGAATATTAAAAACGACTTGTATGGCAAATCGTAACCTGCGATCAACAATACCAAGTGAAAATATTTCATTGATTGTTTCTGTGGAGAATAACTAGGATTTGATTTCCTCTGGTGGATATTTCTATAGACACCGTAAGTCCCGTTGTCGGATTGAGTGCGTAAAAGAGGCAAGGAGCACGGGACAACAGAGCATTTAAAGTGGTGCAGCCAATGAGCACCCACGAACGATGTGGAACTGTGTTCGGGAGAAGGAATTTTAAAACAAGCGTGAGATGTCAATGGAGTATGCTGTATTTGTTAAGTAGACATTTAATAACATTTTAAATATGGGATTTTAGAGAAATTGATAGTTTCTCATGTGGTCCAGAATATTCCATCCACGATGCTCTTATAGGTGACCATGAGGAGGAGGAGATCCCAAAGGTGAACAGCAATTTTTGCTCTCACCTATGAGTCGAAGGCCATGTCTGTGTGGAGCGCGGTCGCGGGCGTGAGGGCGGTGGGGGCGGTGGGGGCGGGGGGGGGGGGGGGTACTCACTCGGCGCTGGCGCGGTGCAGGAGGCCGGGGGGCTGGCTGCGCGGGTAGCTCTCGGCCAGCTTCACGCTCAGCGGCGCCGCCGCCAGCAGCAGCAGCAGGCACCAGACGGCGCCGAACCAGAAGCCGTTCTGCGCACAGCAAGCAGCGCTTGCATCAGGCGCAGGGAGCGTGCGCACGCGCTTTAATAATGCCTTTTCTTATTAAACGCAAGGGAATCGACTGCTATAAAACATTTTACCTAAATCAAATAAATAGTAATTATAAACCGATATACAGTAAAATGGAATATTTAAAATGTTGTAAATAAAGTTTGACATATCAAAAACATTGCGCAACCTCATTTGACACACTTATTTACAGAATCATCATCATCATCATAATCGAAATCGATATAAAACGAATTCCATCCAGAACGTAGATATACAGTTTGCTAGCGATTTTTTCGATACTTTCTTTCGAAATCATGTTTTTTGTCAGTTCTCAGATCGATTATCACGTGACGTTGTCGATAAAATCTCGATTTTGTGGGTTTTATTATCCAAAGCAACCGCGAAATTCAGTGTGTCATTTTTACGAATGCCCATTAGTACTCACGTGCTTCTACTGTATATTTTCACTATTCATTAATATAAATTATCCGATAAGTTAATTAAAAATAATTATAATTGTTTTTTAATATCAATGTGAATCACGCTAATGCTCGCTAATAAGTATTTAGTTATATAATTTAGCTATGAAATTCTAAATTTAATTTATTTATAGCATACATTTCACTAATTTACAAGCAGTACAACAGTAATTTTAATTTATTTGTATTGAAACACTTAATTTTTCACTTAACTTTATAAATATTAGATGTAATCAGTCAAAATGACAGGACGAAATTAAACTTTGCGATAATAAAGAATAAAAATCCATTATTTGTATCCCTTAATAACAAAATTCAGTACAAATTGATTTTCGTTTTAAGATTTCCTTTCTTAGAAATTTTTCTCATGAAATTACTCTGGGAAACTCCCTTGGAAAAACTTCTTTTATGCTGAAATTAGACATGAATGAGACTGCGTGAATTTGTGATTGAAACAGTTGTAGAACAAAGGCATTTATTTCATCTTTGATCTATTGCATCCTTTTAATAGCAGTTCTGAAACGTTATATTGGGACTTTATTCCTTCCTAGTATCCCTAAAAATTACAATATCTTAATGATGGCAAGTTCGGCACATCTAGATCTTGCTCCTGATGTGTTCACCAAGTTTCAGCTCAAAAGATCCTAAATGAACAGTTATGCCTGACATATCCCTATTCTGCACAAATTGGTATTTGAGTATATTGCATGTTGCTCCTCTTTACCTGTACCAATTTTCACCATCTTTGAAGCAGAACTAATAGACTGTAATCCTGATGTATTTATGAAGCCACAGCTGGAAATAAATGTAAACACAGATTTCGTGACCGATATTCCAGATCATATCAGTATTGTATTGTATTGTTGAGGGATTCCAGAAAGTAAACATATTCTGTGTGCTTCCATTTCATCAAACGTAACAATACAATTTTGGGGATGTAAGAAATTATGGTATAGAATCTGTTAATCGATAATTAATCATATCAATTCTTTTGGGTTGGTATAACAGCCATATGTGCCATGTCAATACATTTTTGAGTTTTGAATGTAAGTTAGTTAAGCGTAAAGACAACAGTATTGTGCAGTGAATGGTATAATGATAAGTATAAGATTTTTACTTGTCATAAAAGCAGTTAAGAATTGAAAACATGAGAGGAGGGGTGGGAAGTAATAATATACAGATTGAAGTTATACATATGAATGATCGACAAGTAGATCTTTTGTGCCTCACTTGATTATTTGAATGTCGTGTATAGGAACGACTTTCAAATAACCTAGTGTGACACACTATTATTGTGTAGTTCAATGAAATGGAAAGTTTTCGGAATTTATTTTAACTTTGCGATACTAAGGTTTCTTGGAAGAATGCCTCGTTCGTTCTCAGTCCTGCGTTTATTTTCTGTGCGAGCATCTCCACTCACTTCGGGCACGGCAGCAAGGACACAAGGAATCTGCAGAGCGTAGAAGCGAAGATCCGCCTGGGGCCATGTGTGTAAACAGAAGGTTCTGATCTCAACGGGCGCAAGAAGCGCGGTGTCGTTGGCCCGCGAGCAGGCCGCCGCACTTCCGGCACCCAGCGCCACGCGTACGCAAGACCTCGTTGCCTGCTCGCGGGCGAGGAAGGGGAAATGCGTGGACCAGGGCGGAGGGCACGGATGGGCGGCGAGGAAAAGGATGGGCTCGGGTGCGGGGCAATTTCTCATTGAGCAACCAAATATTCAGAAATTCACAAATTGAAAACACAACTGTCGAAATGATGCGTTAAATATATTTAGACACTTAGAAAACAGGTTATTGTGATTTTTCAGGCATTTAAGGGCGGTAGGAATGCTAAGGGGTGGAGAAGATAGAGCGGAGGGAGAACGAAAGGAGGACGGAAGGAGGACGGAAGGAGGACGGAAGGAGGACGGAAGGAGGACGGAAGGAGGACGGAAGGAGGACGGAAGGAGGACGGAAGGAGGACGGAAGGAGGACGGAAGGACGACGGAAGGAAGACGGAAGGAGGACGGAAGGACGACGGAAAGAGGACGGAAAGAGGACGGCGGGAGGACGGCGGGAGGCCGGCGGGGGGACGGCGAGAGGACGGCGGGTGGACGGCGAGAGGACGGAGGGAGGACGGAGGGAGGACGGAAGGAGGACGGAGGGAGGGCGGAGGGAGGACGGAGGGAGGGCGGAGGGAGGGCGGAGGGTCGATGGAGGGAGACGGAGGGCAAACCGAGGAAGGCGTTGGGGTGGGCGCGGGGACGCAGGTGGGCGGAGGCTGACCAGCGGGTCCATGATGTGCCTGCACAGCAGCTGGCGCACTGCGTGGAAGAGGTCCCAGATGGGCCTGCACGGCGCCACGCTCTCCCCGGTGGCGCGCAGCACGTGCTCGCGGTACTGCTGCACGTAGCTCACCAGGCGGCCCGCGTACTCCCGCGACTTCTGCCAACACATTAGTAAGTGCATACAGATAAAATGGTTGTGTTAAAGTAATAATAATGATAATAACAAAATGTATTCGTTTTCAAAATTAATATTTTGATGCTACTTACAGTATGTGAAATGTTGGCTCCTTGGTTGTTGATGAAAAACTGGATAGTCTTCAAATGAGATAACGACTGGTTGACCTGTCGTTGCAGAGGTACCAACTGCACTTCTAAAGACGTGATCTGATACACCAGATCCTCCTGGAAGGGGAAATGGAAGCGAACGTGTAAAAGTGAAGAAATTATTTATTTCAAAGTGTTAAAGCCTGTAGATTTTATACCAGTTCGTGTTTGATAATAAGCCGTGCTATCCCCAACACGAACCTTTGTAGAAGAACAACTAATAGTTCACTATCTCATGTTCCATAAGTAACATTCCCCACGGTTTAATTAAGGGATTATAATGTGAAGGGACAAGATATTCTGTGATTACTTCTAGTGGATACTGTTTTATGAACTTGAGACGGGTTTGTTAAAATATTTTAAATAATTTTATTGTATAATTTTTATACACATTTTCCTCCACCCGCAATGAAAATCCTGAAAAATATTTGTGTTAACTTACGTTGACAGTCGAATCGTTTCGGTTAATGGACGTTTTCAAAATAAAAGAATTGCAGAGAAGAAACTCAGAAGTAATATATATTTTTTTTGATTGAAATTTAAAGCAGTACGTGGGTAATGCTTTAATTTATATTAAGCATATGCGCATTTGAATGATCACATATGGATCTTTCACGTGGGAAGCGAACGATTAAAGGATATGTGAGCACTCACGAGTTTCAGCCGCGTCGAGAGGAGAAGATGGTGGTGGTGATGGTAATTCAGACGACAGTAGGGGTGATGATGACTGCGTAATGGGAACATTGAGGTGTGATGATGGTGCTGATGTGAGGATGTAGGGCGGTGGTAGTGATGGCATTGGTTTTGGTGTGGTGATGGTTGTAGGAGAAAAGCAGGTCGTGATGATAGTGCGGTGATGCCAGGTAGAGTGACGGTGTAATGAGGATGTGGAGGTGATGGAGCAGGTGGCGGTGCTGGCGGTGGTAACTGGCGAGGTCAAGGAGATGAGTGAGCCAGAGCGGGCACCTTGCGCAGCTTGAGCGGCTCGAGGTGGCTGGCGAGCAGGCGGCGCGTGCGCGAGGCCAGCGTCTCCATGCGCGACGCCGTCGCCAGGTCGGTGATCTGGTTGGCCACGCTCTCCAGCTGGTCGGCGAACGACGTCAGGTCCTTGCCGGTCACCGGGCTCGACAGCTGCGCACCCCACACGCACGTCAACCCCCGGTGGAAGAGGATTCCAAAGGGATTTCAAAGGCGTTCGAACCATCTCTGCCGCTTTGTGTTCTCGGCAAAGGATGCAGCAAGCTCCGGATGTAAACATATTTTACAAGCGAGAGGAACAAGGTGTTTTGGTATTCATTGCATATTTTAATAATGGACATAACAAATTAAAAATTATTATATTATAAACGAAATATTACTCGCGTACATCGAGATTCTTATTGGCGGAGAAAACAAGCAGGATGAGAAATGATCAGATAAATTCTCTGGATTAATGCATGTGAAAAGGAGCTCTATGAAATAAAATGGACTAAAAATTAATTATGTCTTAGATTTTGTAGGCAATTAGCATAGATACTACGCACTGACAGCAGGCACACAAAGGAAACATTCTCTTCTACTTCAGAATAAAAATGTAATGTGATCAGAAACTGAAATTTTGAAGAAAAATTGTCAATATACAATCAACTAACAACATATAGGAAAACACGCGTACTGTTTGTTTGGCTCCGCTTACATCATATCTTCACTCACAACGAATGGACTGTGAATTTGAAACATCAAAGAAATTTCCTTCGTTACAGTGTTTCACTGGTGAGATAAAATCTAGTGAAGCTTGATATAGGTCAACCAAAATAAAGCAGAGGACACAGATCCATAATATTGTGAAATAGCATTGCATCATAGGATGTTTGAAATGTCTAGATGCTGACTTCTGTTGCAGGGCAAAATGATCAGATGAACATTGCGTCATTGGCTGAACGGTTTTGAATTCACGGATAGAAGAACACTTCCCGTGGGCGCTGTTTATAAGTACTTGTGGTAAGCAACGGTGTTGCCGTTGAACTATAGAGGCTGGTCAATAATGTTTCAATACTTGTCAGGAATGTCAAACAGGAAATAGAACCAAGGAGAATCCTTACGGTCATAAAAGAATGTAGCTGGTTCATTGGGTTTATGCAGTGAAAGTAGACTACTTGTTTGCCCACGTTTTTAAAAACATTTTTCCATCATTAGATCTATAATGAACAAGATAAAAAAAGAGTTAATAAACAACTCAAATATTCTCTTTAGCCGGTCCAGATGGCCGAGATAGTTAAGGTAGTAGTGCCGTACTGATCTCGGACCGAAGGATCGAGGGCTCGTATCCCTCCACGGGCAAGGTATTTGTGTTCGTTCATTCACCCCATAATCACCATATCATGTCATTTTTACAGTTACTATACTCTTAAATACAATAGTGGTCGATAATGACGACTTGTTGATGTGACCTTAAATAAAAAAAATCTTTCTCTTTCAGTCAGTGTAAAATATGGTAGGAAATAATAAAACAAGATATAATTACATCACTATGCAATAAAAAAAGATTGTTTTTACATCACAAAAACAGGCTGGTCAAACAGTTGTTAATTAGCACGTGCTTGTACTTTTTGATCTCGTATATTATAGCCCTGATGAAGGAAATATAATATCCGAAACGATGTCAAAGACCTAAATAGCCTCTTTAGATCCGCTGGCCAAGCCCCGTGACCAGCCTTCATCAGGGCACGGGAGCTGTACTCGCGTTGCTGGAGTGCGAGCGCACCTGCGAGCGGTGAGACGTGAGGTTGACGAGCGCGGCGTTGAGCAGCCCGGACAGCTGCACCTGCAGGCCCGGGGTGAGCAGCTGCAGCTGCGTGAGGTTCACCTCCAGGCGGTTGAGCTGCCGGTGGAGCTGCTCCCAGCGCCGGTGGTCCGTGGCCGCGTCCACGTCCAGCACCTGGTGCAGCCGGAACGCCGGGTAGCTGGGCCTGTTCTGCTCGCACGCCCTGGCAAGAACAAGGCGGGAGAAAACTAAATGAGAAGAGAGCGAACAAATTGATTTGTCATTTCCCTAATTAATTGGTGCTTCCAGCCGCGCCAACCTCCACTAGTCCCGTAAGAGAAGTGAATGTTTTTATCGTGGGCGCTGGCGGTGATCTTCCCCGCTGGCTGGTGCAATGCGGCCCCGATCTACGTCGACTTCGGGGATTTGCCTCAACCAGGCACCACCTCAGGTGGGTCAAGCTCCACGCACTCGAATGGTCTCTCAACGCGTGTGGTAGTGTAGTGGTAGTGAGTGTAAGTGTGTGTGAGTAAGGGGTGTGATATGACACGGAAGAGGAAGGGAAGATCGCGCGAGGTCCATGGTCCTTTTCTCAGGCACTGCTCCGGAATTCGCCAGATGTTGATTGGAGAAACCACGCAAAACTACCGATCGGAGAAGGCGGTCGCAAGAACTCTCCCCAAGACAATGGCTGAATTCGACCTAGCTGCCTAGTTAGTCGCGAAAATCCTGCCATCATCGGGCCTCGAACTCTAGTACCTCCCGGTGCAGTGACATCGACTGATATCCTGAACCACCTTTGCCAGTGGTTTGTCATTTGTATTGAGTGTATGGCGGTGTAAAAAGTTGTGTGATGGTAAAACGTGAAATAGGGAAAGTAATTATAAAGGGAGGAAACTTCAACTGTAGCTTGAAAATATCAAAGTTTAGGCATAAATTGATTGATTTGATCGAGTCGTTTCCTCACTCGCATAAAAGATCATTTCACAAAAACAATCACAATCAATAATTCAGAATTTAATAAATTTTCTAATTTTGTGTTACAGATACTTAAAAACAAACAGTACTACGAATATTAAACATTTAAAACTAAAAAAAATTGTGTTCGTTCCAAAAAGGAACATTTTTGACAAATTAATGAATGCATCAATAGAAGGCAATTAGAGATACAATATCGAAGATCATACTACAGAATGAGTCATTTGCATCCAAATAAAGTTAATTCTGAACTTCTCATTTTCTTCCTTTCTACTGAAAAAATAGCTTGTATTATAAGTAGTACTTAGAACTATTTGAGAGCTTTGACACATTTCAAGCACACGTTTCTGGACATTACAACGGAACAGAAATGGTCAAGAAACTGCTGTACAGAAGCAAAGCATTTGCAGCAAAATTCGATAGGAAATGTTTTTTCGTCTAACCAAAGAAGTTACGGTGGTGTATTATCACTTGAAATTACCGTGTTGATAGATCATATTTTGAAACGCATTTCGTAGTTGCCCATGGAATAATATTTCCTTCGTTTAGAGACAAATTGGTGTATTCATATTTTTACATTTAGTACAATTGCGAAGTTAAGAGAGAAGCCTGCAGATTGTCTGCGCATTTCGTTTGTTCCTCTCCGCTTCTGCCGCGCCGTTCACGCGCCCACCGGCAGTTGAATGAGCGGGGCTTTGTGTTGGGATTCAGAGCCCTTGGAAGGTGGCGACCGCGTGGCGCAAGAGCCCCCTCGCAGCTGACGCGCTTGGCGACGCTCCAGCCACGCCGCGGCCGGCCTTCTCCCTCCCAGGCACGCCCCGCCCCTACCCCCGCCCCGCCCCGCCTTGCCCCGCCCCGCCCAACCCCACCCCGCCCCGCCTTGCCCCGCCCCGCCTTGCCCCGCCACGCTCCGCCTCGCCCCGCCTCGCCCCGCTCCGCCCCGCTCCACCCCGCCTCGCACTGTCCCACACCGTCCCACACCGCCCCACGCCGCCCTGCCCTGTTCCGTCCTGTTGCGGCACACCCCGCCCCGCCGCTCAACCGCCACCGCACGCAGCCTCGGCTGTGGCCACCGGCTGCACTCGGGGCTTCGCCGCCGGCTTCAAACCCTGCGGCATCGGCTGTTTGGCCGCCTCGCTTGTTTCTCACCCCCGCGCCCTGCAACCGCCAACACGCCGCCCCCTCCCCTCTGGCACCAGTGCAGTTCCGTCATCTCTGCCTTCGCCCCCGCGTCCGTACCCCTCTCTGCCCTTTTCCCTATACCTCTCTTCCTCAGACTCTCCCCCAGTGGCCGGAATGTTTACGCTCATTTCAACTGCACACGGCTTCTGACTTGCCTCTTTTGCTTCGATCTTTTTCACGCACTCACTCATTCTGTGCTTCGTCTCTCCTGATCACCCAAAGTGTTAATATGTTCTTTTCATTTCTTTCGTTCCTCCCGTCCTGTTCTTTTCTTTCCTCCCGTCCTGCCCGAATCTCTTCTTCCATCTGTGTCACACTTGTTTCCCGCCTCCTCCTCGACCCTCCTACCTCGTCTGTTCATGTTGCATTATCTGTCCTTTCTGTGACGCCCTCAGTCCCTTCCTCTTTTCTAGACTCGAATTCTATTACGCTCTTTTTGTGAATTTTTGTGGTTTCTCCAAATTTATTTTGCCATCCATTTTCTTCCTTTTTTCTTTCTTCATTCTTACTATACCGTTTTACTCAAAATCCGTTTATTTATTATCTACTAATCGCATAATATTAAATCATTTTATGCTTGAAAAATCGTTTAAAATAATCCATGAAGTCTAGTAATGGTAAGAGTATTCAACGATCTTGTAGCTCTAAGACTTTTTTAACATATTTGGTTTAAGGTTGTTTCATTCTTTCGCACAATTTTTTCATAGGCTAGCCAATAAAGAATTTTCCTCACACAAATTATTCGTAGATCTAAGGAATTTATTTGTATTCTACGTTGGTGATTCCTTCACCTCTTCTTGAAACGTAGTTTTTACTGTTTATTTTGTGAATTAATTATACATTTCGGAGATTATAAATTTAATTACTATTTGGAGATGTTAACCATATTTTGCTTTTTGACTTTTCATTACTTAAAATCCTTGTTGGAATCTTTCAAACAATTCCTGTAGTATGTAGTGAATAAAAGGGCACAAAAAACACTAATATAAGTTTCGTGTGTTTAGTTTTTTAAAATGATGTTCCCGAACAACAATATTTAATTTTGATGAGTCTGCGAGGATTGAGTAACATGAAGTTATTCCAGGCTAGTCCACTCACAAACATCCCTTCCTACACGTACACACACACCCAGACGTACTCATCCGCGTGCAGAGCCGGCATTCGCGCAGAAACTCCGTCACTTGGCGTCACGGGAGCTGCGCCGCGCACAGGCTTCATCCGCGCCATCGAATTCTGGACGCGCCAGCCGCCTTCGCCCCCCCCCCCCTTCGGCGCCTCCCAGATGCGATTTGAGGCCTCCGCCGCAGAGGGTACTTCGGAAGCCTCCAGTGGCGGTCGCATCTTTCACAGAACGAAGTGCAGGCCTCGGCGCACAGTGTTTCCTCTGTTTTGTGTAAAACAAACTTGTGCATCGGCAGCTCTAGTGCGAGATGTAGCGCCACAGTCAAACTAAAAATATTCTTGCTTCTCTCCCGTACTTACGCTCAGAATATTCTGGATTTAGAAAAAAATATTGAAGTGCAAGTTAATCATATGTCAGATATAAATTGCATTTGAGAAACATGTACATCTTGATAAGTTGGCCATTAAGACATGGCTTATGCAAACATATGAAGAGAACAAAAAGATAAAAACAACACCAGTTACAAATCAGTGAAATTTATCAATAAAGTACATAATAAGTCTTTCTAATAACAATGGGTAGACAGTCTTTATAAAGGCTCCTCTTGGGCCGTCAAATAATTTGCGAATTATTATGGGTATGTTTTCTAGGTTAGGTTTCAATTGTATTATATGCTTATTCCATTTCCTGGATGCATATTTCAATCTATTTTAGTGAAATTGCAAACTAGGTGAAAAATATCCGCTTTAGGAACAAAGTACACTTTCAACTCATTTGCTATCTACTACAAAATGATTTGTTTGCCGAGAAAGTATATTTAATTCAATATACTACCTGTCTGGAACTATTTACTTCACTACCACATCGCCATACACTTGATTACAATCAATTTTGTAGTCAGATTTCCTAGTTTCCAACACTTGTGAAGTTTGTTGTGTAGTCGTCTAAAGTGCACATAGGAACGAGTCTTCTACAATCTCCCGTGATGGATTATAGACCCTGGTGTTTGGAACGGCGAGTTTCCGCAAATGAGAGAAGCGCGGCGCGGAAACGCAGAGCTCCATTGCCTGCGCTCAGTATGCGCGCCGCGAGCGCCGCGAGGTTCTCAACCACTGCACGTGCGCACGCCGCGCCCGGACGGGCTGCCGGCGCCAGCTCCCCGCCCCTCCCGCCCCCCGCCCGCCCCGCCCCGTGCGCGCGGCCGCGTCCCGCCCGCTTAATGCATGTTAAAATTAGGGACGCGCGGGCATATGTCTGCGTCGCGGCCAGTTCCGCTCCGCTGCTCGAACCTTGGACCTCCGCGGGTAAACAGCAGGCGCTGGCGCGGACGCGGCGAAGGCAGGGACGGAGGTGCAGCTGGGGAGGGAGGTGGGTGCGGGGTGGAGGCGGAAGTCAAGCTGAACGAAGAGCAGGTGGTGATAGAGGAGGGAGGAGATGGAGGAGAGGGAGATGGAGGAGCGGGTGATGGAGGAGCGGGTGATGGAGGAGAGGGAGATGGAGGAGCGGGAGATGGAGGAGCGGGTGATGGAGGAGGGGGAGATGGAGGAGAATGAGGAGATGGAGGAGGAGGAGATGGAGGTGGAGGAGATGGATGGAGGAGGAGAAGGCGAAATTTAAGGTGAAGGCGTTGCAATGCCGGAGGCGCTGGAAGTGGAGATGAATGGACGGTGGCTATGGTGGAGGTTGCCAAGGTTTAACGGAGCAAGCAAGGAGGAGAAGGTGGAGTGGCTCGCTGAGTCAGTGGGGGAGGCGAAGGTGGAAAGATGGACGACGGTAGAGTCGCAGGGAAGGGCAAGGGCAGGAGCGCGGGCGATGACGGTGGTGAGCGATGGCGAAGGTGGGGAGGAATTGGCGTTTCGAATGGAGGCGGACGCAGGGCCTGGGGCCGGGGCTGGAGGCGGCGGAGCGACAGGCGACACGAAGTATAATGACAACCACGATACAAGGCAAGCGAAATGATGACGGAGGAGGCGATTCGGAGGAGGAAGTGGTCACGAACGAGTGAAGTGGGCAGAATGCCAGGAAGGGAACATCATTATTGTGAAGGAAAGGAAGGAGGGGCAGTAAAGCGAGTGAAGATAAGGACAGGGAGAAAATAAATGTAAGAGGCGAGAGAAAGTGAAATAAAACAGTTGAATATTGCGGGGAAAAATGGAAGAGACATGCACCGTATGTTAAGACAGGAGAAACAGGGAAACTTGAGATGGAGAAGACACCAAAGGCGCAAAAACACGAAAATAAATAACAAACCTGTAGGAAGCACATAAAGTGAAGACGTTGTTCAGATAAGTGTTTGTCAAAAATGCAAGAGAAGTTCATGAAATGAAACAGGAATGGAGGTGAGGGGGAGAGAGCTGCAGAAAGCATTCGCCGAGGCGTGGGGGCAGTGGCGCTGACGGGAGCAACGACAGCAGCAATGTCTCCAAAGCGACAGTTGAGCGCCGTTTGCGCCGGCGAATTGAACCCGCGCGTTGACGAGGCCAGCGCCGGACGTAAATACTCTAAAGACAACACGCGGAGCCGCGGGGGCGGGGGGTGGGGGGCGGGGCTGCGTCGCGCCATTGCCTGCGGGAGCGCTCTGAGCGCACGCGATGTTCGGCTGAGCGCGTCATTTGCTTCTGGAATATCAAACGTACACGGCCGCGGGGCACGCCCGCGCGCGCCAAGTTATAATTTTAACTTGAGTTTTTTGGTAGCGTGTTTTTGTACCGCCTAAAAAGAATGACAGGCTTTATGGTTCGCATTGGAATCGTAATGAACAAGTTATTTTAATGTAGTGCAGGAGAAAGAAGTGGGAAATCAGCAATTCTAGATTTAGATTTATTCAGTAAAAAAAACAAAACAAAAAACAAAACAAAAAACAACAACAAAAAAACAACAACAAAAAACAAAAACAAAAAAAACACTAAAAACTGTATGTGACGTAGGGGGAGAGGATTATGTGCGCACGTTTTCTCGAGTTCCAGAATCCCTTCCCGTCATTTTAGCTATAAATAGTTGAAAGATGAGTAAAAGTTTAACACAAATAAATAAATAAAATAAATAAATAAATTTTAAAAATCGTAAGATTAGCAATATTTGAAAAATAGTCATTTTCGTTTCTGAGTTATAAAAAAATTATTTGCATTGGTACACGAATTGCAAGTATAATTTTTCTGCATTGCTAACAAAATAGCAACTCGCCCTTACCTCTACTCCTACCAATACAAGAAAAAGGAGAGTGCGACAAAACGTGCGCATAGTGAAGTGAACAAAGGACTATCTCACCATTTGCTCAAGGGATCAGGGAAACTGGACGAAAACCTGATCGAGATGGGTCGAGATGGTTCTAGAATGTCGTATAAACCAAATGCTTACAATAATATCAGAATAATCATTTTATTTTTGGAAGTAAATTTATTTTCTCTTTGTGGATGGGGGAAGAACAGAAATCAAATGCAATTTTTAATAAGCATTGTGCTGAATGCGGAAGTTAAGTAATTATCCATACTGATTCGTGTCTATACAATAATAATTTATCTATTTGTCACCAATAAAGGATTATTTCAAAAATGATAATCACATAACATAAATTGATAATTCAGGTTATGTTGGATAATTAGAATATTGGGGAATAGAAAGTGGTCACCAATCAGAATTGCTCGTATATTTCTCGTAGCAAATAAGTAACGAAGAATAAAATGATGAACACAATTGAGAAAGTTAAAGCAAAAAAGAAAACATTATTAAAAATAATGGCGTATAAATGCATGTGTCTCATTGTATGTCACAAATGTATATATTCTAATTGTGACAATGTTTGAAATTAAAGTTTTAAATCTTAATTCCCTACCAACTGATGCACTAGCTCTAGTTCTCTTCATGAAATATAATATTCGATAAAAACCACTTCAAAAGCGTCTAAAACGTTCAACGTTGGTCATTATATACTATATTTAAAAATGTTCTGCACGTGCATTTAACTCATCAGAGCCTTCAGTTTCTTTTGACACGGCCTTGGCTTACAAAAAAATTAATACTCTGGTGTTCGCGAGGCAGGAAATAAAAAGATAATTTACCTTGGATGAAACGCAAAGTAAATGGATCAGATTGGCTTTGAAGTTGATCTTCTAAATAGCATCATTTTTCGGTCTCAAAACGAATGAAGACCTTGCAGACGTCAGATGTTTACAGAGAGGCAGACTTTATGGCGACGAACTGAAATATGTCGACCTCAGAGGGATAAGAAAGAAAAACATCCTGCAGGATGTTAATATTAGATTTAAAGCTCTGAGGTCGTTCTAGTTTTGGTTGTGGATATTTTAGGGAAGATTTCAGTTGTTCACGTAACAAAGAACACGTTCGTCTTACTTTGTGATTATAATAATCATTCATATAAACCAATATTTTATGTTAAAAATTTTGGTGATAAAAAGAAAAATAGTCGATAAAAATTGCATTTAAGAAATAATTTTGCATCATAAAAAGCTTTTATAAAATTCTCCATAAAAAATTAAAATTCGTTAGTAGATACAATTCATATTTTTTGACGAAAATATCTTTTTGTTTGCGAACTCTCTTTGAGGAAGATTCATATTGAAGGAACCTAAAATTAAAGCCGGTCTGACTAAATTGTATTCGATTGCGCGAGAAAAGGAGGACTATAGTTTTCAAATTGACCAGAAATTTCTTCCCGTCTTCGTACCTTTTCTACCAATTAAAGGAGTTTTCATAATAAATGGAAGAATCAAACTCTATATTTAAAGTGTTATATACTGTATTACGTTTGCATTAAGAGGCGGATATCAAAACGGTAAATTAAGTTTAAAATGTCCAAGAGCAATTTCTGAAACGAACATAATCTCGGAAATAATCAATATACTTAAAATTATGTAATACAATATTCCTTGTCTGTACGAGTATAATGTATTGTTACATAATGCAATTCACGCTAGTTGTGTTGTCATTAATGTATACATGTATATTTCGATTCAAGTGTGGCTTGTGTTTGTAATGAATATCAAATGCATATGTTGTGTGTCAATAGATGTATGATATAATGGTACTGATCATGTAGTAATAATATTAACTTTTGCATGCTGGTATATGTGTGTAAGGGATTACAGACGTGTGAAAATTATTAGAATAATTGAAAAAGTTTCCAGTAATTTAAAAAATATATAATTATCACAATTTATCAATTCACGAAGAACTCTTGTTTGGAGTGCATTCCCTTGTTCTTTATAGCCTTTTTGAATCCTCTCTGGAATGCTTTACACAAGGTCCTTGCAAATTTTCGGAATTAGTTCATCACGAAACTGCATGTCAATGATGTTTCCGATGAGGCCAATTCTGGTTGTTATTGTTTTCTTCAATTTTATCTTTACAATTCCCCATACATTTTTAATTGGGTTGCAGTCTGGGCGATTACCAGGTCAAGAGAATGCCTTAATGTCATTTCATCCAAGAATTTTTAAACAGACTTGGCATCAGGGCACGGTGTTCCGTCGTGCATAGAAATGTAATCTTTTTCAGAAAACCAATGTCTGGTCTGAGGCAGCACGCCGGTTTGAAGCACCTTGTACTGATTCTGCTCCTTTGTGGCCTCAAGTGTCTAATCTGTCACTGACTGTCATGAACTGTCATGCAACTCCCTACTATAACTGAAGTTGGATATTTGACTTTTAGAGAAAACTCCTCATCGAGGGCCATTCTCACGTACTGGCTGCATTTCGTGGACACAGAAAATATGGACTCGCGTGAAAATATTACCTAAAGATAATAAGCACTAATTATATTGAATTTTGAAAATAATGTTTTGAAACTCTAGAAAGTCTCTGTACTAAATACTTGAAAATTTTAAAAAAAAAGCAAACAGTAAATAATGAGACGTATCATGTTTCTTACGTTTTTACAACTGATGTTAACGTCAATATGCTTTTCCTTTTCCCATTTTATCCATTTTTTGGCCTTGGTAGGAGTTATGTTTCCTTTATTTCTTGACTTTCTTGCAGGAAGTCTTGCCGCACAAAGACTCCTTCTTTCAATTGATAGGATATTTTCAACTCCATTCAACTTTTGTTGATTGCTCAAGTCCTTACTTGAGTTTCTTTTATTCATCACTGCCTTTGCTCGGCTTGCTTCTGAGCAGGAGAGCAGGTTTTGAGGCGTCACTGAGCATTGAGTTGGCAAGCACTGGCCGAATGTATTAGTAAACATTTGTTCTAGAGCAACTATTCAATATTTCTCTTTTTACTACTCACAAATATTTATTTAAATGCCCCGTTCACATTTTCAAGCAGCTATTGTTAATCCGAAGGTACAATAAATGGTGAAGTGTTTGACTAGCGACCGGCACGAACATACCACTTCAAAGCGTCTGAGCGACTGCCGTAAGTTGTAGTGCGGTTTTTATAAGCGTGTGTGGTGGTGCACCGGTACTGTGGACGCGATAGAAACAGTGACACAATGCCACCTGAAGTAGGGCCTTGAGGGGGGGTTGCCAGATGCTTCGTACAAACACCCGCCTTTGGATGGATGTAAATCCGCCCAATTCTTCCCAATAAGAAAAATTAAAAATTCTGAGTGGAAAATTTGATTTTACATTAAAAATAATTGTATCAGAAGTTTTTTTGAGATAGTGACCTTATGAAATACTTGTTTATTCTTATTTTTATTGTTTGATATTGTAATTAATATATTAATAATTATTATGTAAATTTATGCTTTTTGTAATAATCAGTTATATCTTAATATTTAAAAATTAGTTATGACTATTCTTATGACTTCACCAGATGGGAGGAATACTTCAAGGGATAAAATAATTTCCCCACTTTCCCATATCAGTCTTCTTGCTCCTCTTAAATATCCGCACTTAAAAACATTACCACAGTAATGCTTACATATGCATGATTATTCTCTATGACTTTAAGGGAAAATGCTGGCAGTGAAACTGTACTTTAAAAAGATGACTAATTTTAATATTACTCAGTTCTCAAAGAAAATTTGAACGAATTAAAAATGATTAATGAAGCATGGTGTATAAATGTGTAAAAAAACCTAAAAAATCGTGTAACAAAGCTTAAAAAACTAATCTCACAGTCAACGTCGTTGTGGTTGTGTTTTGAAAATTTCGTCGCAATCTAAAAATCCGCCCAAAACCGCGCATGTTTTGATGTATTTCCACTTGTTGGGCCGTATTCTGCGCAACCAATTTTCGTCCCGCGACAGGGAGTCCAAGCCCCCAAAGCGGAAGACTCGCGGCCGATGCGGCAAGGCTGTGCGCGGGCGCACCTGAGGACGTCGCGCAGCGGCACGTCGAGGCTGTCGTTGGCGTAGAGCAGGTTGGAGAAGAAGCCGCCCCGGCGCTGGAACAGCACGCCCGGCCGGTCCACCAGCGCCGTCAGGGCGTCGAAGCGCGGCTCGTCGAACAGCGGCCGGCACACGAACACCTCGCCGTGCCCGCCCACCAGGAGCGCCAGCAGCGCGCCGCCCCACAGCGCCAGGTACAGCGGGCACAGCAGCGCCGCCCACCTGCCACAGCCCAGGGGCTTTGCGAACGAAACAAAACAAGACACACGGCAGGGGAGAACACGGAAAAGCGTTCAGGGGGGGGGGCAGCTTGAGTTCAGATATTCATACGGCAGGGGAGAATACAGAAAAGATTCAGGGAGGGGGCAGTTTGAGTTCAGATATTTATACATATTTTTAAAATTATACATTTTTAATCCTCTTGGCTGGCTTATGGGTAACATACTCTACTCCGATTTATTTAACGTGGCGCTTCAAGGCCAAGTGGTGGACGAAGAGGGGAGGAAGAAAATCCACCAACAGCGTCGGGACCCGAAATCTAGGCCCTTGCGGTTAGCGAAGCTGCAGAGAAGAAAGCAATGCTTCAACTGAGCCAGATGGGAGATGAGATACAAATATCAAGGAACAGAACTAGGGCACGTTGTTAAAACAAATATGCAGCGAGATTAGATGGAAGAGGGTCTCCGCTGAGAGACTGTGATGAGTGTTTTTCTGGTGGCGGGAGACTCACGTGAAGAGCGTGGGGCGCGCCTTGTCCTCGGCGCCGCAGCAGCCGCACGAGAGCGCCCCCAGCAGCAGCGCCCACAGCAGCAGCACGGCGGCCGCCGCCCCTGCGCACGCGCGCCCTTGACAACAACCACTGCGCGCGGGGCGCAGCCAGCCCCTCCATGGGGCTCGCGAGGCGCGAAACATTTTCACGAAAATATGTGAAGATAATTTGCTTTGACTATCTCAATTATTTCTCTAAGTCATTATTGGCATGAAATTAAAAATTGGAGTGAAAAGAGACGGAATGAGTGGGGTTTCTGTGTTCCACAAAATCAAATTCCGCAAACTGACAGCATTAAATATTTGTGTATTTATTTGAACAAACGTCTCACGTGGAAAAAAATGTATTTTAAAAAAAAAGAAAAAACGAAGTTACAGTTACGACTGAAAAAATTACTTTGGCTTATTGGCACCAAATCAAAATTATCGCTTGAAAAGAAATTACTTTCTAAAACCGTTCTAGTTCCTGTATGGACATATGGAATTCAGATCTTTTTATCTTTTCAATCTTACTCAATCTTTTTATTATTATAGGTTTCAGAAAGATCCCAAGAAAATTACCGATGAGCAACTTTATTCATTTTATTTCATTTGTTATTGTTACTCATTTGTCATAGTATTTACTTATTATTTCAAATTTGAAATAAATTATAAATATTTGTTGAATAAAAATGTATGTTCTAGAAGCATGGTTGTGGATGCGAAGGATTTAGCGGATGTGCAGTGAAACATTTCTGAATGGAGAAGGTCTTGGCTGCGGAAGTGAGTTTCAGTAACTTCACTTTTGCAAGAGGCAGTAAAATAAAGTCACCAGAAAATCCTAGAACTCGAATCCGCCACGCCAATACACAAGATCGCACGAATTGCACGTAAGTTATCCACAAAATTGAAAAAACAAACACGATTTCCGCTGCAAACAAATCCGTTAGGGAACGATTTTGCAGCTAGTGTCAAACTGTGCGTTTTGTAAAACAATCGAACATCCTCAAAAGTTTTCGTGCAGTCTCGAGTGGAGGCTTTCTGTATAATCTGCACGAAAACTGTACTGTATAAATTTCTACAAATATTTTCGGAGGAATTTAGCGGAAAAGAAAATGCGATTTGTTTAAAAACAGGGTCATTTAAATAGCTTTAAAAAAAATTCTTTCTCAATTAGTGCTCATAAAATAAAAATTAATAACGTACAACAAACTTAATTTTATTTAACTCCATTCGTAGATAGACTAAAATATTACTCTAGAATTAACAATATTTTATGGAAATATTTTTTTTACGAACGAAATATACAAATACTTTATAATGAAATTTGTTGTCAACATGTAAAATATATTTGTTTTAGAAATAAATCAATAGAAGGTAAATTACAAAACGTAGATAACTACATTTTCATGTCGTTATTTTCATAGATTTATAAGAAAATATATTCTTTGACATGACTATCGATCTTCTGCGAGTTTCAAATCACTTAGTGTATTTGCGCATGCGCTAAATCGATGGGGATTGCGATCGATTGCTGCTTGCTTCACCGTGCGCAAAACCCCCTATTGGAGCGGGTAACTCACCGACGGCGGCGACGTACCGCCAGTACTCGAGGTCGGCGGCGGCCTCCGCCACGCGCAGCGAGCGCTCTCGCGCCTCCTCGACGCGCGCGCCCAGGTCCCTGGAGAGCGCGTCCAGCGCCCACACGGCGTCGTCCAGCAGCCCGCGCTGGCG
The DNA here is from genome assembly GCA_038098605.1 of Gryllus longicercus. Classification (NCBI taxonomy): domain Eukaryota; kingdom Metazoa; phylum Arthropoda; class Insecta; order Orthoptera; family Gryllidae; genus Gryllus; species Gryllus longicercus. Next base: position 268,065 of record JAZDUA010000373.1, on the reverse strand, counting down.
CAGCAGCTGCCGCCGCACGCCTGCGCACGCCCCCGCGCCGCGCGCACGCCACAGTGCAACGCCCTCCGCCCGCCCCGCCCGCCTCGACATTGCGCAAGGGAACCCATCATAACCGTCACTCACAGCACCTGCACGTGGTGGTAAAATGGCGGGTAGTCAGGAAGTGTAAAATATGGATGAAAACTTTTATGGGGCACATACATACTATAATAGATCAGTATTTGTGTTGAACATGAAAAGTATGTATTGATTTACACATATACAATACATACTATACTGAATTATAATCAAATATTGACACAATATCAGTGTGCAGGGGTCGGCGTAGATAATTTGAGGAAAAAAGTGGAAAGGGGTCGAATATCCTACGGATTCGGATATCCCGTGGTCGAATAGGAAGAATTACACTGTTTGTGGATTAACAAGAGTTCAATGAAGGATGTAGATGAAATTTGTCTACACATACTCAGCTTATATCGTATTTCGAATTTTTAATTAATTACATAATATTAAACTTCACTTTCTCTTTTAGGTTTGCATTAAGTTCAATTTACGTTTTCAAATGTTTATAGTTAAGTGATGTGTGTATTTAATAAGAACATTTAGTTCAGTGATTAAAAAATACTGATAATCTAGTAAACATCTTGAAATACATTTGAATGAGTATATTACAAAATTATACTTAATTTGAAGAATTAAATCTTCTTTTTAATTTCAAAAGTACTTCGTTAAACAGGTACTGTATGAATTTATCTGTGAAATTTATTGAGGAATGAGATAGCGATAGAAACTAAAATAAAGCACCGTTACATCGTTAAGGATATCCGAGAATTAAGTTGGATAGTTCTGGAACACAGTCTCTGCGTAATATTCGCACTTATCCATTTGAAACAGACATCCGAGCACAGAAGTAACAGAAACTATCCGAGTCTATTCGCTTTACGTCTACATAACATAAGCAAAATAAACAAATAATGTATTAACGATATAGCTCATTCTGCAACTACGCTTTTTACTATCCTTTTAACACAATATAATTTACTGTTGATTAAAAATGCAATGTTTTCCGCCAAAAGTATCGTCATGAAATAATTTACTTTTGTGCCAGGAGTACAATTTTCTGTGACAGAAACAATCAAATTCTTTTTTAATGGATGTCACACAAGAAAATACTTCATACTTTAATGTTGAGAACTATCATAATTGTATGTTTCTAATTATTATGTTGCAATTCAATTTTTTTCTTATTTGTTCTTAAATTTTGTTTTGCAAACTTTATTAACATGGAAACACATTAAATATTCATGATTACATAGCTTTAATTGTCTTTTTTCTAATCCACTTTCTATTTCTTGTATGTATTTTGAATTATCTACCAACACTTTTCATCAACATTCACTGAAATTTTGTTACAGATCTTGTAACATTCATTACATCATGTGAAGCACCGCGTGCAGCCGCACCACTGTGGGTCAGCGACCTGGAATTGTCCCCAAGGGCACAATGCAAGTGAATCAGCCGCAGACCATCCGTGGGGAGATGTTTATGTAGACCTCTAAAAATGATTTAGGCTGAGAGAGAAATATATTATTTTTCTAAAATAAATACAACGTAAACGTGAAAGCGGAATACCATGAGTCTCAGTGGAAATATTTGTTTAACTTATCAAGATATTCGCCTTATTTTCGTTTACTGTTACTTTTACCGGCCGTGCGATAAATTGTACAACTATTTGGTATCCAATACTCAGTAAGTATATTTACAAAAATGAAAATAACTAAAATACAGGGACATTACGTAAGAAAATACAACCTACGTAAGAACATTGTGTGTTATTGTCGTAAGTAACACATTGGGTAAGTTACTTATATTATTTATAATGTATATTACTAATTTTAAATGTAACATAAAAAGTGAAAACAATTCGGAAAATTTAGCATAGCTCTGCTTCATTCAATTTGTGTTCATTGAAGGAAGATATTTTTGGTTTCTGAAAGATCAATAAAACATATGTTTTTAATGTAATATAATAACATAACCATACAACATATAATGTCGTAACTATAACAATCATAATAATAAACGTTTATCATTTTTATTAAATCAATGAGAGTAGATGTAATGAAAAACATTTTTAGATAATTATTAAGATAATCAATTGTTTTAAAACTACAACACATAAATGACTCTCCTTGTCCATATTCAGAATTTTAAATGTATTAAATTTCGTTTAATAGTTAAATATCAATTGATTATAAATAATTTAGTTCTTAAGAAAATTAAAGAGAATGTACATTTTTGACGTTAAAATTTTAATAATTATTGTATAATTTACAAAATATGAATCTTTCTTTGTTTTTTTAGGAGGGTATTCTATCGTTTCATATGTGTTGCTTTAATATTTTAGTTTCTAAAGCGATATTCTCATTTTCGAAGACAAATTAGTAGCATTCTGTGAACACCCTTCTGCTCAAAAAGCTCTTCGTTTTTCGAATCAATAGGTGCTGTCAAAATATTTGTCAACTTAACATTCCCTAATTATCATTAAATTATGCAACTCGACTAGACATTTTAACAGCCTTAGTCGAGGTCGAACAGCATTCCTTGCAGCCTCACAGCACTCCTCACGCCTCACGCCTCACGCCTCGCGCCTCGCGCCTCGTCGCACCGCAGATTGACCCTCTTCCGGAATGTTTCCCCCACTTGCCTCGCCGCCGCCGTTGGCTTCGCACTCTCTCGAAACCCACCCCTCGAAAGTCGCGCCTCTCTCTCTCTCTCCCTTCAACTTTCTCCTCTCTCTCTTTCCCCTCTCACTCTCTCTCCTGTAGAGCGGCCCTTAGTATCCTGCCTCCATTCGCTGGCCGGACTGACGACTTCATTAGATATCCGCCGGGGCTGACAAAGAGCGCACATAACTTGGCGTGTTCCGCTCGCCTCGCCCCCCCCTTCCGCCTCGTTTCCCCTGAAATAATAATCCAAGTAAGTAGTCTCCTCTGAACCGGCGAGGTGTCGGGCAGTGTCTGTGGGCGGCGGTGGCGGCGCCGCGCTGCGCGCTGGGAGAATGAAGATGGCGGACGCAGAGAGCGCGGTCTGTTTCAAGGGGACCGAGGAATTGCAGTTCTCTGAGAAAGGTAATGTGATGAACATGTAACGGCGTTTCTTTGGGACACATTGAGGAAAAATGTTTTTGTACTCTTGTTGAATTAAAGAGATACTTTGACATAATTCAAGTTTATGGTCTTGTTGACATCTGAAGATTTGCATCTTTTTCATCATGAATTACTCATAAATTCTAGCAGTATTATTTGGAATTACTAAATGTAAACATGTAAACAGGCAGGTTAGACTATTGTTTGTAGAGAGCAGTTGTTAGAGATACGAACAAATACGAGTGATTGTATTAAAATGGTGTAGTGTATTAAGTTTTACAGCATTTTTACGACCTTACTGAAAATTATAACAATACCAATAACATTAAATAAGACATAAGGTAAATTTGTGAATTCTGCGAACGGAAAATATCTGTAAAGTAACACTGGAAGCTTTGTGTGTGTGTGTTAACGATTAAGTAGACACTGACCCATTCCATCCATTCTTCTATACTTGCCATTCACTTACTATTAAACCTTTGAACTATTAGAATGTCTTTGAATGTTACGGTCTTGCGTACTCGCGTAGATTATGAAAAACGTGTATATTTACGGGAAATTTTTTTAAGAAACCTTGAACATTTATCGGGGGATGGCGCGAGGCGACTTAACCTTGACGGTTGCGGACATACCTGTCAGTCAGTGAACTGATTTTGCATCATGTTCACACAAAATGAATGTGTTGCAAGAATATGGAAACCACTTGACATTTTGTTTTGTTATGCTTTCCTCTTCTTATAATACCCTTTGCAAGTGGTATGCAAGCACTACGCTGTCTTGGAACACATCTTCTTTCTAGAGAAATATTTTTCTATTTATTATGTTTTTACCAGCAAACTATGGTGCGTAAGCACTTCAGAAAATAATTTGTCTAATAGTACTAGTGATCTATGAAATAATGATCAACAACGAAAACTTAACATGGGATCGAAAACAAATAGTACGATTTTAATGACATATTAATACTCATAATTTCTGAATGTAATATTGGTTGTAAAATTAGTGTAATCTTGTATATGAATTCGGAAAAAGATTGTGTTGTCTCGTGGGAAACGTGTGTATCGGGCAACGAAATTGACATTTTATATGGCGCGGCTCGCGTCATGTTTGCCAGTAGGTAACACGAAAACGTTACAATATTCCATTCTCCGCTGACCCATCATAATGGCAGCAATGGCTGTTCATAAGACTGGCCTCCTTATCCTCTCTTCACTAAGATCGTGAAGAAAGAACCGATATTATTTCAATATAGACTCCTGTTACGACCTTAGTGGAGTTGTAGGTGTACGGGCCGTCGAAGGATGACCTCAAATGCAAACAGTTAATATTTTAAATACTTATTTTCTTTTGCAGAAGCGTTAAACCTCTCGTTTGCGAGAGTGAATGTATTGAAAGTGAATTCATACGCTTTGTCCCCGACGCGTTGTAATGCCAATTTACTTTCAAAGGAAAGTTTTCTCGCTTCGCTCGCCCGGATCCAAGTCACCGGACGTTCACTATAAACATCCTTGAGTCTATCCACCGCATAGTTATCAATTCACTTTTATAAGAAGGCTCTTTTTAAGAAAGCCTCCAGAATTTAAAGAGCGCAGTTGCCGCCGGGCGGCGCGAAGTGTTGGTTTAAAATACTTATATACATGTTTTGAAATTTTCATGTTAAGAATCAATCTAGAGTGCAAGGTCAAATATTCTAAGATGCATCAACGCTTACGACTTGCCAGTATTTTCTAATTAACTTGCAGTTGGACGGATGCAAGTGACTGCCTCTTCTATTAATACAGAAGGTACTGAGAATGAAGTGTCACAGTTAATGAAATAAAGCAACTGAAGGAAATTAAAAATTACTGTAGATGGGATATGTGAATACTTAATTGAGATCCAGTAATTGCGTGTTGTACTACGAACACCATTAATTGGGGTGCAGATCAAAAAGTCGAAAATGCAATTTTGCCCGAAATAGTTATACGTTGGTAGAGCTCAAATTGACAAGTAATATATTGTACAATTATTACTTTATGTATAGGCTGTTCATAATGTGCAATTACTCTTAAATTGGATAATATATTTATATACAGAAAGGTAAAAGAAGAGACTAGTGAGGTATAACGTAGAAGCAAGATAACATTTTACTTCATTAACTAAATTTCTTGAAATGCAGGCTCTACAGACCATGACAGTATGAGTGGGAGGGTTGATACTCCATTAATGAGGGTGTGAAGCCTGAGAGGCAGGCAAATGGGCCCAAGGGAGTCGTTATCCGAATTTCTTCCTCTTGTGTCTCATCGCAGAGGTCTTAAACATCCTCCATAAAAGACGATCAGTAGATCTTCGACAAACAATTTTACATCGTCCATGTTGATAAACTGCTCTGCACACATCATCATTACCAGCATCATTATCAACACTATTAGACATATTAGGACAGTGCAACCTGTTCATCACACCATTGTAACAATTGTAACGTCAGCCAGAAAAGCTCACCCAAGCCTCCACTCCACCGCATTCTCACCGCATTCTCACCGCATTCTCACCACATTCTCACCACATTCACAACAATCCTAGCACATTTGGTTAGTGAGAGGATTGTGAATGAATTAGGTTTTGAAGGTGATACATCTTGGTTATGATGGGCCCCACCATGCCATTACACACATACATCATTGTCCAAGACAGTATTCGAACCAGCAGTTCACGACGCCATATTTCCGACGGCGCCCTATCCACTAAGCTACGGGATCTGTCAACGGACTAGAATTCGTGAAATGAAATGAGATCCCGTCAATTCATGCATCTTGTTGCTCGCATCTACGTGGCTGACTAGAAGGCAAAATGCATCATGTCATGCCTGAGGGCATTTCGCCCTGAGGAAGGTTGTAGAATGACGGCCGGAACGTTGGGATCTATGCCTAGGATGACCTCCCCCAGCCAGCCAAGTAGATACTGATTCCTCCCGGAAGCCTACCGTTTCATGTCGCTCGCAGTGCGCGCGGAGGGCGGGGGGCGGGGGAGTACGCACCGCTGCGCGCGTCGCGCGTCTGCTGTTCCACGTGCGTGGGGATGAACTGGAACTCGCCGCGCGCCTGCTGCGCCGCTGCGCTCAGGTTGCCCTCGGCCAGGCGCCGCAGCACGGCCAGCCGCGCGTCCGACAGCAGCTGCGCAAACGTAGTGGGGCTGCAACGTCACGAGCTGGGCATGTGGGGACACTGTCACCCAATTGAAAGCGCCAGTACCGAACAAGTCCGATTCCGAGTTGAAAGTCAGTGTCCCTCCTTCCTTCCAGCTCGTCACCTTGAAGCGACACTCCACGTAAATCGGAGCATATACTTTGATTTAAACACAGTGGCACAACAAGATCTCGAACTGTACGGAGAGGGGACACTGTCATGCAATCGGGGGCTTCATTTCGGCCTGAAGTTTTGGTATCGGCGCTCCCGATTGGATGTCCCCGTCTCCTTCCAGTTCATGACCTTCAAGTTCCACTACTTTTAAATTGGAGTATAGACTTTTGAAAGTCAGATTTACATTTCTTGGTGAGTTAGAAGAGGGGGCATTGTTATCGTAACTTTTATAGTTTCTGTTGCATCAATATTTGAAATATAATTTCCCGGTTGGATTGGATAGCAATACTTTCTCTCCTCTTCCACTAAATGCCAAGAAATTTAAATCGAAGAACAGATATGGAGAATAGTTCTGTCACGAAGTGTCAGTACCAGAAATGGCGCGTAACTAACGCGTTTGATGAAATGGTCGGATGACCGTAGGACCCACACTCATCTATGACTTTGACCGGTGACTGTCACTTCGTGACAGTTCATTATGACACTGTGACCAGCCGATTCAACGAGATTTTATATTGTCGGAGGAGTTCGAACTCTGCATTTGTATACTTAGTGTAGCTTTGTATATTTTTATGTAACTGTGAATATTGTATTGGATCTACTAATCCATTGTAAACCGATATTAATATGCTTAAAAATCTCCAGATTATCTTCAGTTGTCATTTATTTCAATGACATTCTCCCTGAGGGTGTATGATTGAGAAAATATTAAATGGCGGCGTTTGCGGTACTCTCTGTGTGAAGGTATGTGGGTAAATCAAGGAGATCATCCGGTCCCACATTTAATGCAGAGGCGAATTAATGCTAAAGTAGTCTGGGCCCAGGCTAGGCGCCCCGGTGGATTTGAACTCTCAATAAGATTTTTTAACAAAAGTTTAAATTACTTGAAAATAAACAAAATATTTGAAAAATTAATATAGATGAATAAAACAATGTCTTATATAGTAATTATGTAAATAAGGTCATATTCACAAACAAAAGCAATTTACTTATATAATCACATGTATTAAAAATAATACAGAAGTTAGTTGTTTATTCCTTCTTTTAATATTGCAGCTCGTGTTAGGAACGTTTCTGGTTTCATTTTTGCATGCATGTTGAAGCAATCTCATCCTCAAACGTTGAAGGTACCGTGGTAGTTCAATACATGAGTGATGTGAAGCATGTCGTCTACTTAGAGAATACCACTTATGGTAAGGGTACACTATAATAACGTTCAGCCCGAAGTTAAGCCTTCATATTCTGTTTCGTGTGTTCTATTTTTTAAACTTTAAACCACATTAATTTTATTGAAATATCACAGAGTGATCGGACCCTCTTAAGCATTCTTTTAGCCTCTAATTCAGTTTCTTGAGTGTTAATTGGACCATATGTTCCACCACTAAATGAAGTTTCTCACTTACACTGCTCCTGTAAAAGTCCCCAAATATACGTAATAAACTTGTGTGTTTTTCTTATTAATTTTTGTCTCAATATTTTTAACATTTGCAAGTTTTAAACAATATTTTTTAACGTTTGTCAACTTCTATTTTCTTTTTAATGTGGTTTTATAAATAAATTGATTTTGTCTGTCGGAAAAAATAATACATTGTTTAACATTCGTCACCACTGTGTATTGACAAAGCAAAAATGTCTGTATTTAGAACATTTTAGTTAACTCAGAGAAGAAGTCTAGTTAAAAGGTTAAAATGTAGTTAAAATTTATATGAAACAAAAATTACACATTAACAAGCACATTAACATTTTGTTGAAAGTTTGCGAGCTTTAATTGAGCGAAAACGGCATAGAAACTAGAAGAATATATTTAAAAAAGTGTGAAAGAAAACAACACTATATTTTCATATTGAAGTACGGAAATACGATTTTGGTAACTACTCCCCAAATTTAGTTGGTGCAAAGTAAAATAAACGACAGAAATAACCTTATTATAACAAATGCCTTTCTTAGTTAATGTGATACAAAAGAATCTGAAGGAGTTTCGGGAAATGGCCAAATATAAGAGCTACAGTGTCCTTGTTTATACGTACGAGAAACTAACCAAATTATTGATGTGACGTTTTTTAAGTTTTGGAATAGTTCGTAAAAGGAATTTAAAAGTGTCATGACAGTCTTCTAATTTACTGTTATTGATTCAAAACTTGTAGATAACACGTAAAGATCACTAGTTTCTACTAATTAAATGTTCTATTGATGTATCTATGACGGCATCACATTCGAAATAAAATTTTGAAAAAAAAATCATGTGGACCATGAAATTGACATAGAATTTTAAAATCCTAGCGGAACTGATCCGGGTTTCGATTTAATTAAAACCGCAACCAGTCGTCCGTGTGTCAAATAAATTACAACGAAAATAAATTACAATTTAAACGATACGGATCTCCGGTTACAAATGCAATGCATTATTTTTTCTCTCAGAGGAGCAACCTCGTGGCGGGTCAACGCATGCAGAATCAAACTCAGTTCCAAATCATACAGGCTCGCTTATTGCGAAAAGAGGAAGGGTGTAGACATTACTTTAAGACATCAGGCTGCACGATCAATTGAACGCAGTGTGGAATGCAAAAGTCGCTCGATGTTTTCTAACGATTTGTAAAATTTCTGTGAAGGTAATTCCTGATTTTTGTGTATTTCAACTTCAACAAGAGATAAATTCAGCGTGCACTCGCCGAAGTTTTGATTTCGATTGCCGAGACCAAACGATTTCGCACTTTTGACGTGCACAGTACAATCAGGGTTTACTTTTTATGTTTTTTCTTCTGAAACTACATGCGATTAATTTGAATATTATGTATATTTAAAATGGAAACTATAAATAATGAAATTTATCCAGGACTTCTATTTTATATAAGTAGTTTTTAGTATTTAAAACTGACTTTGATTCTCATGATTTGAACTTGTTGGAAATATATTATGCAGCTGTTTAGATTTTGAAGGTCATATATGTGTTAAGAATGAATTGTTCACGAATGTGAATAATTGAAATAGGTTAATAGTACGATATAAAGAAAATATAATCTAATGTAATACTAATTTTTAAGCAGCGATATTAAAATAAATTACATTTCATAGCTTCAAGTAAATCCTAATTATATAAAGTAATGCATACAAACACTATTTGTGAAAATATAGGAAGTTGGAAATTGCAGAATGATGTAATGAATATTGGAATTAGTATTATTTGATCTATGTATTAATTTGAACTATGTATTATTAGTTATTTAAACTAATCCATCATTTGAATGGTATTGTTTTCTGAGAACATGGTTGCTTATGAAAAGTTTATACATTACGACTATCGAATACTCAATATACAAAATTCGAACAAATTATTTGTTCTTGTAACAATCACTTTTAATATTTATGTAGGTTCTAATTGACTTCACTTGAACCAAGAAAATGTTCTACACATAGGCTGACTGATAATGGGCAGCGGGACAAGCAATGCAAGGAGTACAAGGTTGCGACCTATGCTAATAGATGACTGTCCATTGCACAAAGCGTACAGCGGGCGCCAGCAAATGTCGGCTCATGGCCAGCCGGCGAGAACTGGCAGACTGCTTCTAAGTCTCATGCAGTCATCGCTGCAAGAAGAATCACTGATTGCACGTGCTCTGGAAATAATAGTTACCCAGGTTTTCCTTTGAAGCTGATATTTCGGAATGCTACAATAATGCGCTCTAAGAAAATGACAAAAAATAGGAGGCTCATTTGTTAAACGACAATTTAACATTAGAATAGCTGAGTTGAAGAGTCCTTTCTTATTTGAAGAGGTTTATTTTTTTAAAATCGATTAACATACTATCTCAAGTTCAAGATAAAAAACTCACTAAGAAGAAAGTAATTATTTAAGAAAACCGGAAACTGCATAAGCAATAAATTTAGGTTCCTGGTCCGAATGCCCGAGACCGTGAAGGCAGTAGTGCCGTAGCGATCTCGAACAGAAGGATCGCGGGTTCGTGTCCCGCCTCAGACATGGCTGTATTTGAGTTCGTCCTTTCACCCCATCACTAAATCAAGCCATTTTCACAGTTACCATACCGTTTAATCCAAGTGGTCGCTAATGACCGGGATGTTGATGCGACCTTAAATAAAAAATAGGTCATTCAACATCTGTGTACTCCTTTCTAGTAAGTAGTAATGTTTTTTACGGTTGGATTTTCATACTCTTGGCCTTTAACTCTCAATGACATTTTTAATAATCTAAATATTGGTATTTATCTTCAAATATTGTAAATGCCAAATGGGAAGATCTTAGAATGAGACATTTGCCAGGAGCAACAACTTATTTGGCGAATATAAGGGATACGCCATTTAAACATTCAACAATAGGTGCAATGTATTGTGTGCAAATAGCAAAATCTCGAATCAAATCAAAGTAAGAAAAGGTTTGTGTTACCAATGTCGCGAACCATTCCGAAATGTCAGTCGGTCAGATCCCTCAGCGTGGCGCCGCTCCCTTTAGGACAAGCCCTAACCCCCAAATGCGGTGCATGCATGTGTTTGTGGGTGTTTCTAAGGGGAGAGGAGATTAGGATCGGAGCGGTCCGTGGTCCATTTGTTAATGTACTGCTTTGTATTGCCACATATTGCCTTTGTACTGTCATGTATTGATCGGAGAAAACCCCCCGGAAAACTACAGATTAGATCAGCCTACCGCTAGAATTTTTTTCCAGATACTGGTTGAATTCGTTTCAGTTACGTAGTTGGTGTCGAAAATCAACTATCATGAGACCTCGAACCCCAGGACCTTCCAGTCAACGATACGCAGCGGCGACGGCGTTGCCGCTGAGCATTTTGCGGGCAGTTTCAAATGAATCGTAGAGAAACTAGTCGATTTTTTAAAAAAAATCGTTGCGTCGTATAAATAACATGCCACTTTAGCCCTTTTGAGCGTCTGTACTTCGGGGTAATCCTCCGTTGGGTTACTTGTCGCCTGTCTCGTTGTGTCGTAGTCAGTTGATGCGTTTTACCCCACCAGCCAAGGGCTCGGCGCCGTTAGTAAACCGGGCTTCCCAGACGGTCACCCATCCAGGAATTCGTGGTGTCTGGAATTGCTCAACTTCCTCGACTTCCCGGAGCGTGGTTGAGCAATTGGTGCGGCTGCGCCTTTGGGGTAGTAAGAGGAGGAGGAGGCGGGGGCGGGGGCGCTCACCGCGTCGAGCTCCAGCGTGACGCCCAGGCCGGCCGCCTCGACGGTGTCGCAGAGCGCGCGGTCCTTGGGCGGGCACTGGCGCCGCAGCGCGTCCACCTGCAGGCGCAGGTCGGCCAGGCGCTCCTGCGCCACCAGCGCCAGGCCGCGCGCCTCGCCCGCGCGCTCCAGCAGCGCCGCCACCAGCGCCGCCGCCGCCTGCGCCCCTGCGCACCGCGCACCGCGTCACTTACCTGCGTCGACATGCTCTCTTATGGAGGGAATTAGGAGAGGGAACTTTGAAAAGCAAAGGAGTCAAGTTAACATTATTTAGTAAAGGAGTAAATCTGAATACTTAAGGAAAAATAAAATCTTGAACTCTTATAACCAGCCGAACGCTCTTGGTTCATAAATAAATATTTGACTGGAACATGTAACCTATTCATAATAACAAATATATCAAAAAAGGTTTTTTTAATAACTGAATCAAGTAACCTATTCAAAACTATACATATATGAAAAAGTTTTCTTTCAAACTGAACATGTAACATATTCAAAATATGTAATTACACCACATTGATGCGATGGCTGTTGATAGATGCAAAATTGATTAATTTTAGGAGAGACGAAAATGAACGAGAGACTCGAAATACAGAACACGCAACATTTACATAGAATCATTTATTCGCTGAAGTTTCGCCAAAAGAAACTTGTTCTCTCAGAACAAGCTCAAGTTAATAAAATATTTTTTATTTGTTGGGGTAAGTTAATCAAAGTAATGCAAAACTCGTAAGTAATTTTTCAAGTATTGTGAAGAATTGTAAGTATTGTTTTTGGGATAATTAGTATTTGGGGCTCTTCTAACCTTACCGCCAACTGCAAAGCGCCAAGTATCACGTCGTGTCGACAGGGTGTCACTTGCCTGGACGGCAGGCAGCGTCCTACGAACGGTTGTTTACATTGCAGGCTGAGACCCGGAAAGCGCAACCTCATCATGAATAATATGAAATGCAATTATTGTGACGAAATGACATTTTGGAAAGATTATTATTATTATCATTATTATTATCATTATTATTATTATTATTATTATTATAACATCATCCTATCCCCCTAATTAGTATTCAAGGCTAACAACCCTGTATTAAACCAAGGGATGAAGCCGAAAGGCTGATTCCCATAATTCTTTAAGTTGATATGTCTAGGATAGAATACAACTGGGTGTCGGTCTCTCATGCAAGTGTTGTCGCGGAGGGCCTCGCGTTCTGATGACCTCAGATCATAGGAGTCCACAGGTGTGAACACATACGAGGTCCACAAGAATTTCAAGCTACATATTGTGACGTACCTGGTGGTGCCGGGTATCTTCACTGCAATATAACACTAAGAGAGGGTGTCTTTTACGTGAATGGGTCCTAGGATAAGTCGGTGCAACGTTGGGGAAGTTATTCATACATAGGAATACAATTATGACAAGATTTATTTTAAATCAAAGTTACTATTTACATAATCAGACACCGTTTTTATACTCCGCCTTGGTACCAAGATTAAGAGTAAAATACAACTTTCATACCTTCGGGGCCCCGTTTGAATACCTATGAGGTTCGTCGAGCCGCTCGTGCCGACAGGGTTGTCGACCTCTGCTACTGCTGCGGGCCGTCGGCAGCAGATGGCGTGGTGATCATCCACGGCTGATGTTCCAACAATTCTTCCCCGAACAGGATCTTGATACCTCGGCTGCGCACCTTCCTCGAATCACTGTCCATTAGTGGGTTTAATTACACGACCCCCGCCTCCTCCGTATACTGGTCACAGTTCTGTACCGCACGCTTTCAAGAATGTTCCCTCCGCACCAACTAATAAGAGCGACGTCAATTATTTTACCAACACTAATCTTTTACTATACTGATACTTCTAATGTTCTGTTTACATGTCCATTACTTTGCGATTCCTAATCACATAACTATGTCGCGTATTATATGCGTCCATTCACTAGCGGAGAGCCCTCGCTACACGTCCGCACTGGTCGCCGCTCTGCTAACGTCTCTCCTTCGCCGGCCGCACGTCGGCACATCCTTCGGCGGCGGCCGCCTCAATCCAACTCACTAACTTTTTGCACGTGCGCGCTGCCACGCTTGTACCCGCCGTTCTCACGCTCGCCTCCCGGCGGGCACCGGTGGCGGCGGCGACCGTTGCCGGCTGCCCGCTGCTCGCAGCGCCCGGCGCTCGCACCGCGCAGTCCAGAATAGCTATTGAATTCTTACACTAATGATTTAATTAGTGTAATGAAACACATATTCTGGGTTTCATCACCCCCCCCTTTCTTTTTTTGAATTTTTTTCGCTTCTGGAAAAAAAATTCACACTAGTAACATCGTCACTGCCGATGATTGCACTCTCTTGCATATTGCTCGACGCCCTATATACACTTATAACCTAAAATCGAATTAACATGTGATTACTTATATTAACACTAATCTTGCACTTATTTACACTTCACTATTTTCCATCCATGTTGAACCAGGTTTCCGATTTGAAGCTTGTAATGTCCTACTATGTCTTGTCTCTTGTGCGACGGTTCATTCCCATTTTGCTTACAGTGATTTCCTGAATCACAGTTGTAGGACATAGCTTCCAGCGTGTTGAACACATCTTGATATGTATCATCCCATTTCCAGCTACGACCTCTTCTACGTTTGTACCAATGGTTGACCATACCATCACTCTTCCCTTGCCCCTGACTTCGTTCCATTTTTGACCTGCCTACATCTCCTTCACTCCCATTCGTTGGGGCGTCTGCAAACATGAAGTTGTACCCCTCCAATATCTTCAAACCCTTTCCTAAATCGGTATGATCTGCTCTGCTCAGTAGGCTCTGCACGGTAACAAGATACTGTCGCGTTGACATGCAACTAATTCCTTGATATTTTATAGGGGCAAATAATGTTGTTGGTTCCATAATGCTCTTCGTTCTGTATTCACTACGACTTCCCGTAATGTAGTTGTAATGGCTGTTCCTCTGGTCGCTCTTGATGTTTATTTGGGTTTCTTCGCTCCGCTTTCGTACGGCAATCTTGTCTTCAAATTCCTTCAAAAATTTCGGAAATATACCAAAATTCTCTGCCCATGTCCTGGCGTTCTCTTCTAACATTGGGTGTAATAACTGGATCTTGTATCCTTCCAATATGTTGTTTGATGCTAGGTGCCGTTATTCTGCTCGCAGAACTACCTTAGGGTTTTCCGCCCCATCTCCCAGAGATTTCATCGACTTTGGAGGCATAATTTGTGTCACCCCATACTTGACACTTGGCGACGTTTTCCCGTCTTCTTCCTGTTTAAACTCTTCTTGTACTCTTTTCTCTTCGCACCCTTGTATATTTTCCACGATTTCTTCTTCTACTATACGCTCCATTTCTTCTATTTTCATTTCCCTTTCTTCTTCCATTATTAACTTCAATTCTTCCGTTTTCACTTTCACTTTATAAACATCCTCCTCGGTCTCGATTTGGACCTCCACCGTTTTGCCCTCCGCTGTCTTGACTTCCTCATGGATTTGGTTCGTCATCCCCTCGTTTCTATTTGTTACCGCTACCCTAGCATCTACTTGATGGCATGATTGAAATTTTAGCACCTCATCTTTCCTATCCAGTTCCTCCGCTTTCCCATACGGTTTTTCGCATATTTCGATGAGCTTCCTATTCCGTTCTTCTGTGATTCTTCCCATTTCTTCTGCCGGCTTCTTAATCTGTTCTTCAACCCCCTTCCCGTTCTGTTCTTCTATTAGTTTTCTATTCCGTTCCTCCGCCTTCCTATTCTGTTCCTCCTCGGATCTTTTCTGTTTACCTAATTCTTTGCTCTGTTCTTCCGCAAACTTCTCAATCTGCTTCTCCGTTTGCTGCCTCAGCTGTTCTTCGAATGAATCTTCTGCCATTACACCCGTACACGCTTCGTATTCTTCGTCCATCCCCAAGTCAAATCCTACCGCCTGGCTCCCCAGTTCTACCACCTGCCGTTCTAGATCTATATTTGCTCTGTGATCGACCAGAAAATCCGTCCCTATGATTACCGAATACAATAATTTTTTGACTACCAGGGCCACCATCTCATATACTTGGTTGCCAATCCTGGCTTGAAACATGATTTGTTTTGTGATGGGGCTTGACTTCTTCTGAGTTGCCCCAATCACATACGCCCTATTCATAGGCAAACACATTACTTCTTTTCCTGTTGCTTTTAACTCCTCATACATTTCTTCTGATACTACTGTAGTCGTGCACCCTGTATCCACTAAAGCTTCTTTAATTATACCTTCACATTCTATCGATATCGTGGGACATTTCCTGATTCTGACCGCTGAGTTCTTACATCTCCGCCACGGTTGGGTATCGTAGGTTACCGGCTGCATAGCGTTTATGGAGACCGCGTTTACGTCATCGATTTCCGCGTCCGCAATGGGGCCACCTATCACCGCGGACTCTATTAGTTTAAATAGTGTCCTTGATCACTACTTGTGCTAGGCTGTGCTAGTCGGTCGGGTGCATTCCCGCCCCCGCCTCGCGTCTCCGTACGGTTTGAATTAGATCTGTTCCAGTCCGGTCTCTGGTTCCCCGGCTCTGGTCTCCATCCGTCTCCCCCTCTTCCGCGTTGGTTTCTCTGGTAATCGTTGCTCCTATCATTCCCTTGCCCCTGGTTACGTTCCAATCTAACCATATTAACATTCCCTTCATTTCTGTTCTTTGGTACGCCTGCGAACGTCAAGTCGTACCCTCCTAACACATTCTGGAATCTTTCCAGGTCGGTGTGCTGCACACTACGTAAAAGATTCTGCACTGTGACTGGGAACTGTCTCGTCAATACACATATTATTTCCTGATCGCTCATCGGTGGGGACAGCGTTTTGTATTCCATAATACGCCTTGTTGCGTATTCCCGCAAACTTCCCATGGACTGGTTGTAATGATTATTCATCAGGCTAATTTTAAAATTAATTTGAATTTCCTCATTCCAGTACCGCTCAAGGAATCGATCTTTAAATGCCTTTACTGATTCGGGAAACTTATCAAATGTATCGGCCCATATCCTTGCGTTGCCTTCTAACATTAAATATAATAATTGTATTTTACACCTTTCCGAAGTATTGATAACATCTAAATGTCGTTCTGCTGCCTTCATAAATATGCATGGATTCTCTTTCCCGTCACCTGAAAATTTTAGTGATCTTGGAGGGGTAAATGGTACCGTCCCGCTTGCTGCGATTGGGGATGCCTTGCATTCTTTTATTTGTTCAATCTCTGTTCGTAATGACACAACCTTCTCCTCGCATTCCCTCTTGTTCTCCAACATTTCTTCCTTGACTACCAATTGTATCCTTTCAATTTTCTCGTCCTGCATAGCGGTTCTATCATCTAATCGCTGATATAGCTTATTCTCTAATTCTCCCCCCAGATTGATTACTTGGGATTCTAACTCCTTTTTCTGTTTCCCTAATTCTTCGGCGGTCCATTGCTCGTGACTTTCTACCCGCTCCGCGATCTTAGTCATCTCATTCTTCGTTAACTCAATTTGTTCTTCAGCGCGTCCTATTCGCCCCCCTATTGTATCTACTTTCCTATTCAGGTCTTCTGCCAGCTTCCTAATCTGTTCCTCTGTGAATAATTTCTGTTCGTCTAATTTCCTACTCTGTTCTTCTGCCAACTTCCTAATCTGCTCCTCTGTAAATAATTTCTGTTCGTCTACTTTCTCATACAGTTCTTCAATCAACTTCTTCTGATCTTCTGCCGCTTTCTTCTGATCTTCTGCCGCTTTCTTCTGATCTTCTGCCGCTTTCTTCTGTTCTTCTGCCGCTTTCTTCTGTTCTTCTGCCGCTTTCTTCTGTTCTTCCCGCATCATCATTATTATCTGTAGTATGTCTAAATTGGTATCTTCTCCACCCCCCCGATTCGGATTTCCTGCTACCTGGTTCATCGGCGTTGACGTGATTTCTATTTCTTTATTGAAGCTATCTCCTGACGTGTCGTCTAACCGACTTCCAATACCACTATCCCTACTTTCCGATGACCTACTGTTATCGATTCCTACATCTATTTCCCCTACTTCATCCGCCTTTTCTTCCCGGACCAGCACTACATTTTGCGCCTCCATTCTGTTGCTTTGAGCTGTCCGATCGATTCTCACTGCACTAAAGTACCGCACAAATTCTCCACTTACCTCACCTACCGACGATACCACAGTTAACCCATGAATGCACTATATCCACCACAACCCCTGTATATTCTTCGTGAATGGTTTAATTCACTCCTATTTCAATTGCTACTTAATACCGAACAAGCCTCACTCACCACCATAAACACAATAACACTAATTCAATAGCCATATAAATTTCCACTCACCTACCAATGCATAAACATAATCCTTACAATACATAATATTATTACCATTGAAACACATATACACTGCTAATAGACTCGTTAATACTATTACACAAAAATGCTTTCAGATTATAATAAATCCCTTGTTAATTGAAATTACTTTTCAACGCACTTATTGCTATATTATGTACATAATCATCATTCACATTTGCATGTCATATCTCCTCCCTGAATTTTCCTCAATAATATCATATAGATATTCACAACAAACATTCACACTGCTGGTATATATTTCCCAACCTGGTATCTTTTCTAATAAATTCCCCACACTTTACCATCACCAATAAATAATGCACTACTGCGTGAATGTTCCCAGCAAAAAAAAACAATTTTGTGCATAATTTGTACAACACTATTAACCACCTTTATATTCTCATAAGAATTATTACTACTTCCCCATTTCTTTGATTTCCATGCTATAAAAAAATTGCCAAGCCATTCAAATATTATTAATATGTCTTACAAAATTTGGAATTCTATTACATTATATTATTTGTAACATGTACATGTATAGCCTTCATAACCTCAGTAACTACAATATTAACTACATATTGGATGCTCACAAATAATTGCCTATGTCAACCCGTAATTAATTATGCAACAACATTTTTGTAATTATCAACATTTCATTATGTTTACTTGACTTATGCATATTTTGCTAACACATGTATTGTTACTTTTTGTTGTCTACAATAATACACTTCACTGCCTGCTTCTCATCTGTGCCCTGCACTACTATACATCAATTACATGCACATTATTTTCCAACATTTCACCAACTTCCCTAAGGCCACATTTCTTAACTATACGTTATCCACTTGTTCGGGCGCCAGCTGTGACGTACCTGGTGGTGCCGGGTATCTTCACTGCAATATAACACTAAGAGAGGGTGTCTTTTACGTGAATGGGTCCTAGGATAAGTCGGTGCAACGTTGGGGAAGTTATTCATACATAGGAATACAATTATGACAAGATTTATTTTAAATCAAAGTTACTATTTACATAATCAGACACCGTTTTTATACTCCGCCTTGGTACCAAGATTAAGAGTAAAATACAACTTTCATACCTTCGGGGCCCCGTTTGAATACCTATGAGGTTCGTCGAGCCGCTCGTGCCGACAGGGTTGTCGACCTCTGCTACTGCTGCGGGCCGTCGGCAGCAGATGGCGTGGTGATCATCCACGGCTGATGTTCCAACAATTCTTCCCCGAACAGGATCTTGATACCTCGGCTGCGCACCTTCCTCGAATCACTGTCCATTAGTGGGTTTAATTACACGACCCCCGCCTCCTCCGTATACTGGTCACAGTTCTGTACCGCACGCTTTCAAGAATGTTCCCTCCGCACCAACTAATAAGAGCGACGTCAATTATTTTACCAACACTAATCTTTTACTATACTGATACTTCTAATGTTCTGTTTACATGTCCATTACTTTGCGATTCCTAATCACATAACTATGTCGCGTATTATATGCGTCCATTCACTAGCGGAGAGCCCTCGCTACACGTCCGCACTGGTCGCCGCTCTGCTAACGTCTCTCCTTCGCCGGCCGCACGTCGGCACATCCTTCGGCGGCGGCCGCCTCAATCCAACTCACTAACTTTTTGCACGTGCGCGCTGCCACGCTTGTACCCGCCGTTCTCACGCTCGCCTCCCGGCGGGCACCGGTGGCGGCGGCGACCGTTGCCGGCTGCCCGCTGCTCGCAGCGCCCGGCGCTCGCACCGCGCAGTCCAGAATAGCTATTGAATTCTTACACTAATGATTTAATTAGTGTAATGAAACACATATTCTGGGTTTCAATATGAAACAACCGGATATGGCCTTTACTGTTTTTACTGAACGAACTAATGAACGTGGCACTGAACGATGAAATCTGACCCTGATGATTGTCGTCCCTTAACAAACCTAGCTCTGCCAATGAAAAGGTTTTGTCCCTTGCGGCTTGCAGCGAGGTCACGCAAGGTCCTGATACGTAATGTCTCTAAAATGCTTTTCTAAATATTCTATAACACCCATCTGTCCCATCCATCCAGTATCTGGTTGGGGAAAACCCACTAGCCGACGGTCGGTCGGCGCCGTATCTCGTCATCCAGCGGGAGAAAACAACTGCCATATCATGAGCGTAAAGCGGGACTAATGACCTTAGCAGTTGACGCGCCCGGAATTACTAACAATCAATCAATCAATCCAAGCAACTGAAGCGCACACAACATGCTGATTTTCACAGTAGGGCCTCATCATTTTCGAAACTTTAATCCAATTTTTTAATCCAATTTACACTTCTCCCTCATACGTCTGATTTTTGCTGTTCCGTGGGTAAAATAAATTAAATAAAATCAATCAAATTTCACTGGAATTTGTACTAGAAACATATTATCGTCAATAGGCCCATTGCATACCGAAAACCTTTTAAGTCAATATTTAATGGAAACCTAGTTGCTATGAAGATCTGTAATACCATTTCTACACTGACCAACACCGCGATCAGAATTCGTTTCTAAGTGAGATAAATGAAAAGTGAGACGATGGTGCTCGTTATTTTAGGCAATCGAAGTGTAATTAATTTGTGCGTTGATTATAAAAGTCGAGGCTTTCAGAAACCGCGTAACTACTTCATAAAAAAGTGGATATTTCAAATCAAAGCGTACGAGAGGCGATGACAAATATTAAAAATGGTGGAAAGTAATCACAGTGTAGTGAACCGAAGCCTGGATTCTCTAAACTCTGTTCATATATAAGAGTTTTTAAATCTATTAAAATTAGGGTTACAATTTTATACTTCAAGCCACATAAAATGGTAACATCATTAATAATGACTTTTAAAACAATTGCAACAATAAAATATTACATTCCATAATTTCATCGTAATATTCATTTTATTGGTGAGATAAAAGTGGCTTTTTCTCAGATACAAATACATTTTTGTTAGTTTATTTTCTGTAAGAGGTTAGTTGGTGTCTTTGTTCATTTTCCAACTGTTCTTTAAATTTCATTTTTACTTTAGCGTGTTTTAGGTATCATTTGTCATGAAAAGTAGTAAGCATATATGGTTTTTGGCAGGTTGGAAATTTAAAACCAATAGACAATGTACATTTTTCTCGAATTGAATTGAATTAATTGACATGCAGAAGTAGCGTTTAGAAAACATAGGGGCCGAATAATAGCAAATTATGAAAACTTTACTAAATCTATTTACTGAAACTATTTTACATTAAGAAATGGCTAACACCGATAGTTGTTTTGCGTTAGTCATCTCTTATACTCAGTTTTCTGAACTCCGGAAGGAACGAGATCGATATAATTTATTATTTTAACATGCAATGTTTTTGAAACTACTAAGTTATTGTATTATTTTTAGTCTCATGTCAATCCACTACACGGAGAAAATCACTGAGGGGGGGGGGGGAACCCAGAATAAATTGCAATATAACTGAAGGCAAATTATTTTCTTACAGCTTGTGTTAAAAATGTCAGCTTTTGAGGCCTAGCAAAACCAAATACAATATTTTGAATATTCTGTGTACTTACAGTCCTTTACGCAGGTACTCTGATTTCTTCTTTCTTCAGAAAAAGTTCAACATTTAAGGTGTTCCTACTATTGCACACTTGTTATCGATGTAAATACCGTAAACCCGCGTTAGCAGGAACTCGCCTAAGACGAATTTCGCCGTAACATGAACAAAACTTTGGTCCTGGTAAGTGATTACAATAATCCGGACATTTATAATCGTCGGAAAACACGAATTTTTACAACACGAACTCCAATTATTTCGATCTCTTAGAATTCGTATTAATGAGGGTTTATTGTAGTAAAATAAGGTTGTAACGTATTTATGGACAGATCTCGCGGTAAGAGAATGCCGTTAAGCATAGCGATTGTATCGATCTTGTTCTAAACTTGCGATACGTGTTGAAAGACAAAATTATTTCTAAGAGTTAACAAAGTTACTAATAAGTAGTTCTAAACGATGGAACTCTAACTCCTTATCTAAATGAAATAATTGCAAACGTCATTGCCAACAAAAGTATTTAATATAAGAGCAGCTTTCGATGGCTTAGCCATCATCATCAGTTGTCTGCTGGGTGGAAGCCACAAAACGACTATTAGGTAGGAGGGAATGTACAGCGCTACTGGGTGGTCTCCGCTCCCCACTGCTTGCCTGGAAGCGCCCCTTTAAAGCGTAGAGTTCTCCGTGACCTGTGCAACCGCCGCCGCCTCATAAGAATGATAAATCTTCCGCTGACGTACATATGTTCTGCAAGGCACTTCCTCACATGTGTGACCAAATTAACTCATTTGCAGTTTCTTCCTTTCGCCAGAGCATGAACGCGTCATGTACATCGGCTATAACCTGCCTTTACTTGTGTGCCCTCTGGGCCAGTTGCGGCGAGTCGGCCATCTGGCGTTAATTTTAGGACAAGACGAGTATTCATTATTTTGGGGCTCTTCGGGCCTACTTTTATGGGCCGTGTTGACGCGTCGTCCGTCATCTTCGTGTTTGAGTTGGAACTGCGAGGGAGTCTTCTTCCTTGCGACCGCGACGGTGTGGGGGCAGGTCTCTGAGTGTGGGACGTCTCTCCATTTTCAGCATGCTTGCGCGTTGCTTCTTTGCGAGGTCCTCTGATCTTTTGTCTTAAGCGCTGTCTGTTCACAATTAGAGTCTTTTTAATAAGTATTCTTTTATGTATATATGTTCATTGGGGCTAAAACAGCACGGACTTTCTCGCCTTTAGTTTAATACTTTTTATACGTTATGTTATACACTTGAAAAAATAAATTATAAAAATGAATTAATGTTTAATAATTTGAAATTTTAGAAATTCTTTGTCATTTACATGACATTTGGGACATTTTCTGGGTCATTTAAAAAAAAAGCGTCACCAACGCGAACGCACGCCGAGCGCCAACGTTCTTTATTAATTTTAGTTGTTCGATAGTACGGATATGAAGGTGCGAATGGTGCAGATATCATTTTCTATGAAAACCCTGATTTTTCGAACGTTGAAAAAATTCAATTTTTTATACTTTGTAATTTCTATCCAGCAAAATTTATATTTTAATTATATTCATTAAATTTCAGCTTTGCTGCACATCTTGTTAAAATCAAAGGTAATATTTTCTGGGGGTGAGAATGTTGCATTGCTCCCAGGACACAGAGGGAAAGAGTGTAAGAGCTCTCATTAAGAAACTTGTCGCTCGGTTTGAATGAAGAGTGCTACACACGCGGTGTTACAGGCGTGTGCGTTTCCGTCCCGATCTTCTAAAAAGCGCGCCTAGAATTAACTACTTACAATTTTTCAACATTTAAGAATTAATTCTAGGAAGCACATTGTACTCAAAATACTGTAATTGTATGACACTTTTGTATTATATATTTTTGTGGCAATAATGTTTCGTCAATTGCAGTAGATTAGTCATACAAATATTTTAATAAATAATTATTGTAATGTATTGTAACTACAGATTGTGTATATAATATATATAATATATATATATATAATATATATATATATATATATAATATATATATATATATATATATATATATATATATATATATATATATATAATATATATAGACGGTCTGATTGATTATTGACTGTCCGATTATTGGATGTCTGCTTATTGACGGTCCGGATTTTTGACGCCCGAACTATTGACGCTCAGCGGCAATATGTTTATAGTCGGGAGGTATCAACCTGTCTTTGGGTTGACGATTCTGCCTGTCCCAACAATTCGCACGCGTGACGTGGCGGCGGGGCCTGGCCGCGGGCGTATGTGCTGAGGGCGTGTCGAGTCCCGGATGAGCGCGCGCTTTGTCTCCCCGCCCCCGGCCGCCCGTCCGTCTAACTTGACACTTGACTGACTGCGGCGAGGTCGGGGGCGGGGGCGGGGGCGGGGGAGGGGGCGCGCTGTCCCCGCGGGCAAAGTGCGCGGGCCTCCGCGAGGGCTTCGTATGCGCACCTGCAGCAGCACAAGGAAGCGAGCAGCGGCCGACTCCCAAGTACACACAACTTCCGGCAAGTTCATTAGCATTTAGCCTAAGGAGACGCGGGAGGATAACAATTATCCGAAGCAAGAGCACTTGACGTAAACCAAGAATCCAAAATAATTCAAGGTTACGTGTATGTATATTAATTCTGCTCTGTTTTAATGGATGGAAACAATACACCTTTGTTTTGTATAGTTCTGAGAACTGAAAATCTGAAATCACGCCTTAAGCTTTGTATACAAATTTCCCACAAAAAACAACAACCCAAATAACATTTCTAATAACTTTCAAGCACACAAATTAACAACACTTTTGGCAGATTTTTTGTGGATACGTATTTTTCGTGACTAACAAGTGAATAGCTAATTTCCCGTGTGCATAGAAATTGAAAGAAAAGTGTGCAGCCTCAGGCCATGTGAGAGGTGTCCATGGTTTCGTTGGCCCCTGCCTCCCGTCAGCTAGCGGGGCGTCGCCCCAGCCGGGACAAGCTCTAAGCTCACGGCCGCCCTCCCGGCACATGTGGTAGGAGCACAATGCCGACTTGTGTGGTAGTATAGTGCATGTCAGTGTAAGTGGGTAGGGGAGTGATGATAAGATAAGGAAAAAGAAGGAAGGATCGCGCGCGGTCCGTGGCCCTTTTGTTAGGTACTGCTCCGGCATTCGCCTGGTATTGATCGGAGAAACCACGGAAAACTACCGATCAGAGCAGCGCGCATCTCGAATTTTCCTCCAGAATTCCTGATTGAATCTACCGTAGCTGACAAGCGAGAGTCGAAAATCTTGCCCCCGTCGGGAGTGGAGTCTAGGACCTCCCGGTCAGACGCACTGCACTGACGTCAGCTGATGCCCTGAGTTACCTCTACCGGTAAACTGTTTCGATTGTGACTGATGAATGCAAGTGTTATTCTGCCTGTTTTCAAACTGCGCGTACCGAAGTATCATATTTTATTTCATTGCTTACGACACAGATGACGTTATGTGAGAGCAATGTTCAGAGGCAGTGACCACCCGCCACTAAATATTCGCTATTCAGTTTTGCGTTATGGAACAACTTTATATTCTCTTTATATTCTTGATATGTAAAGAATTATACTTAGTATCTGTGAACTCTATAGTATGTTTTTGCAATATCCGAGAAGATTGTTTAATAATATATTTAATTTATTCAAGTGATAACGAGAGTTATTTATTTGCTCTCCTAAGCAGTGTGCCTGTATCGTTTTGGAAAACCATTTTGTGTGGTTTAGTAATGAATCATTTTTGCTCACCACGAGTAACTACTAAATTCCAATATTTATCTGTAAACACTTTCCTCTTTGAATACCATAAAACTGGGTGGGAATGCTTACATTATCGAAATAATAATAATAACAATAATGATGATGATGATAATAATAATAATGATGATATTCGCGGTAAAATTGCATTCAGTATGAGTACGATTCCGAAATTAATTTTTTGATTTACTTTTAAATTATCTTTAGAATGTTTGTTTATTTATTTATTTATTTATTTATGTATTTATGTATTTATTTATTTATTTATTTATTTATTTAATAGGTTTAATGAATTCCCAAACTGCAATATACGAAGTTAATGAATGTGTAACTACCTCTGTCCCTTCTGACTTGAAAGTTGGACTTATCTGACTGATGAGTTATCGATTGTGAATGTAATATTTATGGAAATCATAGCACGATGAACAATGAAGATGTAAATTTTTATAGGTACTTGGTCATGTATTTTTATTTTTATTTTGTTCCATGACAGACACATTAGATTGTTGGGATTTGTAATTACATCACTCGTGTGGCAAGCAATTTTGAATTGTTTTTCTCACGCTTCTAAATTAAAAGAATGTTAAATATTTCGATATGGAGTTGAAACTTGCAAATAAGATCAATTTTTCTGGAATAATTGTACTCGTATGATGATATAATTGAAGTTAGTGACCCTTATACGCCGGTAGGATTAACGTTTTAAATTTTCGTTAATTATTACATTATCTTTATCTCCAAGTTTGTGTCATATTATGTGAAAAATAGGTAGATAAAATAGATAATTTTATTTGAACTGCAAATAAGCATAACCCGCAGTCGGCTAATTACATAAATAACATGCAAATTGCTAACATGCTTACATGCAAATTATATAATAATAATAATAATAATAATAATAATAATAATAATAATAATAATAATAATAATAATAATAAAAATAATAAAAATAATAATGATATAAAACTGTCTAATTCATAAAACATTTAAAATTACCTTAAAAAAAGAAACATAATCAAACACTGAATTTTTGTTCAACTGCACTTCACTACACTTCACTATATCATCATTTACTTCATTACATTTTTTACTTTTAAACTTTCCACTCACTAAATACACCAAGCAAGTATCGAAACTGAAATGTAAATGCGTTTAAGCTTTATCATTTACCTACATTGGATAAATATCTCGGTTGATACACGCCAAATTCCCAAAACCTTCGCATTTACGCCGCGATATATACCCTTTTTTGTACACTTTAAAGCAGCCATTTCTCTTCTACTGTAATAAAGTGACTAAAAAAGTCTTTCTGCCGACGAACATTACTAATTTAAACATTAGAGTCGTATAACCACTGTTAGTAAACGTTAATTGTTCTATAACCACATAAAGTTAGTGGTTCTTATTGTGCATAGTGGTCACTAGGGATCACTGGTCGACTTAAAGCATTGAACCATGTTCAGACCTAGTCCGAGAACCCTCAATTTAACGGACGGATTAAAAGAAGAATAGAAATGACTCCTCTAAGAGGTGAATGAGTAAATGAAGTATTTTTACTGAAACTGATTGGAAAATGACAGTAAGAAGTATAAGAGACAACGACGCAATGGAACACGAGTTCTAGAATCGTAACCCCTGTCATTCCACTGAGTTGACATACTAATAACATATCCCATGCAGAAAACAGAAGAGACAGTCATGTATCTAACAGAAATGAGTACAACTTTTGTACAGAAAGAATGTCAACAACTCTCAAGTATGACATTGCTATAGTCTGTTCCTCGAAATAGTCAAGGATTTCTTGATTATCGCGCCTTCGTTACTCGTCATCTTCAACAGTTCTTCAAGAAGCTACCAGAGGGCAGAACAGTACGGCCACTTCAATGGCGGGCACAGTTGACTCTTCTGCTCGCTAGACTACGCTAGCGATGAAACAGAGCGGTTCGTTTGGATTACGAAATCTAATTGATTTCATTTTTGTGTTGTGAACGCATTGTTGCTTATGGCCACACATTCAGTGAGTTTGGATTTTAAATAATTGTATAAATAATTTAAAGACCCTAATAGTCTAACCACTTAAAGCGTTAACTACAAAAAAAAAACTCTGCATTAATACTGTAAAAGATAAATAGTATGGTATATATTATAAGGCACTTAAAATTGACATTTATGATCAAAACACAAAATTTAAAAAATTAAAACGGCTATAGGGTAGCTTTTCAGAATTACAATAAATTTCAAAGGAATGCGGAATCTCTGACGGCTTTTACTGTGTTAGTGACTACTGTGTCTTCAAAAACAATTTTTAGCATCGCCACATTCTTTTTAATATCACTTAAAGAACTCAAAAGAAAGTCACAAGTGAAAATCTGACGCTTTCTAAAAATAAAATTTCCTTTGATTTGACTGCCACACGATGCCCACCGCCTACCTAGGTGTAACCAGCGTTCCATTTCAAAGGCTCCGAAACGCCCACGAATATTTCCGTGTAATTCGAGACAACGTAGCCGAGCGCTGGCTCTCATTAAGAGAGAAGGAGCGGCGAGAGAAGACGTGGGACGCGCGGGGGGGGGGGGCGGAGGTGCTCTGGGCGATTAGACGAGAGGGCGCGCGCGATGAGGTCTCAGGTTCCCAATTACGGTGGCGATGGCGGCGCTTTTCAGGGCGCCTGGGACGTGAGGGTGCTGGTGGCGGGGGCGGTGGAAGCGGCAGCGGCGAGCGTTGGCGAAGGCGTTGGGGCCGGGGTCGATGTCCGCGCGAGACAGAGTGCGGCCACGTGAGGTGCGCTCCATTGGACAGGCTCCCCCGCGGGAGAGCGCAGTGCGGGGTGGCAGACTGAGCTCCCCGAGCCACACACAGCGCGGACAGGAGGAGGAAGGAGCGCACACGACTCGAAGCTCATTTTGATCAACTTTAAATATAAAGATGTACCTTTGAAATATATTTATCGATTTCTAGTCATAACATTAATATAAGTTATTATATTAATATACACTTAATTTTTAGTCTATTAAAATACTCTTGAGAAAGCGATTTATTATTATTATTATTATTATTATTATTATTATTATTATTATTATTATTATTATTATTATTATTACTACTACTACTATTATTGACGGAGTAATGACCCCCATCTGAATCAGGTTTTCGTTCTTCTGGACATAAATGTCACTTCAAATTAGCTTCTCTCCAGCAACACACAAGACGGAGCGAGACATCTTGTACAACTCCCCCTGGAGGTAGAAGGCCTCGCAACCACCTCGAAAGAGGCGCGTGACGTCATCAAACTTAGACCAGCTCGACCATCTTGCTTTCATATTTCAGTCAGCATGTGCTGTGTGAAGACCACGTTGTGTTCTCACTTCCTCTTAATTGGTTATATTCATTACAGAATTGTGAAAATTTTACTTAGACGAACATGCCATTCAAGAGAAGTGCCGTTGTGTCGTGGTAATTACTTCAATGGTCGAAATCTGTTTACAGCTTTCCAAAAAGCAAATATTTAAATAGGAAGTGGTTGACAGTGATACAAGGATTTTCGCCCTACCTGCATTTTTTAAGTATTTGTAAGTGCTTTTGAAATCTTGTTACATAATGGAAATAATTATTTCTTGTTTTGTAGGCGTGCAGACTATGTTTACAATATATTAGAAACGAAATGACTAATGAAAATCGACGCATCCAGTCAGTTTTCTACAAAATATAACTTACAAACAGTACATTATCATTCTATACGTCCGTTTTTTGAAAGCTTGTTCACTTGCTCTGAGCAGATTTTTAAACTTTTTGTAATTTTTAAAACTATTTAATTAATTACTAATTTCTTTTACAATATGTGTGCTTTTTTTAGTTCATAACAAATTCTAATATATTCCATTTGCCTTTGTGTGCGACTTGAATTTTCATCCTGAAGATATTATTGAAGTTATGGAATATGTCGATGACGTACAGTGCAAGATAGTAACAGCAAAATTCTTTATCAAGACTCAGACGGTCTGTACGAACAATATTTCCAACGCACCCAGCATACTATACTTCTGTGAAAGATCATACTGAGACGGTCCAGCGAGCGAGAAGAGAATTTTCTCTTTTTGGAATTTTTGGAAGCTGCAATCGCTGCGAATGTGAACATTGTCTTGTTTGGAAAACGCAAGTTCGTTGATCTAATGATTTTTAAACATTGCATTATCATTTAATAAAACGTTTCTCTTAACTTTTAATCTAGAATTTAGTGAACATTTGACATCCAAGAGCTTTAACAATTTAAACAATTTAATTTTACTATTAATGTTCTGAAATGCTCTTATAATTTATTTTAATTTGAGGTCGATGCAAAAATAGTACGTTCCTGAAACATTTGGTGTTTTCGTTCATTTAGCACTGTTAATAAATTTGGATTCTGAATAACAAATACATTCCTTTAATAGTGTGTAGTGTGTTCCATTATTTTTAATTTGATCAAGTTAATAAATTTGAGAACATTTTTGTTCTTCTATCTTACAACAGTGCCCCTTCTCCTCAGGATGTTTGAGATTTTCAGAGTAATAGTAGAGAATCCGTAAGTAATTTATTTTGCTCAATTATTTAAAGACGACACTGTCGTGTTTCAACTGAATAACGGTGACCCTGCCTGTTTTTCTTGAAATCAGAAGTAATGTAGTTCTAAAAATTTTCAATTGAATTGTGTGTTTGTCAATTGACGTGTTAATTGTAGAAGATCTAAAATTTATTTACATTCAGTATCGTCTGTTAGGAAGAGAAGATATTTTATATCAAGCTAAACGTGTTTTAGTTTAATTATGAAAGGCAAATTTTTCTCACAGCTTATTAAATATGATTAATAATAATAACAAGATAAATTTTCTTCGGCTTATACTTATTTTACCTCACACTGAACGTAGACAAAAATCGCATCCAAACACGAATGCGACGCAGACACACGCCCATGCAGCAATCTGCCTAAATGTGATGACGTCATTGGCGTGGTCCGAGGTCTTCTACCTCCAGGGGTGTTGTCTGGTTCCCGTAGTGTCGCGGTCCTGAGGATGGAACGTTTTCCCAGTTGTTCGTCCGGGGGCACCGCGCTGGGAGGCTGCTCTAAAAGCAATTGCGGAGGTGAAATGTGGAATAGCGCACACCTTTTCCCTCTGCTTAAAGAATTTCACTTCGCGCTGCTCATGGAGACGGGCGTTCACTACTTCCTAAACTTGTGATTGCCTCACTAAATATTTAAAGCATCGAAGTACTAAGATATCGAATATTGTATCCAAATTAGCAGTGGGCTCATTGAATTGGATGGAGTTTGAAATGGTTTGAGGCAAACTTATCGAGGTAAAAATGTCAGTTGCCTTTACAATGTTATAATTTTTTAAATGTGTGCAAATTTCAAGTATAGTTATTTATATTAGTTGAAATACACAACTACTAGTGAAAATGTGCATAAAATTTACAGCATATATGAATTAAATTATATTTTAATGTAGATTCTTCGCATTCTTGATGAAATTTTATCAATTATTTTGTTGAGAATGTAATAAACATTCTAAAACAGTCCAGAATTAATTAATTATCGTGAGAAGTTAATAAATTTAAAGTGAAACAATGTTTTGAATTTTCACGAATAATTACTGAAGTCTCTCTCACTCCCGTTGTTTACAATTTTCACAATTTTGCCTTGCAGAAGTCTTATTATTTATTAACTATATAAATACAATGGCGGAGATCATATTGACGATCGGGTACTCGAAAGAAAAATGGAAGACTTTTGAAATTGATTTAACTGAAAGAGTCTGATATCACTTCAGAATCAGAGGTACTAGCATCGTCTGAGAAGATCACTTTGCTAAACACGTTCAGAGCGTGCCAGGCTTTCAAGCAAATGGACCGGCCGCATGGCACAGTGGGAGCATCCGTTGACTCTGTGATCTCGTTCGCCTGCGGATTCTAGGATTCCCGACAGTGGTGGATTTTCATCACACGCTAGAAAGCTGCCTCGAATTCATCGATTGTCTGGACGATGTTCTAGAGACCGGCTGCTCTGACAGGGAGTTATCCGTTGTGTTTCCGATCAATGATAGGTGAATGCTGAAGTAGCCCTTTAACACACGAGCCACAGCACGCATGTTCTTTCCTTCCCCATCCTTGTCCCCTCCTCTTCCCTTACACACACATTTGCATGCACCACACTTGTCAGGTGACTAATACCAGGCGACTGCCGGAGCAGAACTGTAAGACACCGACCACGAACAGCGCACGATCTTTCCTTTCTCTTCCTTGTTGTATCGTCACCCCTCACACACACACTAACATGCGGTGCACTACCACACATAGAGGGTGCCCGGGAGGTGGGAGGTATTTGGCTGGGGAAAGGTAGGTCGGCACCACATCTCTCCATCTAGCGGGGGAGGGTCACTGTCATCTCTCGTGGCGATGGAGTACTACACTTGTGGGACTAATGATCTTGCCAACTGACGCGCCCGGAATCGCTTATCAATGGGGAGAGAGAGTAGGCTCATCCCGGCGAGGAAGGTGCGCAGTGGAGGGAGACACCTTAAGGGGGGAAATCTCGGAATGTGACCTGAACATCGGCGCTCGAAGACCTGTTCCAGCAGACGAAGTACCTCTCGGGATTCAACAAGCACGGCACTTACGGGAATGGTGAGCTGAGTGGTGGAGGCGCCAGGAAGCAGTAAATCCTCGCTCCGTCTTAAATGTCCGGGGAGCGAGCACGGCTCTCCAGCAAGTGGGTCGTTGCGGTCGCCGGCGCTCCAATCCGCGCCCTCGCTGCTTCGCGGGGCAGGGCGGGGCGGGGCGGGGCGGGGCGGGGCGGGGGCGGTGCGAGGCGGGGCGGGGCAGGGCGGGGCGGGGCCGGGAGCGGGGCGGGGCCGGGGGCGGGGCGGGGCGGGGGAGGGGCGGGGGCGGGGCGAGGCGGGGCGGGGCGAGGCGGGGCGGGGCGGGGCGGGGCCGGGGGCGGGGCCGGGGGCGGGGCCGGGGGCGGGGCCGGGGGCGGGGCCGGGGGCGGGGCCGGGGGCGGGGCCGGGGGCGGGGCCGGGGGCGGGGCCGGGGGCGGGGCCGGGGGCGGGGCCGGGGGCGGGGCCGGGGGCGGGGCCGGGGGCGGGGCCGGGGGCGGGGCCGGGGGCGGGGGCGGGGGCGGGGGCGGGGCGGGGCGGGGGCGGGGCGGGGCGGGGAGGGGGCGGGGCGGGGAGGGGGCGGGGCGGGGCGGGGCGGGGCGGGGCGGGGCGGGGCGGGGCCGGGCGGGGCCGGGCGTCGCCCGCCGCCGGCGCCATCAATTGCCCCGCGCGACGCGCCGTAAATCGCCGCCTCTTCGAGAGCCCTTGGCGGCGGCGTATCAAGGTGGGCGGGATTACAAATAACACATGGACGCCGCAGATCGTAATTTCGGGATCATGGACTCGCGCTCGCCGAGGGAGAGCAGTCGGAGGACGAAACGGCGATGCGGAGGGAGAGAAGGTGGCGGTGAAATCGATGGCGATGCAAGTGGCGAATGCTGCCCTTTAAACGGAATACACCGCTAGGTGGTTTACAATAAATGTTTCGAACTTCTCAGGCACGCAGTTCGGGTAGAGGAAAAATTATCACTTTTATCCAATGAACACTGAAAAATCCACCTACTCACAGGTCGAGTTTAGTACTTCCCTTCAGCGTAGGACGTTGTCTACCAAAATTAGGCGACTGTGAAGCCTTTTAAAATAAGATTCACCACCACTTGTTCATTGATAAATCTGAAAATGTGTACCCCCTTACATCCCCTTAATGTTGTAATATTTATTCTGCAGTATGCTGTGTGGTCAGGGGCACTCGAGAGTTCGCTACTCGAAATTCGTAGATCAGGAGGTTCTAGGTTCGTATCCTGGCGATGGTGGATCTCCCTCTCTAACCTCCCTCGCCTCTCACCTGAAAAGGAAACCCAGAGGCCGAATTTGGTGGTTTATTATGTGTCCTTCGATTTCGTGAGGTGACCGGAGCAAC
This sequence comes from Gryllus longicercus, assembly GCA_038098605.1. Taxonomy (NCBI): domain Eukaryota; kingdom Metazoa; phylum Arthropoda; class Insecta; order Orthoptera; family Gryllidae; genus Gryllus; species Gryllus longicercus. The sequence continues at coordinate 234,752 of JAZDUA010000373.1, read as the reverse complement.
GCCTTACCCCCGGACCGCGCACTGTCGTTTGCTCCTCAGTCGAACCCTTGTCACCTGCTGAAAGCCAGACATTAGCGTATCCCTCCCCAGCACGGTATGTGTGAAGTCGAAAGACAGATCGAAAGTACTGCGAGTAGAGAATTCCACGCCAGTACTCGATCTGACCAGCGGGAGGTGAGCTGTGTGCAGAATGGAACACGACGATACGATGAAGAGATGGAAGTGATGGAGACGAAGCAAAACCTTGGTGGGAGGCGGGGGAGACCCTTTGCGAACGGGACGCGCCGGGGGGAGGCAGGCTGTTGAAGACGGAGGAGGAGGTGGAGGTGGAGGTGGAAGAGGTGGAGGTGGAGGTGGAGGTGGAGGTGGAGGTGGAGGTGGAAGAGGTGGAGGTGGAGGTGGAAGAGGTGGAGGTGGAGGTGGAAGAGGTGGAGGTGGAGGTGGAAGAGGTGGAGGTGGAGGTGGAAGAGGTGGAGGTGGAGGAGGAGGAGGAGGAGGAGGAGGAGGTGGAAGAGGAGGAGGAGGTAGAGGACACCGTTTGTAAAGATGGTGGCGAGACGCAGGCTGTTGAAGGACACGAAGGAAGGCGAGGCGGAGGAGAGGGCGGCTGCTGTGGGGAGCGAGGGAGCGGACGGGAGAGGGCGGGGAGCGATCGCAGTGACGGCCTGCAAGATGGACGCGACCTCCTCGGTCATTTATCGTCGACCTTTCCTTGGCGCACAAGATAGAGCGCTCTACGGAGCGAAGGCGGCTAATGCTCATCTGATAAGTTAAGCAGAATATAAAGGAGCGGATGTCTTCTGCTTTAGGGGCATACCTCTATCAATTATAAAGAATCTAGCGCTATCCTTCAGTTACAGACTTTTTCTTCCCATGAATAGACAATATATGTAGCATTTTTACAAGCATTATTTCATATATGAAAAATATTTTGAATCGATCATTTTATAATAATATAGCACTACAGAAACGTTTATAATATAATTATCAGAAAATCAAAATCTAGGAACAAGGACACGATATAATTTTCGAAAAGAAGTCCTACACAACTGCAGGAAAATGAACCTTAATTTTAGATAGGGGACAATAGAAAAACAGGAACACACTTAAAACAAACATGTGTGTTCATATTAATACTTTTTGTTAGGGATTCTAAATTATCAATTCTGAGTTTAGATGATGAACGGGTAATAAGTATGTTTTTTGCATCGATTCATGCTTGAGAATCCGAAGAAAAATATTATATTTACTGTTAATATTTTCCTATCATGAATTCAAAGTGTTACATGCTACTTTTACTTTAGCTTTCTGTGAGAAACGCGTTAAGGGGAATGGGACAACTTTGATGTCATTCTGAAGAAAATTATTTATTCTTTCGCTTTGCTGTCGTGGTGCTTCATCCAAATTCATTTGACACATTGACAAACTAAGCCGATCACTTTTTGGGTATTGTTGATACAACTTTATGTAGTAAATTACTGGTATAAAGAAAAGTATCTACCAAGAAAAGGTGTAGTTCTTGGGAGTAATGAATTATCTCTTGAGAAGAAGTTCGGAATTTTTCACAAACTGATTTTCTTTCCAAATCGAGAAGAGTGAATTCATTGTACCATTAAAACCTTAATTTATCCTGAAACTTAACTTGTGAAAACCGACCGAGTTTCTTTAAGGTCTCTAATGGATGCGAATGATATAGATGCAAGTGCATCGAGAAGAAAGTTTCTCTAGTTTAACTTTGCGTCTCCCATCACAACTCACACATGTCTCCGTACATCAGGGACAAGTCTTTCGGTCAGAAATTTTGGGAGGGGGTGCAGAAAACTTAAGCGGAGGCTGTTTTCGGGGGGCGCGTGTTGTTTATATCACGAACTTTCCGCTGCGCCGCGCTGCGGGCTGCACAATGCTGCGCGTCTCTTGTCGGCCCCGCGCGTTTCGCAACTCGTCCATAAGGAAGTTTGCACTAGTGCCCGCCGCACGTTTCCGTCCGCCAAGTTGAGAAAACTTTGCATCTTGCAAAGCATAAAAAACATTTGTGGGACGCCGGAGCGGTATTTGAGCCCTAGGAACAAACAAGGCGAGGGGATGGGCCCTTTTCACGGAGCGCGCCGCACGCGATTCTCTGCGCTCCTCTAAGAAACTAATTGCTTAGATAAAGGAGCGGGCGCTATCATTTATATTCTCTATCCGCGGCTGGTTGGCAAACGTGAGGTCGCAATTGTAGATCGTCGACACCGATCTCATCTTAGAGCAACAGTACGCAAGTAGATCTGTGTGAACAAACCAGACAATAAGATATAGTCGATTAGAATTATAATGAAGCCTGAAAATGAAAGTATATATGTCTTTCCACGATAATAATTAAGAGGAAGTGAAACCTTCATTTTCATATTTTTACACCGAGAAATTTTCCGGTCTGTGTATGATTGCAATTGAAATGTTAGCGCAAGTAAATTAATAAAAACACGTTTTAGGCGGGCATGTCGTTGGTACTATACAAATGAAACTCACTGAAGTACAAAACTATGTTTCGAAATAAATAAAATTAAAGTTGATTGTGTTAAACTGTGTACTCAATATATTTTGCTAGATAGGAGATAAAACAGGTTTTCTTTTGCTAAACGTTATTATGAAAATTAATTTTATAAAACAAAAAGTTCGGGATCAATAATTCTGTACATTTCACTGCTCTATGACTTAGTTTAAATTAGCGGTGCTACTAAAGCACGTCTTTTTCGCATTGTTCCTAAATGCTCTGAAATATTGTACTATTACATAAACCAGCAAAAGTGTTTTCAAGCAGCAATTTTTCCCCTCCTTTTATCTTTGAGATCCTCAATTGCCAGTTATCATAGCACCACGCTACACAAGCGCCCCAAGATTGAACTGTGGCAGGGGCTAAAATGGTAAATGCCTGATTCGTGTAAAAAAGAAACATCAGCAATAAAAGTATCTGTAAATAAACTCTCGAAGCCTCCAGTTCGATCATGGAATATCAATTTTGGAGAAAATCGTCTCCAATCGGCTCCAAACCGGCTTGCCGTCAATCAGAATTTCGGTATCAAGAACCAACACAACATGGATTCTGGCTACACCACGTGTTAGAGGTATTTTCCCTAAATTTAGCAATTTTTTCTAAAATTAGAATTTATCCACCCGTTCGTTACTAGAGCCCGGCAATAAAACTTTTTCTGGCGAAAATTTGCCGTTTTCTGGCTCACTATTACATAACTTCCTCTTCTTACGAAGTATTCGTAAGGCGAGAAAGTAAAACGAAATAATCGATAATTTAGTACATCCCAATTTCAGAGTTTCATTGATGGCAAGAGTGAACGCTTCGCTTATATGCCGACGAAATTCTCCTTTCGACTTTTCATGGGAGAGAAGGAAATTAATATTCATTTCGTAGTAATACATATACATCATACGACATTTTTATTTAGGATGTATGAATATAAAATCCTTACGTTGTAAATGACATTCTATTCTATTTGAGTCTACAAGAGTGATTGGGATCAATCTTTAAATATCTAATCGTAATAAGAAAATTCCCGTCGAGCTCTCGACGCAATTGGCTATATTGCTTGGACCATTTGCTGCAAAGTTGATCATACTGTCAAAATACTTTTACATTATTTAATTAAATTTAATTATATATTACTGTAGGAAAGATAACCATGTGGTTTAGTAAAACCATTTAAGTTCAAATCGGCTTAGGTAATGAATAGTAATACACTACATTTGAGCATTTTGAGGAAATTGAAGAGGATGTTTCTGAAGGTTTGAAGGAGAAAAAAGGAAAAGAAACTTTTATAGAATCGCTCAGGTAAATAACGTATATTTAAGTATATCACAAACATTCAAAATATAACGAAATTTTATCCAGAAATGTTATCAGTGAACAAATTTTATCTTTTATTATAGTTTTATCATTTAAACTGACACCTCATTAAAAATTACATAATTACCGAGCTAAAGTTGTAACCGCAATAATTTCAATGGGATAAAATGGAAAAAAGTTGTTAATTAATACGCTGAAAGACGTTGACTTTTGATATTGCCCTGTAGAGAGGTTTATTTTAAGTGCAATTCGAGCTTCACAATTATTTGGTCTCATCAGCCATCCCAGAATTCTCATCAGAAAGTTCGCTGTTTAACAATAGTCCATTGTTCTCCGAGGTCGTTATTGGTTCAGTGAACCGTAATTTTAAAACTCGTCATACAATTGCAGCGAACTCGTTAATTGGAACCCCTGTAGCGCAAAAAGAAGACCATTTCGCCGATCCTCTCGAAGGAAGTAATAAAAGTCTACCTCGTTCGTCTCCATAAAAATCTCTAAGCTGAAACCGCGGGGCGTTCCGTAATTTGCGAAATTGGGCTCACTTTTATCACCAAGTGCTGTTGTGTTCAATGTGGCGCACTTGTACGAGTACAGATGCGAAAATTGCTTTCAAGGAACGTGCACACTGCAGTTATGTTTTCTTTCTTAACCTAAAAAAATATAGGGGTCTTACTTCATGAATCTTATTTGAACAAAGATCAGAACTGATGGGGCGAGGCGGGGGGCGAGGCGGGGGGGCTGGCAGTGTCCAGCTGCATTTAGCGGAGGCGATGATCCTCCTCCGCGCCCTAATTCACTTACTTCTTCCTCCGCGCACGAGGCGTTCGGAGGCGTGGCTGGGCGGGGGCGGGGGCGGGGGCGGGGGCGGGGGGCCGCGCGGGGGTCGCCCCAATTTTCTTGTCGGCCGTGGACGCGCTGTGATTTATGGGGCGGCGCTGGCCAGCGACGCGATGCTGACATGGAAAAAGCCGCTTGTGGCAGCGGTGGGCAGGGGCAGGGGTGGGAGAGGAGGGGAGGCTGACGAGGATGCGAAGGGGGAGGAGGGAGAGGAGTTTGGGAGTTGATGAGGGGGAGAAGTTGAAAAGAATGACAAGGAGAGGGTAAGGAGTGTGTGGAGATGAGGGAGAGATGAGCTGGGAAGGCAAGAAGGGTGAAAAGGGTGAATGGAATGAGGAGAGGGTAAGAAGAGTGAAGGTTGGGGAAAGTGAGGAGAAATGAGTGTTAAGAGTGAGGGGAGGTGGAACGTGGGGAACGGAATGGGAAAGGAAATAGAGTGGCGAAGGAGAGGATAGGGGAGGGAGAGGTAAGAGAAAAGAGAGTGCTTGGGAAGGGAAAGGAAGGGAAGGGAAGGGAAGGGAAGGCAGTGGGAAGGGGAGAAAAGGGCTAGGAAAGGAAGATGGAAGTGCAGCGAAGGAGTGGGCGAATGGTTTGGGGCGAAGAGTATAATGGATTGGTTGATGTGTGTCCGGCAGGCCAACTGCTATGGGTTTAGTTCCCAGAGGAGTGAGTATTACATGGACCAAGGTGACCCCCGCCCCTAGAACGTGAGATCTGGTGCGGAACTGCACTGGGGCTGCCCGAGGGTTCCCTATCCAGGTATATGCCTCAGACGCTGCCTCAGATGGGAAAAGCGCTGGGCTCCCCACTGATTTCCCGCCATGTGAGGTAGCGTAATGCACTTAAATGCGTGTCTGTGTAAGGGGAGAAAATGGGCAAAGAAGCGGAAAGAAATATTGCGAGCGGTCCGTATCCCGTATGCTATAGCACTGCTCCGGCATTCGCCTGTTATTGGTTGGAGAAACCACCGACAATTAGTTAAGATCTGACTAATAAATTAACTAAGAAAGAAAGAAAGAACATGCAAATAATCAAAATAGTGAATCAATGACAATTGTTTCTTCTGTACCTCAAACTTTGGTAAAGTGTAATACTTATCAACAACAAATACATTTTATATTAAATCAACTTATTTATTATATGTAATATCAATTTCAAAAATATTGGGTTTAATGGAAACTATTGGCACATTCAATCTTCTCAGTGACTTCCATCACAAGAAACTTTTATCAGTCAGTCCTCTGAGTTGACTGTTGAATATTGAATATTTCTTCTACTGTGGTGTTTGTGTAATTGTTAATTTTGCCTTTACAATACTGAGCAATTCTACATTTGAACTTTCCTATTATGTGATGATATCTGGATTTGAGATAAAATGACATGAAATGTTATAACACATGACAAATCACAATCGATGAAATAAAAATATTAAAGGCCCATAAAAACTGAGATATATCTTTATTTGACCGATAAAAACTATAAAGCGTATATCACAACTCACTAAATATATTTTACATTTTCAAGAAAGGCAAAGATATAAAAACCATAAGTTGTTAGTTTTTCGAGATTTTTGATAGGGTTTAAATAATTTAAAGGCACCCGAGACTCTAATTATTTGTTGGTATCGACACATTTGCTTTTGAGAACTTTATGAAATTCATGTTTTTTTAACAGCAGATGCACCTTTCTTAATTTCTTGGTTTTCATCATTTTAAAATTACTTATTCGCTTTTTCTGCATTTGGATTGATACAATTATGTCTAAAGATGTTATATGTAATACAAATGAACATTGTATATAATTGACGTAGTTTTGGGACAGAAACGAATTCGATTGGTGGGTGGCGGATGAACGTGAGCATTACAGTGAGTGTTGAATGGGAAAGCTTCCATATGGGGATTTGCGTTCTTTTCTTGCTCGCATTTTTTCTCATACCAGTTTTATTTACTTGTTTTCTTCGTAGCGTTTGAGATCAGAATGGCGTTTGCACTAATACATTTCACTTAAAAGAAGCGACAAGCAGTTAAAATTCGCAGTAAACATCGAGGCGAGAAGCCCTTCCATTTGCGTCACAAGCAATGCTAAAACCCCTTCTTCGCACGTCTGACAAACTTTGTTATCTTAAGAGGGACGTATACTCAGGCCTACTACTGAGATAGTTGTAGCTTCTCTCTGGTCGATGATTGCATTATTTTTTATTTCTCTTAAAATTTATAATTAAATTTTCTTTGGCTCGTAAAAAGCAAAATAATGGCATTCAATAAAGAGTAGTTTGTGTACGAAAATACTGAAATCGGGCAATAAATTTATGAAATAAATTATCATGTTTAGCACGTTAGGTAGTTGCTTTGTGTTTCTCATTTGATTTGATTTGATTACGGTTTTTGTTACCGAACATTCATAATATTAAATTACAAATTATATGACAATTGTAACGTTAAATTATTTTCACAGCTCTTGCATTAACAAACTACATGGAGGGACGTACTATAATACCGAGTACCCATCGTTGAAAATGTGTGTCCACAAACATGAGTAACTTTCGAAGTAAATTACGTAATAATGATTAACAGTACACGTATTTTAGTAATATTACGCTCCGTAGATAACGCCTTTCAGCAAACAAATTAGCCGACCAAACGACAGTATAATGTTTTCATACACTGAGTTACAATAATGAATACATTTGCATTTGAAATATTGTAATAGCGTTAAAAATGCCACTGAGAACATCGTTAACAAATTAATGAGATATTTTTATTAATACAAATGGAGAAAGGAAATTTTAAAAGTACACTTCGAAAAATATAAATGAAACAAATACAGTTTAAATCATAGATATAAAATGTAATTTGATTTTAATTATAATTTGATATCAATGTTTTAAATTAATGTATTAAAATTATCGCTACCCTGATTATAATAAACCGAATTGTAGAAGGTAACCTTTAAAGTAGGATGATTGCGAATCATTCTCGAGGAGGAGAGTAGGACATATTCTCTGAATGCTTTTTCTTCAGCGTTCGCGAATATCCAGTTTATTTTCGTTCACTATTGGGAAGACTGTGCTTTCTACAGTTTGCGTAGGGCGATGATATTAATCCTTGAAATTCATATTATCCTTGATTTGCCCATAAATCTTTGAAATATTCATTCATTTTAATATCAGGTTAGGAAGTATTCGTTTTGAATTGTTTTGAAAACAAATTGCAGAAAAATAAATACCACATTACAGAAAAATATACAGAGATGTCATCTTATGTTTTACTCTTCGATGAGTTTTATTTTTTATTGATCAAAACCACGAGTGATATACATTTATATGCAAACAACATTTTTCCGTGTTGTGTTCCGTTTCCGGGCAATATTACGTTAAACGAATTTGGAATTGTGTAAATATTTTTGCGTATGTTCGTATGTACTGACGCTGGAAATCCCTGACTGCGATAGACGAGAATTATTACGGAGAATAAATAAATAGGCCGACACGGGTTGTACCCTTTACTCGTCTGCGGAGCTCGAGGCTTGCATCAGCATTTTCGGAGTGATGCAGAGAGCACTAGAAAAATGTCCACTCTGGAATATTCGAGACGCATGCAGTGATTGACCGAGAAAATATAGATGCGCAATTGGGTTTGACCATTCACAGCGCGTAATCTTAAGAGCAGGCAGAGCGACTGCCGAGTTGGACGGATCACAGTGCGAGAGAGACTAGACGCAACCACCGAGCCGGGCATAACGCGGAAATGTGATCTCGAAACTTGAACAAAGTTCGTTTTGTAGATCAAAGCTCGAACATGATAGATCATCTGAGTGTTTTAACTGACGATAGGAAGTCGAAGTGCCTGGTGTATTAGTTAGGATTAGGCACCCTGTAAACTGAACTTCGACAGTGTCGTACGTACCTCGCACCTCCATTAAATTATGATTGCTGTTCATCCGAATAGTTCCGTGAACTATTAAGGACCTACCGTACGCATTTGAGGACAGAGCGAGGAGGAGTAAGTTTGGCGTGACGTGAGGTGTGGACTGCCGCCGCCGCGCACAGCCACCTGCACCTCCGTCAACGGGCCGCCCTCGGCCTGGCCTGGCCTGAGCGACCGCGCGGCTCGTGCCCCCCCCCCCTTCAGTTGAAGACAGTTGAATTCAGTTGACGCGTCAATGACCGCCCGCACTCGCCACGACGGAGCCCCGTCATCCCAGGAAACGGTGGAGCCTTCTGGCGCGAAACCACGCAAAGGTTTAAAATCTTTTCAAGCTACTGGTGTAAATTATAAGACTTTTGATTATTCTTGAATGAACAGAAATTCATCTAAAAGAAAGATTAATGTAAGACTTGGCGTGGTCGCGCTTCGGTCTTTCAACTTCTTTCTAAATGAATAAGATAATGCAATCCTCAATTCATCTAAATAATAATTCAGTTAATTTGAACAAATATTTTCTTTCTTGAACTTAAGGTTTTGACCAGCGCCCATCCCAGTCTACTGAGCGAAGCTATCCCGCAGGACCTGAGCTAGCAGGCGTACCAACAAGACGTCGACGTCATGAATTACTGTCACAAAAGTGAGGCTGATAAATATTTAAAATTCAAATAACCGCCTGCAGTCATAACACGTATGTTTTGAATGGGTAACATTTATTACACGGCTACAAAATGTAGAATCCGTTTTTACATTACTACTAAAATTTATCAGTATGTTAGATACAAACGTAATGTGGTCTCATATATCAATTATTGACATTTTAAATTATTTTTGAAACATAATTCTTTGTTGACGTTACTTAACAGGCAAGTTGAAGGATGCAATATTCGACAACTTCGGTCAATTACTATATTATTACACCATGATTGTAGGATATAAAGTGTCGTTGGAACACAAATGTTTTCAAACAATGAATAGTATACTAATTTAAAAAAATAATTATTTATACTTCAGACATTTTAAGATAAATATACTGCCATTGGCTAGTGAGAAATGGGAAATGGAAGAAAGATTTGGATAATCTGACAATATGAAGAATGCAGGGTATTTTTGTACATTTTTATAGATATCAAGATATAATTATTATAAAAATGGAAATAACAATATTGTTTTTAAACTCATCTCTATTGTGTTGACAAAGCATTATTAATGTATAACTCTCGTCTTTCTCTCCCCATATATTTTACTTTTATTTAAACCGAAAAATGTGATACTTGCTGTGCCGCGCAGAGTACTGGTGCACTGTCAAAAAGCACTTCTACCTAGAGACGGAAGAGGTGATACGTGCTGTGCTAACAGCGTAATACATCACTATCCCCTTCTTCGTGTTCCGTGACGGGCTGCGGTGGCGCAGCCTGTCGGGCGCAAGCGAAGCTGCATATTTGCGTGACGACCGCCTGCAGCGCTGTGAGACTGCTGCAAAAAGTCGCACGGCCATCCATTTTAGAACGCGTGGCTGGCAGCCTTCGTGGGCTGCGGTTGCTGCAGAACAGGGGTCGCAAGTCTTCGTTGCGTGCAGGACGGAGGCTGTTATGCCTTCAACTGTGACGAAAGGAGAACTAGGTTCTCCTTAATTTATTTTTGCAAGTCACTTAAATATCGCTAGAATGTATCGGAAATTCATTTGTACAAAAAGTATAAAACTTATATGCCTTTCTTTAATCTCTGTGTTTGTTTAAACACAATTTGGTTTATGTGTTTGCGTTCGTTTTCGTAAAATATGCGGTGTTCAGATTAAAGAACAAGATTCATTTTAGAAAACAAGTACTTCACACTAAGTACTTCTTCTCTAAAATGAAAAATCTAAATTGATTTAGACTTCAGGACTTGAGGTGGACACGTCTTTTGAAATTGATAGTGAAAAAAGATACGGTTCATTTTTTTGTTATTTTTTCATAACAAGGTTAATGTTAGCGTAAACATTAGCAATTTAATCAAAAATACTGTCTGTCAATTCGTGTAAACGTGTTAAAATAAAAATTCACTGATGTTGTTCCTTATATTTCTGTTTGAAACTGTATTACTGAACTTTATTCCATATTTCTTTAATTTAAACATTTTAATAAAACTCGTATCTCCAACATTTTCAAGTTAGGCAATATTTTATGTATCCTGAATCAGTCAGTTCATCATATGAATTATGAAATAATATTATTGTATTTTCTGGCTTGAAAAGAATGTGACATTTATATCGTGGCTAAATTGTTCCTGAGTAACATTTCTGTTAATGCCTAAAAAGGTATTGACAGTAAATGTTGTGAACATTACCTGCGGTGACGTCCACCAAAGCGTCCAAAGCTACTCCAACACCGGTCTCTTCTTCCAGCTGACGTTGAATAGGTCGGCCTAGTAGATTTTCAACGTCTGCAATCAAAGAACGAGGAATGAAACACGACAAAGGCTGTGGTTCTCTGTGTGTAATATCTAACGATTTAATCGTGATACGTTATCAGTTCGTGATTCGTGTTGGCTATTTCAATTCTTTGCCAACCTTATTAACATGTATGAAATAAACAGAAACTGTTTGTTTATTTACAAGTTGGAATAACTCGATATTGCTCAGTTATTTATTCATTGTAATGTTTTAGTCAGGAAAAGGAAAGACAATTCTCTGTAGTGTAAAACGGAAGTAATTTTATTCCAAGCTCCGTTCAGCCCCTCCTCGCCAGCCCTTTCCTCATCTCCCTCACCACTCTCCTATCCTCTCCTGCCCCACCTCGTTCCTCTTCCACCCCCACCATACCTCGTCTACTTCTCGCTGTCTCGCGCCGCTCCAACCGGTTCTTGCCCCTGCCTGCATTGCTGCAAAGAATCCCCAAATACATATACATATTGCGCGTTGCCTAAACTACAATAAAAGTAATAAAACTACTGGGAGGCGATGTTTTGCGTCGCGGATCTTCCTATGTTCAAAGCTATGTTTGGCCGCTCAAAAGTATTCGTAAATAGTTTGGTTGAAATTGCTTCACGCGCTCCAGAGTTATTGCTCGAATACTCATACACATTGCATCGCACGTACATCAGGTTTTATAAAGATTCGAGTAACGTTTCGACTTTTCCTCGAAGCTTTCATTTCCTACAAAGCTATTGAGGAGAGCAACGTAGTTTAAAAAATAGATAAGATTATGAAAAACATGGTTAGGAAATCCTGGGAATGTAGATAATTATCGCAAAATAATCATTAATATTGACCTCGATCTGAAATTATGGCTCCTACGCAACTGTACACATGGCCTCAACTTGCCATCCTCCAAAATGATTTGTTTTGCTATCGTTGCCGATGCACTCCCTGGGCATGAATAATAGTATAAAGGTGCGTGTCCACTAGAGAATAACTAGCGCCAGTCTAGTGTCGACAGAAGCTCGCCGTACCCTGTCCACTTGCGAGCGGTTCGTGGAAATGTCGCCGTGTGTGCCGAAATGTGCACTCGCCGCGCTCTCTCGAAATTACCTCTCACTTGCGTGTCCCCTGGAGATGCAAGAGTTCGGTTCAGATGGAGGCGAAGGTGAGCGCGGCGGCGGCTTTCGTTATGCAATACGCTTCTTTACGAAATAAGTTCATGGGTGAGAAAATAGATTGCCGTCGACCCAATATGAACTTGATATATATTGCTACTTGTCATTTTAAATAGCGTTTGCCCACCATTTGAGACAATTTGTAAGCATCACGCACCGCCCGCAGTCACTTCCAACGCGGTGGGAACGCTGAGAGCAAGTCGGCGCTGGCCTTTAGAGGACAGTACTAACAGAGTCAGATATTGCCAATGACGTTCGTACGTACTAGATATGTAGTACAGAGAAAGTCCGTAACGCTGCAGCGCAAAACGGCGATTTTTTACCAGAAAAAATGGTGTTGTAGCTCGTTGATAAACGATAAAATGGATAATTCTTGTTTCTGCATGTAACAATTTACTTCCTCTAACGTGTTCTACTGTTCACGTTTTGTGAATCCTAGATACCGAAACATTGGTTTACACAAAACTCTTGTCTGTCCGCTTGTCTGTGTGTGAACAACACTAGATAAACCGTAAATAGAATTTTCACCAAAATTGAATTCCTTGAACGATTAGGCAGATGTCGCGACCCCTTGAATTTCAGACAGATATTATAATTGTTGTAGGTACTTTACATGAAGCTTAAACAACATTTTCAAACTTTTCTCAACAATGACTCTTAATTTTTTTAATTCAATTTTTTAATCGGAGAGAGAAAATTACTTATAAAAATGGCACAAGTACGATTTCCTTTAAATTTTCAGACTTTTTAAAAAGTACAAAAGTTTCGAACTCTTTTGGAGTATAAAATTAAAATATTAAATATTGAGATTTTTATTCTAAATGAAATGCGTTCTTGAAAAATGTGGAACTTTCAAAGAGGACATTCACATTATTTCAAAATATGAGTGGTTTTTGCGAATTTTGCGTGAAATAAATGCAATTTTAAAAATAACCTTTTCTTGAAAACTGCTTCAAATTTTCTCTTGAACACTTTTGTAAGGATAGTACTTAATAAAATGGCATTTAAGTGACGTAATTCAGTATGATGTATTCTTTTGATTACAAAATCAACGCAAATGTAATTTTCTTCATTCTTCTTTCACGTTATTAATCGTTACATTACGGGCGTTCTTATTTTGTGAGTGAAAGTGTTTCAAATTGTTTCTAATGAAGTTTATCGAAAAATCAACAGTTTTTTGTGAATATGAGCTCAAAATTGCGCACTTTTAGAAACGCTAGAATGACATTTCAAGAATCTCCAAAAATGTGAATGAAAATTTGCATATGGTCTGTAACTATGATGTATTCTTCCATAATATTCTTAAAGTCGTATTTCAATTCTATTATTAGAGGACCAAAAAATTGAGAAAATATGGAAAAAGTCTTTTAGTTTGAAGCGGGGAAATGTGTTGGCAATATCTAAAACATAGCCCCGACTTACGAGACTAGAAAAGTGACTAGTGCAAGAAATTCTGCGTCATTCTGTAGCAGCACGAGCTCTCTTCGGGCCCGCGCGGCGCGGCGCTCCTCCTCCCAGTCGTCTGTTCTCCGCTCGTGACTCGTTTCTCGCAAGGGGAGCGCCGGGCCCTGTGCTATTTGCTCGCACGAGTGCAGCAGCAAGCAGCACAAAGGCAAATAGACACGTTGAAGTCCCTAGGGATTCCTCCAAAAGCATTCCCCATGCTCAAATCTTTTGTCAGAATACTCAAGTTGAATGGAATAAGAAATAGGAATTTAAAGTAATATTTCTTTAATACTCATACACGGTTGTGGATCTCGCAATATTGTTGTCTTTCGCCTACATTGTGTTTGGTTCTAGTTTGGACTTCAATTTTCGGCATCAATTCAGAAAATAAGCAAACAAATCACCTTGAATTACTACAACCAAACAAAATTAATCTGCAATATACGGAATATAAATAAGGTACAAATAAAAAAAAATGTAAAGAGATGGAGGCAAATAATGATAGCTAAAGAAGATCGGTTTAGTGTAGTACGTAATTACTGACATAACTGAGTAGCTTCACGCACACACCCACACACACGCTCATGCGCACATGCGCACACACACACGCACACACTATCTTTAATGTGAATAATTCAGGAATGAGAAAAGGGAGGGATTCCTGGGAATGTTTTCGTGGATGAAAACACATTTTCTGACGGCGTTTTATGATTATTGACATAAAAATGAAATATACGTTGCTTTTAGAAAATAATGGTAATTATAGAAGTACTGAATTGTTAATTTTATGCAGATTGTAAGTAATGTATCTGAAAAACTTATAAAATATTTCTAAAACAGAAGATTTAGATGTTATTTCCTAAACAATAGAATGTTGTATATTTTAACCATGACAATGTAATGTTTTTGAGCTATATTATTTTTGTATTCAAATGGCAAATTATGAGAGGAAAAGTTAAAACTGAACCCTCAAAATACCTTTTTTCTAATAGATTTAATTACAACTCCAACCCATCGATGTAAAGCTTCATGTTTTTGCACTGTCCCGTCCCTCGCGTTCAGGATCCCCAGTTTGCGATGGCGTAACTCGCCGTTTCGAAGCCAATGTCAAAGCGAAAAGACCTTGAATGCGGTATCGCGCTGGGAAGCAGCGCCCTGCGACTGGCCGCATGGGGCGGACACGCGCGCAGCTCGCGCTCCGAATTCCGACAAGCTTCGGCAGCCGCAATTCCCGGAAGGGCGCCCTCACGCGCCTGGGCGGGCGCAGGCCCACCCACCCGCGAAAAGCATCGGCGCTTCTTTCGGCTTGCGAGGTTGGAGAAATTCCCCCGCCGTTGAGATGGTTCTCCTCAAGACTATGTTCATAGTCCCAAGTGTTGACAGCCACAAAAAGTATATTGAATATATTTTCTTTTCAAATACTACAGTCTGTAGTAATTCTAAACTCAAACATATGGCAGAAAAAAAACAACACATTATTTGATTTTTGACCGTCAATTTTGAAATACTGTCGGCATTGTAAATTGATCTCTAACACTGTTCAACAAATGTTGACAAATTTAATGTTATGGAGCAAAAAACATTATTTATTCGTTTTGTCTCATCGAAACAGAAAATGATGCTTTAATTGATTGATTGAAAATGAAATACGTAATAGATGTGAGTTACAATAAAATACGAAGAATGTTTTTATTTTAGTACAAAATGTATTACTTTAATGGCGTACCCTTTTGATTTGTCTTAAAAATGTCATTTTAGATGAATCCCTTTTAAACCATCCACGAATAATCACCTAACATGGTAGGACTTCATTTGCTTTGTATCCCATCACCGATATGTCTTGAACAAATCGCTCATCATTTTCATTACTATTATAAGACAAAGGATCAAATTGTGAATTCAAAAAGAGCACTTTTAGGCTTACTTTGCACTCCAATCATTGACATGTAACTATCGAATTTTCTGCAAGGTTTTTATAGTTCTCAGCTTAGAAAATTTCCAGAAAATGATTCTATAGAGTTTTTGTGAAACCCATGCTGCTCTCTCTATTCCTAGCCATTTAGTACTTCTTGAAACTAGGGGAATTTAAATAGTTTTCTGGAATTAATATTTATGAACATGCCTGCTTTAACTTTTCATTAACTAAGCTAAACTAAGTGGTAAATATTTCACAAAAGAAAGTATATTCTGAATACTTTACATCTAAAACCTGTAGAATGATTCATAGGTCTCAATTCGACCTGAAGTGGTAGGAGAAATGAACGTGATTGTATCTATCACAGGATTACACGTAACATTTTAATTCCATTCTCATTCAATTTCCTAGAAGTAATGCTGACTTGGGGTGAACTTTTTCTAGCGTACTGGATGCTTCCTGTTGCGGTTATCTTAATCGTTACGATAAAATAGTATTTGGTGTACTTATTAATTTCTAGTGTCACTATCACATATATGTCACTATAACAGAAGGATGTAAATAACTAAATTGATGCAACATTAAAGTTCTGAATTTCGTTTAAGGATTTATAAATCATCACTTTGTTATTCTACTCATATTAACCCATCGTACCATTCAAAGGTTTGCGATTGTCCAGAAGTGTGCATCTCTTGATATTAATTGGTTTGTTCTTGAGGGAAAGAGTCTGATTATCATTAGTATTGGTGTCCACTTCAAATATTTGCGGAGGTTCAGAAAGATGAAATCTTTCAAAATGATGTACAGACCAAATTTTAGAGAATACATTAAGATTCGTATCGGTAGTTATTGTTAAGTTCTTTCCAAAATAACGGCATTGCAAACTACATACAACTCTTTTATATTCACTTACGTATTAAGTTGGAACAGAGACAGGTTTTAATGTATAACATTCAGGTATGTAAAAATTAAAGCTAAACTAGAAATTTTAATATAATTTTGGAATTCAGAGCCTCCGAGTTATACTAAATTATCTTTCTCATTTCTATTACATGTTTAAGTGTTGCGGAGTGTTATAAACGTGTGTGGAATTTCTTCTTTTAAAATCCATCGGATTACATCTGAATGTAGTGATGAACGGAACGTTTCCTTCAATAGCTAGTTCTGTGAGTATTCATAACTTTCGAATGAACAGACCGCTAATAGCGAGGGACGCACGCACTCCCAATTGCTCTCGTATTCATGTGCAGACGAAAGATGAGTGTTTCTGTAAGAACGGGCGTTCTGCGTGCGAGGTGGCTGTGTTGGCGGACGGTTGTGCACCGTATGCGAGAGCGTAAACGTGCGGCGGGGGGGGGGGCGGGGCGGGGCGGGGCAGAGAGGGGCGGGACGTGGTGGGGCGGGGCTTGGGAGACGGCGTGGCGGGGGCGACTGGGCGGTTTTGCACCGTGTGAGGGAGCGAGGACGTGCGGTTGCGGCGGGGCGGGGCAGAGCGGGGCGGGGCGGGGCGGGGCGGGGCGGGGAGGGGCGGGGCGGGGCGGGGCGGGGAGGGGCGGGGCGGGGCGGGGCGGGGCGGGGCGGGGCGGGGCGGGGCGGGGCGGGGCGGGGCGGGGCAGGGCAGAGCGGGCGGGGCGGGGCGGGGCAGAGCGGGGCGGGGCGGCGCGGGGCAGAGCGGGGCGGGGCGGCGCGGGGCAGAGCGGGGCGGGGCGGCGCGGGGCAGAGCGGGGCGGGGCGGCGCGGGGCAGAGCGGGGCGGGGCGGCGCGGGGCAGAGCGGGGCGGGGCAGCGCGGGGCGGCGCGGGGCGGCGCGGGGCGGGACAGGGCGTTGTGTACCGTCTGAGGGAGCGAGGACGTGCAGTTGGGGCGGGGCGGGGAAGCGCGCGGCGGGGCGCGGCGGGGCGCGGCGGGGCGCGGCGGGGCGCGGCGGGGCGCGGCGGGGCGCGGCGGGGCGCGGCGGGGCGCGGCGGGGCGCGGCGGGGCGCGGCGGGGCGCGGCGGGGCGCGGCGGGGCGCGGCGGGGCGCGGCGGGGCGCGGCGGGGCGCGGCGGGGCGCGGCGGGGCGCGGCGGGGCGCGGCGGGGCGCGGCGGGCGTTGTGTACCGTGTGAGGGAGCGAGGACGTGCGGTTGCGGCGGGGCGGGGAAGAGCATGGCGGGGGGGTGGGGGGCGGGGGGGGTGGGGCGGGGCGGGGCAGAGCGGGGCAGAGCGGGGCGGAGCGGGGCGGCGCGGGAAAGAGCAGTGCGGGGCGGGGCGGGACAGGGCGTTTGTACCGTGTGAGGGAGCGAGGACGTGCAGTTGGGGCGGGGCGTGGCGGGGGCGGCCGGGTGGTTGTGCAGCGTGTGCGAGAGCTCGGACGTGCGGTGGAGGGGGGCAGGCAGGGCGCGCGGCTGTGGGTACGTGCGGGCGTTCGTAACACGGCATGAAATATTCGCGGGGGGCGGCGCGCGCCGTGTATTGTGGCGCGCACAAAAGCGCGGACGGGCGGAGGAGCTGCGGGTGCGGTCGTGTTCGTCCTCCGCCCCCGCCCCTCCACCTGCGCTCCAACACCCCCTGCCACCACCCGCTCTCCCTCTGCTCCACTCAGCCTCCGTCCCCCTTCCTACTCTCACTGTCACCTCTCCCTCCCTCTTTCCATCACCATCCACCGGATTTCTCAGCCGCTCTCTGAACCCTCGACCTCCCTTTCCAGACGCCCCGCTCCAATCCGCCCACTCCCCTCTCCCTGCGCATGCCGAGCACGTCCCTAAGCCCAGCGCCTGCATCAGCTTCTTCCGAACTCACACCCACCCTCAGACTCGGGCGCTGTGTGTGGTCGCTTACATGCGCCATTCGCTGCTGTTGAGAGGAATTACACACCGCTGGTTAAAGTTAGCGCTTTCCCGATGCGCCGGTCCTCAGGGCGCAACCTCTGTAGTTTTAGTACTTTCTGAATAAAAATCCAAAGAATCAACTTATAACTTTTAAGATAATAATAATAATAATAATAATAATAATAATAATAATAATAATAAAATTCTTCAAAGACTGGTCTTTGAGACACGCTCCTTGCCATTTCATAGAGTGTATGAACTCTAACAACAGAATACCCAACCAGTAATTGTGATTTGCTTCTTGAATGGACTGAAGTGAGATCTCTGTTCAATCGCGATAAACAAAGACATTATTTATTGTTTGAGAAATTCAAAGAATAATAATTCTGTTCATGAACAACTTAAACTTTAAAGGTTCTTTCTCTTCCATTACCATATTTAATTTATCATATCATCGTATGTCAATATATAATTTTATCAAATCGTAAATTGTATCATCGTATCTATTTATATCCTTCGGATAGACCATCATTCGTTCTAGAACATATTATATTCCACCAGACTCTGACAACACTAACGCGGTAGTTGGACCTGAGGGAAAAGTTTGAACTGAAGGAGGCCGCAATTCCGTCAAAAATCTCTGTAAATATTAATTTCATTATGCCTCATTTGTTGGAATTTAAAATGTTAGTAGGAAATTCGTTATGGTTTATATTCGTTACACTACCATTTTAAAAATAAAGTAGTAAATATAGCTTCATTCTGCATTAATATTTGCTTACTATTAGTGATAGAAGTCAATGGCGGAACTCAGAGCAGTAAATTTTTCTCTATTTTGTTCAGGTAAAGGATTCCTCTTTTATCTTTTGGAACTTTGGTTATTATAATCTTTCTTCAACCCAAATGATAATTACAAGTACATGTTTAAAAATTGCAACAATTGATTATATCATGCACCGAGTTACTGTTTTCCAAATGCAACATGCAAAACAGTCAAGGACGGGTTGTAGAGTGGTTGTAGAGTTTGACAATGAGATTCGGATTCGCAGAAGAGGAGAAAAAGCTCGTTACACGAATGTAGAAAGTTGAAGTTTTCAAAAAACAATCAGAAGACAATGTCAGGATAGGAAAAAGTACATTGATTAGCCTCCAGATCTTATTTCTTCCCTGTAGATCAGCGGGAAGGTGTTGTACATATGTTTTAGAAGCATAAAGGTTCTTCGAGAGGATACTTCCCCTCTCAGCACTGTATTAAACGGAGCATTTTCTGTCAGCAGCATTCTCTCCTATCGGATGTATTCAACAGATTCATTATGTTTCGAATTTCATTCATGTTTCAGTAAATAAAGTTTACAAAGTCGTATATGCGCTTTATGGATTCCTAGTGAATGATTCATGCAGAACTATAACTACATGTAACATTTGTCGGACTTGGATTTGTGCAGTGAGGTCTCGAGTAGCTTGGAGACATCACTCTGTACTGAGAAATACAGACTTACACTGCTGGTAAAAACCTATTCAGCTCTTGTGATACCAACAATTTTAAATCTTTTAAAAGCCAAATATCGGGAATTACACACATCATTCCAATTTCAAACATTTAATTTCTCTTATGTTTACGGAGAATTTATACGATTTTTAAAGTAACCAATGTTTGCTGGTTTGATATTAAACCTTTCTTCAATTCTTAAACAAAATCGCCCCTTCCGTTCTTTGAGACTATTTTTAATTTGAGGTAAACAAAAAAGGAGCAAATATTAGACCGCAGCATTTTAGTATGTTCTGTGTTCTTATTGACGCTGAAAATACTTCCTACAAACTATTTAACGGGGTAAGAAAGTTCAGTCAGACGCTCACTGCACCCCAACGTAACGAAATACGACAGTCACAACTTTCAACACCCCAAAGCAATTATGTTGTGCATTTAGGTTTACTATTGAGACATTTGGACTTATGTAAGTTCTAACACTAGGTGTGTACAGAGAAGCGTGGGGATTCACATTCTGGATGTCAGCATTGCGAATCTCACATCAGCTGCATCGATCATAGACTATCATTCGAGCTGAGAAAATCCGATTTCGTCCCAAACGCTGGAGACATCTGCAGTGCCAACCAAACCCCGCATAACAAAGGGTTGTAACCAAACCCGACGTGAAACATGCAGGAATGGTTTTCGATCTCACGTTTGGCAAGGCAAGGTAAAGTTAGTCAACTCCTACAATCAATACAGATAATCGCTTAATTCAATCTAAGCTTCCAAGATAACCAGTACGATTTTTCAGATATTCGAACCTTCAATGAATTATCAACAAAAAGTATTTTGGCGGAGTTCCTCCGTGACCTCTTCGACTGCATTGTGGCAGTGAAGCTTCGCCGGTAAGTCTCTGGTAGAAGATACAGAGACTAACGCATTCCCTTGCGATGCCGACGCCGCCATTTTATATTAAGTTGTCAGGAGTGTTCCAACTGTGCCATTTTGTGTAAATTGGGAACTACCAATCGATCCCCAAACCAATATTAATATCCTTGAAAACCTTTTTTTGTCTCTTTCAATCCCTGAATGCTACATGATGGGGCAATCGGGTGAGAGGATATTAAATGCCATCGGTTGCACCACTCTCTATATCTACCGACTCTCTCTCAGTGATTTGCAGCCTCGGCGCAGAAAGCATTGAATTAGCGCCAGCGCTATAGCTTGGCCCGCCGGCCGCGGCGCGGCGCTGCAGTCGCTGTACGATCATTACGCCGACATCTCGGAACTGGAGCGCGACATTGGCGGTAGCCTCTGCTTCCGAAGCTTGTTGACGAATCGGGCGATGCTACAAGCGGGAGGGCTGCCCGACCCGCAAATTAATGGAGGTTAGTCTTTTCATTCTGGCTGTCGGGCGGACGGTTTTCTGCCAGCCATGGGCGTTTTTGATCGACCCGAGCCGCCTCGCGCTTTTCATTTCAGGAGGGAATTGCGCCTCTCGGTGCTGCATCGTGCATTGGAAGCTTCGAGTTGCAAAATTACGCCCACTGTTTGAATCACGATGAAAGTATTTCTATAACTGAGTGACTTCAATTAGCTAATGGCGCTTATCTAATACATCTAACGAAGAGTAAAATTATTCAGATGTCCAGGTACCACCTACTATACGCGAAATGCTGATGTAAACACTAAATGGAAAATATGATTTCAAAAAAAAAAATCATTACCCATGATGTTTTTAAAATTACCTTTTACGATTCTCGGCAGGGAGATAATTTTTTGAAACTTCGAGCACCTCATCCGTGGTTTTACTCATCGGAGTCCGTCAGAGGGAAAATTCAACTCGGCAAACGTACAAAAATGGCCACTCCAGCGAACAGAGGCCTAATTTGCGGAACATCGGAGGGCGGCCATGCGGGTGGCGGTGCGGGATGCGGTAGCGGCGGGGGCGGCGGGGGCGGAGGAAGGGGGCCGTGGGGGGGATCTGGCGAGTTCTGCTGTTGGCGGTGACAACAGGACGCCGCCCTTTTGCATTAACCGGACAACCGTTAGTCGTGTATTAGCTTTTACAATCGGTCGGGCGATTTCCAAACTGACAGAGGGCCATAAAGCGAGTCCGCCGCCGGCCCTCGCTCGCGTCTCCGCAGCCAATGGCCGCACAGTGCACCGAGCGCGCGCCACCGACCACCCCGGACGCAGCCCGATTGCATCTCGTGGTCAACTTCTCCTAGGCCTTTCGCCTACCTCCTCAACAGGCATAGCCCGACTGGATACAGCGTTCAGATTTCCCTAGGCCTTTCGCCTACCTCCTCAATAGGCACAGCCCGACTGGATACAGCGTTCAGATTTTCCTAGGCCTTTCGCCTACCTCCTCAACAGGCATAGCCCGACTGGATACAGCGTTCAGATTTCCCTAGGCCTTTCGCCTACCTCCTCAATAGGCACAGCCCGACTGGATACAGCGTTCAGATTTTCCTAGGCCTTTCGCCTACCTCCTCAACAGGCATAGCCCGACTGGATACAGCGTTCAGATTTCCCTAGGCCTTTCGCCTACCTCCTCAATAGGCACAGCCCGACTGGATACAGCGTTCAGATTTTCCTAGGCCTTTCGCCTACCTCCTCAACAGGCATAGCCCGACTGGATACAGCGTTCAGATTTCCCTAGGCCTTTCGCCTACCTCCTCAATAGGCACAGCCCGACTGGATACAGCGTTCAGATTTTCCTAGGCCTTTCGCCTACCTCCTCAACAGGCATAGCCCGACTGGATACAGCGTTCAGATTTTCCTAGGCCTTTCGCCTACCTCCTCAATAGGCACAGCCCGACTGGATACAGCGTTCAGATTTTCCTAGGCCTTTCGCCTACCTCCTCAACAGGCATAGCCCGACTGGATACAGCGTTCAGATTTCCCTAGGCCTTTCGCCTACCTCCTCAATAGGCACAGCCCGACTGGATACAGCGTTCAGATTTTCCTAGGCCTTTCGCCTACCTCCTCAACAGGCATAGCCCGACTGGATACAGCGTTCAGATTTCCCTAGGCCTTTCGCCTACCTCCTCAATAGGCACAGCCCGACTGGATACAGCGTTCAGATTTTCCTAGGCCTTTCGCCTACCTCCTCAACAGGCATAGCCCGACTGGATACAGCGTTCAGATTTCCCTAGGCCTTTCGCCTACCTCCTCAATAGGCACAGCCCGACTGGATACAGCGTTCAGATTTTCCTAGGCCTTTCGCCTACCTCCTCAATAGGCACAGCCCGACTGGATACAGCGTTCAGATTTTCCTAGGCCTTTCGCCTACCTCCTCAATAGGCACAGCCCGACTGGATACAGCGTTCAGATTTTCCTAGGCCTTTCGCCTACCTCCTCAATAGGCACAGCCCGACTGGATACAGCGTTCAGATTTTCCTAGGCCTTTCGCCTACCTCCTCAATAGGCACAGCCCGACTGGATACAGCGTTCAGATTTTCCTAGGCCTTTCGCCTACCTCCTCAATAGGCACAGCCCGACTGGATACAGCGTTCAGATTTTCCTAGGCCTTTCGCCTACCTCCTCAATAGGCACAGCCCGACTGGATACAGCGTTCAGATTTTCCTAGGCCTTTCGCCTACCTCCTCAATAGGCACAGCCCGACTGGATACAGCGTTCAGATTTTCCTAGGCCTTTCGCCTACCTCCTCAATAGGCACAGCCCGACTGGATACAGCGTTCAGATTTTCCTAGGCCTTTCGCCTACCTCCTCAATAGGCACAGCCCGACTGGATACAGCGTTCAGATTTTCCTAGGCCTTTCGCCTACCTCCTCAATAGGCACAGCCCGACTGGATACAGCGTTCAGATTTTCCTAGGCCTTTCGCCTACCTCCTCAATAGGCACAGCCCGACTGGATACAGCGTTCAGATTTTCCTAGGCCTTTCGCCTACCTCCTCAATAGGCACAGCCCGACTGGATACAGCGTTCAGATTTTCCTAGGCCTTTCGCCTACCTCCTCAATAGGCACAGCCCGACTGGATACAGCGTTCAGATTTTCCTAGGCCTTTCGCCTACCTCCTCAATAGGCACAGCCCGACTGGATACAGTGTGCAGATTTTCCTAGGCCTTTCGCCTACCTCCTCAATAGGCACAGCCCGACTGGATACAGCGTTCAGATTTTCCTAGGCCTTTCGCCTACCTCCTCAATAGGCACAGCCCGACTGGATACAGCGTTCAGATTTTCCTAGGCCTTTCGCCTACCTTCCCTAAAGGAAGGGCGCGATTGCACGCCGCAGTAAACTTTCCCTAAGCCTTGTGCTTACCTCCCTCATAAGACATAGCCCTATTGCATCCGGTTCGGTTTTCCTTTTGAGTATTTTGAAAACTTCGCACAGGTATCCGTGCTTCAAAGGTCGCTGTTTGTAAAAATGCTCCCTTTAACGTAGTTCATTTTGCTTTACTCTTGTTTTATATAGGTCAGACAGAAATAATTAAAAAAAGCTTGATATTTAAGAATTAAAATGTATTGAATATTTCTATTTTCTCGTTCCTCTAAGGGGGATCAAGGCGTTTGGATCACGGTATTTCCTTAAAATATGCAGAATTACAATAATGACATTTTAGTTAGATAACATACACAGTTCCGATGATTCTACCAGAGTTTCTTCTCGATTGGTGCAAGAACATCTATTTGCAGTACTCACAACTGGAACCTAAATAAATTTTCCTTCTTCCTCTTTCCAAAATTCTTGTTCGGATGCAACCGAATTGCACTTTCCCAGGTAACCAAAAGTGAAAGAGAGTTAACAGAGAAGCAGGACTGAGGGGCAAATCGTCGGCGTGATGTCATCGTACAATTGCGGATCCTCTCTGCATGTAACAAGATGCTCCTCGGTGACCACGAGGCTCTTGGGTTTCTTGCGGAATGGCAGGTGGGCCTCAGTTTCAACTGACCTCTGTTCTGATGATGGACTGCGAATCTTAACACGCAAATTCCTTCAATATTTGTGAATGAAAATTGTTAAACCTGCTTTATTTAGGTATTTGAATAGAGAGATTGTTTTTCCAGAAATGCTAACAGTATTCTAGCAAAAGTCGAAATCATAATTAGTCAGTTAAATATCCTTACCTTGGTGTGAATATTCAGACTTTTCAATAAACCAACCAGCATTTTATATTAAAGGCTTTAAGTCAATAGTTTTAAATTTAAGGCGAGGGCATATATAATACATTATACTACTTATGATACTTTCAGAACTACTTGCGTAGGAGAATGTACTCCTAAACCCGCCATTTCACCCACTGCACGCGGGACTCCCGCCTCCCACCCCTACCAGCAGCCAGCATGCTTTATAATGACATATCAGAGTGCGGCAACAAATATAAATTGAAAGGATTCCCGAAAAAAGGACAGACGCTTTATGAGCGTATTTCACTGCGCAGGTTCAGCGCTCCATTGCATTCTCCTGCAGTTTGCTCGCACTAGCGCGACGTTTCAACCGCCTGCAAATTGTGTTCATCGACTCTCTGTTGCAGAATTTCAGAATTTAATGTCTGAAAACGAAAAAGAAAGGTGGTTGAACCTAAGTTCTCTAGAAATAAGAGATGACGCTTGAACTATTAATGTATGATAAAATATTGCAAAGTAGTTCATCCCGAGTGAACATTCTTCTTTTTGTATTGATTTAAAAGAAAAATAGTTTTATACTAGATCCCATCTTCGAACGGACAACCTCTGTGCAATACAGCAATCATTATAAGCTCGGTATTGTGCATGAGTATATATCCTAAAATTTTAAGGGTTTACATTAAATTTCAATGAAAATGAAATAAACACTTTAATTTTTTCGTGGAATATTATTGTCTCAATTTCTTCAACTTAATTTTGTGTATATTTCAGATTACTGTTTATACCTGACCACCCACACTACGGCGGAGGGGTCACCCTATGTCTCCCAATCGGTTGAAATGGCCCAGGACATTATTGTTTTCGTGGTTTCTCCGATCAACAGCAGGCGAGTGCCGGAGCAGTACTCTAACAAACGCGTCATGGACCGCGCGCGATCTTGCCTTCCTCTTCCTAGGCCTATCCGAACCCCTTACTTATTCCCACTTACACTAACATGTACTACACTACCACACGAGTCGGGATATGTCGGGAACTTAAGGCTTGACGCGGCTGGGGCGGTGCCCCGATGGTGGGAGTTACCTGGTTGGGGAAAACCCCGCTAGGCGACGCGTAGGGCGGCGTCGGGACTAATGGCCTCAGCAGTTGACGCGGCCGGAATCAACCAACCAACCAACCAACCAACCAATCAACCAATCAACCTCTCCCCAAGAATATAATAGAAGGTTCAAAGAAATCGTCTTGTATAATACACTGTTCAAGAAGTTTAACTTGGTTCTCGCTTGCCCCCACTTGGCCCCACCTACCCCCTGCACACTAAACATTCCCTCGTTGTTGTCTCGTCTGTTCCGCAAATGTCCAACCTTCTCCGATGCAAAATCTAGTTTTAAAGGTTTATGACGCACCGTTCCAGAGTTTATGCGCGATTTTAATGCGTGTTGCAGTACTTGTTACCTTATATCATAGTCTGCAAACTTCTTTTAATCTCAAATCTGTGTGGTGTAGTACTGGGTAATAATTCCCCATTCAGAATTGGCACAATTACAAGGTTTTGTTTCATTGATTTCTTATGAGTGATCTAAAAACGTCATCCATTCTTTGCGAATTATATTTAGAAAGGATTATAGATCTATAATATCTACAGGTCTACAAAGAATTCTAGATCTTAAAGAATGGGATAATAATAATAACAATAACAATAATAATTCCGATCCAATAGCCGAGGCAGTAGGCCCTAGTGCCCTAGCGGTCTCAGACCACAAGATCGCGGGTTGGAGTCCCGCCTCGGGCATGGTTATGTTCTGCGTGTCTCTGTATGTTTGTGCGTCTCTATTTCATCATTCATCATCATCGTCGTCATCATTATCATCAGTTCACCCCACCCCCTGGGCTAACTACCCTGAAGTGTAAAAATGGAACCAGCGTTAAAAAGATGATCCCCCAACCGGAAGTAACGTGCGCCTACCCCGATATTCAAGAGTGGACGCCGGTGGGAATGCACATATCGCGTGGCCTCGTGATAGCCAATCTGAGAAAGCAAAAAAAAAAAGGACGATAATGGTATTAATGATGATAATAATCATAATATAGACCTAGTACAATGAGTGTTATATTCATGATATCCACTCATCTACCAATTTTCTTGAAAGTTCACTCTGATTTTACTACACTTTGTTCTCAATGCCTCATTTGTGATGCCGTAGTCGGTAACATTTTCCTCGACATTTCACGTTTATTACCAGCACTTGGAGTGCAGAGAGAAAGTAAAAAGGATCCCTTTTCTACACATTATGGAACGAAATAGGTCGTATAGGACCCCTTCGGAGTCGTTCTAAAGTGTGGAATACCACGTTCGCTTTCAGGACAGTTACTGAAGCAGCAATTAGATTTCAAGCAATTTCTGGAATGCTTGATTTCTGACTTCTTGTTATACATCCAGATATTCAAGAGATGAAATTAACCATTTGAAGTGAGGCTCAATATCATTAAGATAGATGTGAGCACAGTTTTGTGCCCAGATTTTCGCCACATGCAATCCTGAATATTTTATCTTCGAAAATGTATTTCTGAAACAAATAAAATAAATATGATTTTGGTGATTGATATATCTCCTGCATTGCGTATTAACACTGCAAAATGAAAGCTAATTGCGGAGACCCAATTAAAAGAAGTTTTTTGTGATAATTTGCTGATCAGACAACATTCCTTCCAATATTTTCTGAGAGTAGTATACATAGACTACTCTGGTTAAGAATTTAAGAAATTAATTAAATATACGAATATACCAACCCCGAAATCTCTGTGCGTGAAATTCGAATTACTTGAAAAATGTTAGTAGACAAAATGAAATTCGCTTGTAAAAAACACAAACTGTATTTTAAATCATGACCTATGATGTTAATTTAAAATGAATTTTGTGCTCTTAGCAATCTCAAAAAAATTGTAGGAGCGAGGCTAATGTGTAGCCTTAATTGTTAAATTATCTTAAAAAGCCTTTATTGAAGTAAGTATTACGGTAACGGCTTCGTGTTACCTCTCTTGTGTGAACGACGTAAAATCACTTCCTTTTTTAATAATTTTAAAAAGGAGATCCCTCACTTTTCACGAGACAGCAACAAATATATTCTTGTGAAGCAAAGAAACTTAATAAAAAGACGCTCTCAAGGGAATAATGTTCATGAAATCTAACACTCTGAGAAATGTTGCGTTATCCTGGGTTCCCAAATGTAAGCTCTCTCTTCAAATGTCGAAGGATTTAAAGGGTAGGCTCCCGAAGCGGCCAATGAAGGTTCTCCGTCGAATGCTAGGACAGTCCAGGAAGAGGTGGCAGTATCTTATAATCTCATATAATCTTATTAGGTTTAGTTAAGAATGGGGGCGCAGAATGAAAATACGGGTGGATAAGTATTAATATGAACAAACAAATCGAAAAGCAATTCCTGTAAGATTTATCTTATACCTTCGAGTAAAAAATGTGTAGGTAATACTACATTCATTTCCTGCATACACCTCGGGTGAACATCGAAGTATAATATTTTAATATTCTTGTAAAAAAATAATTGTTATATGGAATTATAAGTAAACAAGGAGCTATTTACTTCTTCTTTCCAATTTTTTTCTTGAACTCTTCTGGAGAATTAAGCACCATTGTAACCCCGAAATGAGTCGGCTGGCCAAATAAGTTGAAAGGCATCACTAAAGGTCAAACCTGCGGCATGTGATAGAAACGGGGCAACGCGCTGCATTGGAAGGGGCGTACCCGAAACCGCATCCACTTTTCGACCGCATCAAAATTTTATCAATTCATCGAAAACACTGTGCTGCCGCCGTAGTTTAATTAGCAATTAATGACTGGTTCACAGAGCGCCAGCGACAGGTTTTGTCGGCCGCTGATCGATCACGTCACGGCTTTGTGGGCCCGAAAACTGAGCGCCCGAATTTCAATTGCTGTGCGAGAGACAGCGGTAGTGACATGCCCATTCCAAATTTTTTGAGAAGGGTGCATGCGTTTCATGTGCGTTCTGCAATTTTGCGTGTGTCGTGTCGATTTATTGTTATGTGACAAATTGCAGATCAGCCAGAGATCCAGAGAGCAGATTTATATTTTGATTTTAGAGTGGATTTCTTAATTAATTCGTAACGACTTAAACGTTTTACTGATTTGACTTTTTCAATTCGTTGTGAAAGTTACACCTTTTTCTAATGACCAACTCAAATGCTTTATTTTCACAATTGATGTAATATAATTGAAGTCAAATGAATTTGTTTGTAATATTCAATGGCGAAGAAATAATTCGTTTTATTATAACAAAATTAAATATTGTTCAATTATAATATTTTAGGACACAAAATGACTTCCTTGCATACTTGTACGTAGTTAACAACAAAGCAATTATGCATTAATTGTATTTATTTAATGACAAACGAGTTAAAAGTACAAGTATGCGATTTGGAAAAGTAAGAGGCCTTCATTAGTTGTCAAGAAGGCAGCGAGGATCCTCTATGCATTAGAACAAAGTATGAAGGAATATTGGGTTATAATCTCCATCATTTTGTTTTCACATTTTGGGTTTTAATATTTATAAATATGAAAATTCATTATTTACAGAAGATTATAATAATTCTCATGGAAGGGAAATATTTATCTTGCTTTGTAAAACGTGTATAATCAGTCCAATAAGAATATCATACTAATACGTCCACACTATGACTCAGGACATCAACAAATAACTTGGACGTTCCTTCCTTCACGCCAAACGCCCTTATTCCTTGGACGCTGACCTGGGGACCCTGCGAGCACAATAAACAGAAGAGAGCTGCACGCCCGCTTAATTGCACTTTGATGGTGGAGTTCTGGTGCGCCGCCAAATCCTTTTCTTATCATTTTCCCCGCAAGACCAAACCCCGCCCGCGCCCCCAGCTCCGCGCCTTCGATTTTGATTATTTGGGAATGTGACAGCGCAAAGGAGGCGGAATCGCCTGAATGGAGAGCTGCTGGCGTTGTTCGCAGAGTTTGGCGGCAACTTGTGCCGCTGATTGCTTTGGAACCTCGACAGACGGGCGGCAACTTTTACGAAAAGTGGAAGAGGATTTCTTTTTTTGTCCGGCAAAAAAAGACTGGGGCAGATGAATGCCTACATTTCTTGATAGTAGAGTTCGAAGACGATTTGTGGTATATTATACGTTTAAAAGTTAAGCTTGCTCTTTCTTAGGTGCGGATTTATGGTTTACAAATGGTAAACTAATCAAATATTCTTATCTATAACTGAGATGTAATTATTCCTCGTAAAATGTCACATTCTAGAAAAATATTATTTATTTTTATTGTCTTAAGTTAATTATTTATAAAGTTAGCTAATAAAAATGAGAACATCTGAATTTGTATGAATAAACTCGGTGGTTTACGCAAAAATATTGTGGAACTCCATTATTGTATAGTATATGGAAATAGGGCAAGAAATAATCTTGTACAAACAATTATTTACTCATAGTAAATGTGGTGCACAGAATGGCACCGGTAAGGGATCACAAATTTCTTGGCCGACCCAAGTGGCCGAAGTGGGTAAATGTTGGGGACGGACTCGGCATTTCCGAGGGAAGGGTCGCCGGTTCGGGCCCAGCTCAGAGATGATTATTGGTCACAATTCTCTGTTGCCGCAGAAAACTATTGAGAATTCCTGACACTTTACTGAGAATTATTTGAACTCACAAATACTTTAAAATAAAATAAATATACCGGGCGTATCTGTATGTGCTATTACAATTTGTAACTTTTAAACATTTTTTGAACTCTCTCAATTGATTTCTTAAATGTATGACACGTCAAATGAATTGTTGTCTTTCTGCGCATCAGCATGAATCGATTTATGTGGAGTAATGCATCTATCGACAAGAAATTTAAATACAATATATACTTTACCCATGGGACCGGCTTGGATATCCCTGGCGGTGGGCCATGAGAGATTGCTCAGGTCCATGTGCTGCATGTCATTTTAGTGCCAGTGACCTGGAGGTTAGAGATTTGATTGCAGATGATGGCAACATTTTCGACACTATGGAGGAGATGGTACATGGAGGAGAATTCTAGCGGCTGACTGTTTTGATCGGTAGGTTTTTGTGGTTTCACTGATCAAGACCGGGTGAATACCGGAGCTGTTCCCTAGGAAACGGGCCACTGACCGCGCGCGATCTTCTCTTCCCATTCCTTGTCCTATCATACTCTTAACTTATAAAGACACTATCCAGATATCCACAGCACTACACATGTCGGGAAACCGGTCGGGGGATTTGAGCTCGTCTCTCGGCTTGGAAGTTGCTGTTGTGGGAAAACCCTGCTACCTGACGGTAGGTCGGCGCGGCTTTAGCCATCCATGGGGGAAGATCACAGCTAGCTACCGACCGACCGACCGACCGACCGATCGACCGAGAACAAAATGTACTAAACTTACGGGACTAATTACTTTTAGCAGTTGACGGGCTCGGAAACACAATCAATCAACCAACCAACCTAAAACCTTTCAGTCCGTCAGTGGACAACTAGCCCAGCAAATCTTTTTCCACATCGACTCACGAACTCAGATCCTCAGAGTTAACTTCCCGGCTCTCCTATTACTACGCCACACAAGCGCCGTATGGATGGAACGTTCTCAGAAGCTTTACATGGCCGATTCGTGTAGAAAACCCTCAACAATCAAAATATCGTAAGAAACAATCGAAGCCCCGAGTCCGTTCAGATCGATCGGGGGATTTAGGAGAAAATTGGCGGAACGGTTTGAAAACACTTTTGATATTTTATGTAGTAGTATAATATTGCATATCATTTAGAAATAATGCGAGAAAGTATGTGCTTTGTCCTCACCACCAGTTTCCTTTCAATATTCGGTTGATGGATTGAAGATAAGGATTTAAATCCTCGAAACATGTCTTTTATGAGTTAATAATTGTTTAATTAATAAATATTTTTTGCGCCCTTTAATATGGCGCAAAGTTAATTTTGGTGTATTTTTTTTATTTCAAAAATTACTCAAACATAATTGTTTTGAAAGATCTCTCGTGGCTTACGTGTGCACATTTCTACCATTGGTAAATATTATTGCATTTGTAACTGTAAGTACTTGAAAGGACTTTATATGAAGTTTTTCGGAAACTCAATAGTTTTCTGCGAAAATAGGTTCAAATTTCGCATTTACAGTAGCGTTTAAACGCAAGTTTTTTAAAAACGGCTCCAAATCTTTAAAATAAAATTTCCATTTAGGACAAGTTTTTACTGTTCTTTAATATATTAAAATAATATTTCATTGCTACAATTAGGAAACTGAAAAATTAAGAAATTTTCAAAAAAATGTACTTAAGGCGGCAATAGATGGCAGCTGGCAACAGTACGAGTAGCTAGCCGAGGAAATAGAAAACTAATACGGGAAAGTCTGTGCCATTCTGTAGCGCCACTAGTTTTTATGATCAATTTATGTTCCACAATACTGTGCACCTGATAGATGATAAGCATGCTGAAGTGATTTATTTTTTCAAAAAAATGTTTGAGAAGTCACAAGTATGGAGGAACAATAACTATGTTTACACCTTTCTTGAATACTGATTGTTGGAAAGTATTACGATGTTGACTTATTCCTTCATTTTTGCCTTATTCCTTGTCACTACATTATATGTAACTTAACAATTTTTTTTGTTAAGTGTGTGAATCTACATTTTTGGTCCGCAAAGTTTAATGAAGTTGATTGAACAAAATTTCTGTATTTCTGGTGAAATTCATTATTGACATTAAACGATTTGTTTGACGCAATTGCATGTAAAGCCGGGTTAATGGAGTACTGTTAAGAGCAAATCAATTCAGTTGGAATCGAAAACGTGTTTTGTTTAACCCGTGTTAATAAATTATACTTGCCGATCATGTGCAATTACAACATCAGACGGTTCCAATTGGCATATTAGTCATTATACAAGGACGTAAAAAATTTCGTTAATAATTTCATGGATTGTGAATACAACAATTATGCAATCACAGTGACACACTAACCGTATTATAACGAACTTATTTTCCTGAACAACAGATATACGTGGATACATTAATTGACCTGCATTTACTACGGTATGAAAATTTTCGCTTCTCGTAGCTACTGATTATATATATATATATATATATATATATATATATATATATATATATATATATACATATATATATAATATGTGTGTGTGTGTGTTTGTAATTTTGTATTTACAATTGTTTAACATTTCTGATGTTTTCAACTGAGTTTAAAATATGTTTATTTCTAATTTTAACAAGGACAGTACAGCGACGCTTCTTCAAATCAATAGGAATGAGTCATTCTGCTTATAGATTCTTCTGTAGTTTATCATTTTAATGAAAAAGTGTGTTTCTGTTTTGTTCTCACGAATAGATTTTATTTTGATTGAAATAACGAGCAAAAGCATATTGTTTATGCATGTTATTTTATAAGATTTTTTACATTTTTCCAATTAGGTAAACTAAAATTAATAATTTTTTCAGTGCGCTCAATGTAAAATATTTACATACGGGTCTATTGCTCTGTCCTGGAGTAGACGGATAAATATAAAGCGAATTGTCTTAACCAATTTACCATCACTTGTAAAAGATACAGTTTTCTAACATATATTCATTTACTATCTATTTGATCGTATAATATATGTTCTTAGAACATTTTACGAAAAATATTAGCCAACCACTTTGCGGTGGCTGCAGTGCGTCAAACCGAAGTTTGTTTTGAGTTCAATGTGATCCACGAGAGTTGACAGACAGCCAGTGAGGAGGGCACTAATATTGTCCTCCGCGCTCTGGTACGTTCTGTAGTAGTTTATATTATAAACTACTACAGAATTTACCAATTAATTGACATATCGTCTCTCTCAGTTATTATCGGTCTTTATTATTGACTTGTGACAGGCGTTCAGCAGTTAAACTGAAACTGAAAATAAATGTATTAATCGAGGCACTTAATATACATTCCCTATTACATATGATTGGCCAATCCTAACAGAAGAAATAAATATTACAATTAGAAAGCGAGTGCAAAATATTTACAGGTAAGATAAAACTTTGAAAAAATTCTAGAAAAGGAAAAAACAACATATTCCTTAAATTGCAATGAATGTCACCTTAATGTATTTTAAAATTGTGAGTTTGTCTTATCGAAGATTAAATAGCTCAGCAATAAATTAGAATTTGAAAAATAAACACAAATTTCTCTTTCTTCTTCACGAAATACGTTATTCTCTAGAGGTCTTCGTATTTGGCTTTTGGCGTGAGGCAATGACCATTGTCTAGGTCACGTGTCTCCAAACTACGACCTGCGCGACTTATCCGGCCTTCGGCAGTGTTCTATGTGGACAAGCAATCCAAAGGACATTTTAATTCAATTTTAGCCTGTCACAGATTATAACATTTTGTGCTACATATTAGAAATTAATTATTAAGTAAGTAGCTCGAAACATCCCGAAAGAAATAATCTGACAATGTATCCTGTCGCAGGAGTCATCATTATTACTCTTCTACTTCTTACAGTGCTACGAATCCAAATAGTGACATTTTCAGGATGTTATTAGTGTAATCCAGTTAACTCTTCGAGACATGCCTGACCGCTTACCATGGAGATGGGTTTCCTCTGAAAACAGGGGATATTTACCCCTGCCTTATGGAAAAATAAATTGGCCAGACTGGGTCATAAAGTGTTCATGAAGATGATTGCAAAGGTGAAAGCTCCACATGAACGTACTTTCACTCCTCCAATTGTCCTCAAAGTCTCCCTTTAGTTCGCGCCTTCAGCTTGCTTTGCTGATTGATGCTAACAAAATGTTGAATAAAAATGTACAACTTATGCGAAGTTGTAGCAGAAATATGAATAATTACTTGTTGAGGAGAGAATAAAGAATAATCGATAAATGTAATGTGTAACGAACGTTAAATTACTCCTATAGTGCATGAACATGAGATATACGACAAAAGCTGTTTAAATTTTATTCATATGTAGCATTATTTCGTATCACGATACAGTCAATATAAAGTCTACGGATCGTAAAATGTCTAATTATCGTTTTTATCTAGTTTTAATATTATGGTATTGCTATAGTAAGAGAATTTCGATACTGAAATGTTATACGCTGCTTGTATGAGATATTACTGCAATACTTAAATGAATGCCCTATGATAATGTACGCTTATCTCATTTAGAATATGGTTTTTGATAATATGATTAATTAAAAATAATTCACAAATAGTTAATTCAGCTAATGGCTATCTTCTCAATCAGAATTTTTAACCAGTTTCTCTTGATTCATTGAACAAATGCAGAGATGATCCATTGCTTTGCTTCTAGACATACTACTACGAGTATGTGTGTTTATCTATCCTCGCATGTTTTCTTGAGTTTGTTTCTGGAACTCTTCGGTTAGTTATTTAATCGTTAGAACTTGTTTGTAAACTGTGTTTTGATTTTAAAAATTATATTTTAACAAGTGCAAATGCGAGATTTGGTAGTGCTCGTCCAATTTAATGTGTGCTGACGGTAACAAATGCCAAGTATTTAAAAAAATAAAATCGATTCCCTTTTTCGAGCTGCGATAATAATAAAAAAAACAGACTTGTTGACAAAA
This sequence comes from Gryllus longicercus, assembly GCA_038098605.1. Lineage (NCBI taxonomy): Eukaryota > Metazoa > Arthropoda > Insecta > Orthoptera > Gryllidae > Gryllus > Gryllus longicercus. The sequence continues at coordinate 199,200 of JAZDUA010000373.1, read as the reverse complement.
AATCGCTTTCCGTTTACAGGGTAATTTACTATGCTTTTTCAATGCAAACGCATTTATTTTTTATGACAAGGAATATAAAATTTCGCTCTCAATTATTTGTATTGTAATGATTACATGACCGTATTGCACGAAGTACATCACATTAAAAATATGATTTATTGTTATTTTATAAATTAAAGTTTCTCAGAATAAATATAGTTATACATTCAAGAATTAGATACGACGTAAAGTAGTTTGATGATATCCAGAATAGATGATATAATCGTTCATTTTTTAGTATTGTTTATTTTCAGTTGTCAACATAAATTATTTCGAATTTACACAATTTACTTTACCTAAACCATATTTTTTTAAAACTTAATGTTAATTCTAATTCTTGAAACATAATTACCAGTTTTGATCTGGTTCCCGGAATATGGGGACATGGGGTACATAATTCATTTTAATATTATCTACGTGGTCGCAGCTACGTAGTTGTTAGGGTAGTCGTTACCTAACGTGAGAAATTCTGGCTCGAACTCCGGCATAGCTGGAGATTTTCATCCTGTGTTGTCCCATTCAGGGCGGTCTTACGGTGCTTCCTTCCTTAATCCTTCTTTAAAAGGAGTACCATTATGTACTGACTTTATTAACTGTAAATTTTGGGTAAAAATATTCGTCTGAAATATTGCTACGCAATCCTCTCCTCACTGCGGAAGTAATGATGAGATCTACTAGAGGCACCCGTTACATTAAGCATTCAGAGGGTCATGGATATGGATCGTAACAGGAAAATTCTGAAATTCTGATTCCTAACATCCTCTAACTCCAAGCAGGTACATACTTGCAGTACTAAAAAGTGCGAAGGTAAAACATGTTATCTATTATTATTGTAAGTGTAGTCTCTTGGGGAATCAAGGTCAGCGTGCTAGCTTTGTGTGAGGTTGTCTCGGGTTCGATTCCCGGCTAGGGCAATAATTATGCTGGAGCTCTCTAATGCAACTAGTCTGTTTCTAGTATACCAGTGTTTCCAAATAAAGATCCCGGGCATTCCAACAAGGTAGGTACGGTGATTGCAACCTGCTCGCTACATGTCTTCCTTACCTCCAGGCGAGGAAAAGCAATAAAAACAAGGACAATGCTTGGAAACACTGCAAAAATCCGCGTAATCTGACTCATGTCAAATACACGCGTACATTGTTGTGGTATATATCGTTGAACCGTTCATGATAGTCGCCTTTTCTTTAAAAAAAATTTGTGTTTATGATGCGATTGGAGCTTTTAATATTTATTTTCTTGTTGAATAGATACGTCGTTCTTTACATATGTGTTTGGCTGCGTACTACTAATTACTTAAATACTACGCTTAATCTAATACACGGATGAGGAAGCCATTTTGGTTCCTCTAACATAATTAACAATTTGAGCGATTTTTTAAGAAGTGTGTGGTAGGGGAATCTGTTTTGAATTCGATTTGGGTGGGAGTGTATTTAATGTAGTAATTGGCGGTATGTTGAAATAGAAGATAGAGAGGGGTGAATTGGTTGGGTTCAATGGATCTTTCTTTGCGAAGTTGGTCGTTGGTAACAAACAAAAGGGCGTTGGTAATTATCCTTAGGTAGTGGTTTTGGAAATTCTATAATTTGTTAATGTTAGTTTTTGCTGCATTGACCCAGGTGGAACACACGCATAAAATGAGGGATCTTCAGGTGTTTCTGTATTGCGGTTTCTGTATTGATAATAGCGGGTTTTGAGGGTCTGAGTTGAATTGGCGTACTCACTGTCGAGGTCCGCGGAGGCGGCCTCCACGGCGCGGTCCAGCGACTTGGTGAGCACGAAGTGCAGCTGCAGGTTGGTGTTGCGCAGGAAGGCGGAGGCGTCGGCCAGCGCGGTGTGCAGCACGGCCGGCGAGCGCGCCACCGCGCCCGACACCTGCTCGTTGCTCACGAACATGGCCACCACGCCCGCCCTGCGCACGCGCACACGCGCACGCGCACGCGCGCGCTCGCCACCGCACGCATCTTGGGGAGGGCTTAGCTTGGTCATTGGGATAGATTGGGTATGAAATGTATGCACGGGTATTCGTTTAGAAAGACATTTCTAAACTTTCTATTCTAATTCCATGGTTGTTTTTTAATGGAAGGTAGTGGGCCCTAGATATGTTATCACTTGTTTATTTTTAAAGAAGTTAATAAGATCATTTTAAAGCAGACATTTTAATGTTATAATAGTAATTATTGAAACGATTGTATAAAGAGGGGTATAATTGCATGAATGGTATGTAAAAGAAAACGTGCGACTATAGGAGCTTCTTTTTTTTAACTATGAGTGCAATTACACATATTTATCCACGTGTTTCGTTCAATATTTTTCGTTTCCATTAAATAATAATTTTAATTTTGATAAGTTCAATTCTTTACTATTTGACGTATGTATCTGATGACGTCATATTGGACAAGACCTATTTTAGTAGGGCGTATTTGTATTATAAAGTGTAATTTTCTGTTAATTAAATTTATTCGTAATATGTGATAAGTAAACACAAATAATTTTATCCCCAATATATTGTATTTCGCAAAATTACATTTTAGTGTAACAATCTATTTTTCGTGAAGGTAATTTCTGTTGTCTTGTTGAGATTCAGAATGAATTCGCACAAGATTTCAGCGTTAACAGCCGATTTTAATTCCATAATAGCAAGTAATTCTTGTAACATGGAAGAGATGCTATGAAGTTGGCAAAGTAATGAATGATTTTTCATCATTTATGGTTAATGATATATTTTATCATAAAATGTAATATTCAATGAGCTCAATATTTTGATTAAATTAACTCAATATTGTGTCTAATAAAAATATTTTATTTTGTGAAAATATTCGATATTCATATTTGGAGTGACATTGATAACGTAAAATACACTGGAACCGACAAGTGTAATGTTGCTATGGCAACGTCAATGAGAAAAAACTCACTGCCATCAACGGGAGTATTGTCTCCTTTTTAATTCGTTTGTTGCTTCACAGTTCGGTTTGCGACCTGTGTCAGCTTACTTTTGTTTGTCTCTTCGAGTTATCATGTATAGGACATGAATATGATTGTTATATTTGATCATGGTAATAATCGTTGGTGTAGCCTGAAGCAAAACAAATTGGATGGACATTGATAATAAATACTTGCGTTCAAAAATCAAATTTTATGTAATAGTTTGTCTTTGGTTCTCACTAATTGGTTTCGAAAAATCCCTAGAGAATTTTTTTAAACGGATGAGTTGATTTCAAATATCTATATCTTCAGCCTCTCCTACTACTGCTAACACTTCATTCATCTTTAGTATTCGAATTGTAATTCTGGGTCCGTAGAGTCTAGTCTGAAGAAAAAAATGCGCACTTGGTAAGTATCTACGCACGAGTAGATAGCAAGACAATAAAATTGAGATAAAAAGTTTAAAATTTAAATGATGGACTGAAATGACATAAATTATGAGAATCAGATTCCATAAGAAAACTTAAATTCGTTGAATAAAATATCTAAAATTTATCGTATAAAAATTCTAAAATTTATCATATCTAGGTCTTTTACCATATTGCTGTTGGTGCCAATTTATTTCATTTACAGTTAATGCTGTATTGCAAAAACGTGAATATTTCTAGTTTTAATGGTCAGAAAGCACACAAATTTGATGCTATCTGTGAAGTATCAACAAATAAATGGATATTCAATGGGTAAATCTACTACGTCAGTATAATAGTAAGCACCTCTCAAACGTACAATCGGTATATTCTTTTCAAAAATTGTTTATTTATATTGTGAGGGATGAATTGAAAATTGCTGCTGTTCTGTGATACTGACTTACTTCACAGACTAGCTTGCAACTAGTTACATAGGTTGAGTTCCGAAAAGAATATTAGTGTTAATTGGATAAAACAGATTGGAAATGAGAATTAGATAAAACTATTCCATACACTTTGGTTGCCTATATTAAGTTGGAGGAATTTGTTGAAAAAAATATTTACAATAGTTAACACATGTGCTTAAGACTTCGAATCGTATTAAAACCTACTCTTATCGAAAGTTGAAACATAAATATTATAAAAATTGTCTGATGCCTATACTTATCCGGATGAAAATCTATATTTTTGCTAATTAAATGGTCTGCGTGGCTTTAACTTTCACGCTAATATGTTAGCAGCAATTTTTTCGGATGGTATACTTCACTTTGCAGTTAAATTATTTTTGACTACCGCAAGAAGTTGTCCAAACAAAGGGGCTGCTTCCGAAATATGCGTCTTCGGACGTGTCAAGATTAGCCTTTCGCACTGCTACTCGCTAGTTCGTCGGTCAAACCCCATCAAAGTCGGGGAATTTTAAGGGCCAAAAAATCCTTCGTACACTATCCTCCAGAGAGCAAATAAAGCCGGATAATCTTTGTTACAGGTTTACTGCATGTGAAAGCAATCCTCAAGCCTAAAAGAATCATTCGAATCGCCCGTTTCGTGGAGACACACTTTCTAGGGGGCAAAGCTGAGACAGTACTTCGACGTTATCACATCGAAAACTAGTTTCAAAAATTTATTTATTATTTCTATCTAAATATTTGGCGCCAAAAGTTAACAAAAGTACCTTAAAATTTAACTATTCTTCTCCATTTCTGCAATTTGTATCAGCTGCATACATGCAACAGAAGCTGAGAAAAAATAAAACAGGAAAAAACACGTTTCTCGCTGTACCTCAGCAACAGAGTGCCCTAAAAGGCTGATTTTTTTGGAATCTATGCCATTTTTTAAAATTTACTTTCGTATAAGCATCACGATTATCAATTGGTTTTGGGAACACTTTCCACGGCCTTATTCGGCGATTTGCTATATATTGTCAGCCGAAAGAGTAGGCTTGATGGCCTGAGACTCGTCACGTACAATTAGGCTTTAAGGCATTAATTGACTAAATGTATCGGGACGCGGAGGCTATGACAGAGTTAGCGTCTGCAAGGTACCAGCGTAAGAGCCGTTTGTGTGGTTCAATGGTCCCAATAGTTGAAAAGCAGCGTGTGAAATTAGTTGTCAGGTCCCTATTACAGTTATCGGGTGACCTGTATGATGTCAGTAACTCACGGTTAGACCTTATCCGGCACTAATGAGGCGTCATTCAACGCGTCTCGGCCGTTTTCTCGCATATTTTGAATATATTCCATGAGAATTATTGAAATAAGCCTTTAGGGGATTTTAAGCTTTTAAGTTTTTGTGAAGTTTTAAGGCTTCGAGGTAGCGGTAATTGCTCATTCGATCGCTATTGATCAGATAAATAGATTAGAACTATTTCTAGCCAGGTGTTTCTAGAATATTCTGTTAGAATTCATGAAAAAAATACTGTAGTTTCAAGTTGGTAAACGCAATTTGTTGGTGAACTACTACACTGCAATTCCAGTCTGATCTTTGTGCATGGTTACTAGAATTGACGATATTTAAACTGAATTTTGTAACGTATCGCTAATTTTTTAAAACACTTCTAACAGTACTTTTAATTTTTGCTCTTAAAAAGTAGATGAGTATAGATGAGCATGGCAACTGTAGTATATATATTTTTTATTACGAGTATAGACTTAAAAATGGCATACGACTAGAAACATGGCACAAAGAAATATTTCAACATGAAGAAACCCGACCGACGCAGGTCTCACGGTAAGCTACTTTATTTTTTTCGTAGAAGAGCTGATTTATATTTCTTAGAAGTATGCTACAAACAATACATTTAAAACATATTAGTTGATATTGATTCTGTATATGGAAATTGTTGTAACGTAAAATGTAAAATTGAAATATTTCTTTTATTTATTATTGGATATTCGCTTAAACTACGCTATGAAAAAAGCGCTTAGTGAGTGTCACTCTCCGCTGCGTTACCAGCTTTCACCCGAATTTGCCGAATGAATCAAGCTCAATCGACATTTATTTACCTAATCAAAAAGAGGAGCAAATGTATATTTTACGTGGTTCTTTTTAATATTTGATTAAGTACAGGAATTTTTTCGTCAAATTTGATAGTCCGTTTAAACAAATTTATGGAAGAGTATTATCAATACAATAAGTGAAATATTAATTCATACAATGAAGCAATAACTAAAATATGTGATTGGTAAAAGTGTGTTCTTAAGATACTTCTTCTTAACTACAGTGAATATGAAGCTCACGAACAACACATTTTAGTCTATTTTCCAACATTGCGACTTGGGAAAATTGTAACACGTGTGACAGCATTGAACCATTCACATCAATCGTAATTCATTAATTAGAAGAGTAATTGCAACTGTCAGATCGCGATTGACATAAATAAACTGATCAAAGATACAAACGAATTCCATTTTGGGGTTGCTATAATGAGTTACCTAATAAACTCATTTTTCTCTCATTTTTTCTCTGTTTCCCAGAAATATTCTCCCTTCTTCTTTATTATTTGTGGGATAACACATTGCCTACAAAATGTCTCTTAAGGAACAATAACTTTAATTTATTTTAAAATTTTAAGTAATCGGATATAAAACAGTTTCTTCTGTTGCTCTTATTGACAAAAAACACTCATTACCGTAATGTTTATTGCGAGTACAGCCATCACGAAATGCTTCTTTTTCAAAGAGATACTACTCTTATAATAATTAAATTGTAGAAACTACCTACGTAATAATATTAATTACTGGATTCAGTGTTATCTTACACAAACACCTTACTACATATTGAAATAACATTGTGACTTTAGATATGCAGCAATATATGTAGCTTACATTTGAAACATGAAAGCATTTATAGAAATGTAAAAGTATTTTTCTATATGATATAATCTATGCGTAATCTGATAATCTCCGCGTTATCGCGTAATCTGATATCATCTATGGAAGAAGTGTAAAAGTAAAAAATGAATGGATTACCTCCGAAGATAGATTGGTTACAAGGAAATGAAAGCTAATTTATGCAAATGAAGGTGCAAGTGGATGCTAGACGTACCAGTCAGAAGAACTGTGTCACAAGCGTTAGTGCAGTAGTTCTCTATCTGCCAATAAAATATTTAGGATTATATTTCAAGAGTGTATTAACACCCTAGAAAGCGTTTTTAGTAATTATTTTCGAGTTAGTTGATGGTGATACTATATAACATTTCATATTTGATAAATTATATTTTTGGAATTTATATTATTTTATATACGAATATTTTTACGTATTTGTTCAAATTTGTTTACTTTAAAGATATTTTTATGGTTCGGATTTCCGTCCATTAAATGCTCATCACACTTTGAATTATTTTCTATTTTTCTCGCATTTTCATTTTTGTTTGCGCGATATTTTCCCTTCTTGCTCTTCCGCGGTGTCACTTTCCATTAGCCGGGATTGGAGGTAATGGAAACGCACACGGAAATGAATATTATTCTCTGCTGTGAGGTAGCATCGGTAATTAAATTAAAAACTTTTTGTCGCCACTTGTGTGCTTTGAAAGTTTTTAAGAAAACAACTATTTGTGGCATATTTGGATGAAAACACAAAAGAAAATGTATGTCAACTGATATTTGTGACTGAAAAAATAGTACTTAGTTACCACTAATAAATACATAAGTTAATATTGGCTGTTGTAGATATTGTTGATTGAAATGTTATGAATAGACAATTAGTCACTGAGGTTCTGAGTTTTCCGCGTTTTCGTGACTATTTATAACTAGTTTAGTTATAACTTATAACTCGAATGTACAACATATGTTTGATATAATATTGATATTTTATTGAGAAATAACGTCTACAAATATTCGGATGCTTTAGTTACCTCATGTCGTGCCGTAATATAATTATTTGTCCCTACAAGTTTGGTAAAGAAATAAATAGCATTGTTATTATTACCACCTATTTATATAAAACATTTATAAATGATATTTTCCAAATTTTCCTCTGAAGCAAAATTATTTTACATTTACTTTCTTCCCCCTTCTTAAAAGTTTTCTTTGGCAGATTTCGAGTACCTACGGAACAATGGATGGTAAATATTCTTTCTGGTTGATAATACATTTTAATTTAAGAATTCCGATGGACGTTTTTGCCAAGCTTGAGGAGTGACCAGAATTTAATATCTGTATCCCAACTGTATTCGTCATTCTTCAGAATATAACGCCCCTCTTGCCCACGGTGACGCTTCTCTTCGGCCCGGAAACTTCCAATATTATTTCATCACCAAAGAACAACACTTGCTTGCTTCATTGTAGTGTACAACAAATAAAAGTGAATGTTTTCTGCTGGAGCTTATATTTAACTGCAATTGGTTTTCCTCTCTTAAAGCTGATATACCGGGAGTTAATTTTGAAATTTATTTTGGAACGTGGAATGTTTAGTTTGTAGTTATTTCGAAAAATGTGAATGTGCCAAGCGTGTTTAGGGAATTGTGAAGAAAAAAAACTCTTGCACGATGCAAAATACAATGAAAACAGTGAGGAATATAGGTTTCATTTATCTCACAATTCCGCACAAATTGTGTATTGACGGGAAAATTTTCAGTAAGCAATCGAACGATTGGACGTTCAGTTATACTGAGGTAATCATTTTATTTCTAGGAAAAAAGCATTTTGAAGTGTGAGGATTGACCAGAACTTTCTCAGAATCAAGCAATTCACGTTTTGATACAGAAGACATTGAATGAATGAATGAATGAATTTTGTGTTTTTCAATTGTGAGATACTTTCGTTTGCATGAGTTCTGATGCATGACAATAAACTTCACTTTACTGAAGGAGATCCCTTTTCTGCTCGATAGTCCCTATTCTTAAATAAAAATCAATCGAAACCTTATGGGAGAAATTGTTTGAGTCCGAATCATTTCTTAGATGTAGGGGACTTCATTTGAAGGTGCTCATTGTATGGGACGTTTTCTTTGAAGTGTATGCATGTACATATTTTAAAACTATTTGACGTGAAGTGAAAATCGTTAGCGCACATGCTCATTGAAAAAAGAGAATTGAAGAAGACTCTTCTTGCAGTGTGAAAGCAAAATGAAGATAAATCTGTATTTTACGCGTTATGAACAGTTTCTAAATAAATAGTAACTAAACTCTACTCGGACTCTGAAACAACAGAAACAAATGGTGTTTCAATACATAACAAATTGTTTGGAGTGGAAATAGAAATCATTAAATTACATACATTCTTTTTTTGATGCTAAATTGACATTTTAATAATTATGACTGTTGCAAATGAATCTTCAGATTCATTTTTGAGGAATAATAGAATCGGGCTTTGAATTAAAAAAAAACATTTATGAAGTGACAAGGAATAAGAAACTTATTACATCAGCATCTATTAATATTTTTCATTATTATATGAATCATGACTTTTATTCATATACTTGACATTAAGTTTCCAACAACTAATTAGAAAAGATGAGTAGTTTCAACTCATGTTGAAACCTTCGTTCTAAAATTAAACCAACTTTGAGAAAAATAATTGTTTACAGCGAACAGATTCCTGTGTACTGCATAAGCATCAGTGAAAAACGTAGCAAACGGTATTCAGTTTGCTGTAGCATCTTAAACATTTATTAGAAACCTACACATTCAATTTACTTAATGAAGAATCATTTCAATGCAACATTTTCCTGTTTTTATGAAACACGATAACAAGAACTATAGGGACGTTGCTGTGGGGATTTGGATTTTTTCTCCATGAAAAGAATAAAGTTGTTGTGGCTAGGATGATATTTTGTTACTAAAGACGCACTAGTTAAAAATTACATTTTCTTATTCAACTAATCAAACATGAGCAAATGTTAACTTACTGCTATCATGTAAACAGGATCTACGTTGGATATTAGTATTTATTTAACACTAGGCGGCAAAGCTTCGCCATTGTTATGTAATATACAGGTCATGTCATTATGAATCACGTTTTACGCTGTTTTCAAACATTTTAATAGATGAGACCTCGCGAATATAAGTTTGTTCAATGTCCTGGTTTGGACATACTTGTCAAGTGTTCTATTGTTAAAACGTTCTTCCTCAAGTTTGGCATGCATTCTCTATGACATTGTCTTGGAGAAATTTTATTTATTTGTCCGAGATAAGTTCAAGTAATTATTCAGGCCGGTATTTCACAATCGCAAGCACTTGAGTCAGCATAAACGTATAATTTATCAACAACACCCCTATTTTGCTTCTATATGCGACAGACATAACGACATTCCCATTGTTCTATGCATATATTCTTTGCGAAAGTGCAAGTAATAAGTTGGCAAAGTTTTTTCGCAATCGGATGAATAGCGCATAAAATACGAATAAACACAAAACATTTATTTTTATGTATTAGATTAGCAGCAAAAACACTCCTTTGAGGAGAGATAAAATCTGCATTTAATGTTCACAGAGAAGAGAGTTCTCTCATAATTTGCTCAATGGATTAGGGTGACGTTTAAGTTTTTAAAGAAACCAAAAAGATAAAAAAAATGAAGAGGAAAAAATGTGATCGAGAAAGACTCGCAACTCTAGAGGATTGGCAATTCAGAAAAAAACTGTACAATATTTATCGTATTGTTTATATTATACAATTTAATCGATTGAATTTTTTTATCCTAGTTGATATAATCGTAAACTTGGCATAATTAAATGAGAACTATTTTAATGTCTGATGCTTACAAAGGGAATTTTAGGTTAATTCAGAATTTAATAAAACTGTAGTTTTGCAGGTAGTAACTTCAAGGCAGTTCATGCCGAATTCATGAATGTGTGTTCGTAGAGCATAATGAGCACTCGTTTCGGAGAAATGGAACAAATGTCCCCTGAGCGGACGGCTGCACAAGTGACCTGAGCGTGCAGCGCCGTTGCCTGGCGGCGAAATCGGAAGCTAGTGCCACTGGAGCATTGAATATGATTCTTTGCCCATTTCGTCTTCATATTTCCTCCTGGTTCTCCGACCACCGTGTTTAGTTTGGGAAGTTACAAGGGAGAGACAAAACTCACGTAATCCACGGAGAAAAATGTACAATTTTTCTACAAACAGTTACCAAAGACCTTCCACAAACGCAATGATTGAGTAGTTGTAAACGAGGGATTCCTATAAAACGCTAAATCTCAGTTATTACAATTTACACTCTACCGCCTCAATAGTATAATTGTACTTATGGAAATGCAAAATCATTAAACACATTTGGTGAAAGATAGCCTGGACCTCGACACATCTAAACTATTATTATTATTATTATTATTATTATTATTATTATTATTATTATTATTATTATTATTATTATTGTAAATTTACAACTAAAGAGGTTAAATACAAAACGTACGCCGTGAAATGCTCGAATTCTTCTCTGTAAACCTAAAACCCTCTACGGAATGTAAGCGGAGGCAGGAAAGGGTTGTGGGGGGGTTGTGGGGGGGCTTGTGGGGGGGCACTCACACCATGAGCAGCAGCAGCACGTCCAGCACGAAGAGCAGCGCGCGGCGGCGGCAGCCCGAGCCGGGGGCGGCGTAGTCGTCGTCCCAGGCGCCGGCGGGCGGCGGCGGCGGCGGGGGCGGGGGCGGCGGCGCGCGCCGGCACAGCAGGCAGCACGCGTGGCCCAGCACGTAGAGCGGCGCGGCCAGCGCCAGCGCCACGCCCACGCCCACGCACGCCAGGAAGCCCGCCTCCACCGGCAGCGACTGCGCAGCACGCGGCGCGACAACGGCAGGTTGGCAACGGGATCCCCTCTACCAAGAGGAATTGCTCACGCACGAGCATCAGATGGGCTGATTAGATGGTTGTTCATGCTTTGGGAGGTGGTGCTGGTGTTCTTTCCTGCTTGGTAGTGAGATCTCCTACCGGTTGGCTTGCGGGGTTTCCCCACCCAGGTATCTCTTGCTAGCGCGACACCGCCCCAGCCGTCATAAGCTCTTAGCCCCCGAATGATCTGCCGATGTGTGTGGTAGTGTAGTGCATTTCAGTGTGTGTGTGTGTGTGTGTAGGTAAGGGGTGAGATAGATCAAGGAAGGGGGAGCAAAGATATTCTTGGTTTTTGGCCCATTTGTTAGGGTACTGGTCCGTTATTTGCCTTATGTTGATTAGAGAAATCACGGAAAAGTACCGATCAGAGCTGCCGGCCACTACAATTCTGCTCCAGACAGCACGCTGTCAGCCGCTGCAGCGACTGACTCGAGGTAGCTAGCTAGTGTCCAAAATTCTGCGACCGTCGGGACTGAAACTCTAAATCTGTCAGAGGCACTGCAGAGGCCGCAGTTGGTGCCTTTGTCGTCCTCAGTCCACGCGACTGAAAAAATTAAGTGATTCTTGGCGTTTGTACTTGGAAAACGCCTGCCCCTCTAGAATCCTCATTGGAAGTGTGAACAGAATTACAGAATGCTTGTGTAGGGGCGCTAGAGTCGCTCGATAGTGCGTTTGTGCGAAATAATACGCGGCGTGAAAGAGTCTTTCTTGTTTTCTGGCCCTTCCACTGCCGCGGTGGTTACCCCCGTGAGTGAAGAGTGCGACGTCGCCGAGTGGTGGCGGTGATCGTTGCCCTCTCACGAGAGATCCGGAGCCCATCCACACGTCGCTTGCGGGTTCTGCACCCTCCAATGCACTAATGGAACTATCTTTATCGAGCAGAGTATCCCTCGCACAGGATAACCCCGATGCCCTGGTATTTGGTACGTCTTTCCTTGTGTTGTTGTCTGCGTACGCTGTTAGCTCAAGGGTTCCCCTCTTCTTCCCGCACTCAGAAGCTGTGACCTCTTGACATTACTTGGCGCTCAGGCTTTCAGGCTGATTATTTTTACTTCATTTGTTCTTATTATTTTTAGTTTAATCTTCAATATAACTTAATGAACACGGTCACTGTAAAATTAAATTTTGTTGCCCAGAAATTTTGTTAGAGATTACTAAACCAGTTTTAGAACATCGCATCTTTAAAAGCAGATGATTTTGATTGATGCTGCATTAAAATCGATGAATTAATTCAGAACATAGTTAATTGGTAACATCGCTGTTTTGTTATCGATGTCGCATGACTAACTGGCATCAATAGAACTCCGTTCCGGCGGCCTCTGGATCAGAGCAGCTGGCGCTAAAATTCTTCTCCAATCAGCGGTTGAATCCGACCTACCTCAACATCGATTGTCGAGAATCCTCAACCGTCGGGGTGCAGAGCCCCCGATCAGAAATGCTGGCGGGGCAACGGTGGTTGTTACTGGGACATCTCAGTTGTTATACGTGGGATTTAGAAAGGTAACATAAATAAATGAAGAAACTGTCAGAATTACAGTGGGGACATTCAAAAAGTCCTTTCCACCCGCATGTGTCCTTCGTAATAGGATATTTTCTGCATTTTGAATTTAAAATTTGATCATGACTACCATGAGAAAAGGTAAAACATTGGTTGGTTTTCATTAGTTATTCTTTTGTTTATTCGCTTGTTGCTCGCTCGTGTTGTAGTAGTATGTATTCTCATATATTGACACCCATCATTACATTTTATTTCCGTATATTTAATAAGACAATATTTGTGGCTAATTTCTGATATGATACAAAGACAGAACTGAAAAAGAAAATACTTTTCATGACAAAGTACACTCTGTATATATACTCTGCTACAATCTTCTGATTCTTATTAATTTTTAAGAATTTTCTCCCGTTTTCTATTCGTCATGTGATATTTTCTGTGAACTACTTTAGAAGAAACGTTCCCGCCCTTTTCTATTGAACTTCCGGAATACAAACGCTTGTACATGTAAATGTTTGGGTTGAATACTCTTGAGGTTGACTAACACCTTAGTATTAGTACTTAAAGGGCCCGAAGCGAAAGTGAAGGTTATGTTTGTGGTGTATCAGATTTTTTTTACCACAAATCGTGAGTCTGATTCGACTAATATTCTTACGTGACATATTTGTCTCGTCAGCATAAATGTCTTAAATTATGAAAAATACCTAATAGTCCAATAAGGTGCACACCAGACACCATTTTCGTTACATTTTTGCCTAAAACGTTTGTCAGATTCCTTTATTTGAGCTACATTTACATTTATCTTGATATATTGCATGTCATGTGCTAATTTAAGTTTATGGAACTACCATGAGGCTAACTTAGCCTTAATTATTTGATTTATAGCTCATAGATGAATATAAATTTTTTTAACTCCAGAAATGTGGCGTGATCTAATCAGATTATTTTTTACTTTTTCTTCTGTTCACTTGCATTTGTATACATTATAAAATACTTGCTAATTTATAATAGAACACTGTTTTAACCAAACACATTAATATTCCTATCTCTTCAAGCGGCCATGCTTGAACACGGTTATTTGTTCAATAAACAATTTTATTTTGCTAAAAAAGTCAATAACTTCGAAAAAGTCACACGCCCTTTGTTTGAATTTCGAAAACAAACAAACAAAGCACCACAAATAAATCTTATTGCCGCTAGGGGGTGCGGTCTTCCTCTGAGCGCTCGCCAGGTGGCACCGAGAGGCAACAGATTATTCATAATATCGTCACACATAGTCAGAGGCTTTTGTAGCTAAAGTGTAACCAATTCTTGTCCAAAGTTTTTTGAAAAATTTGACATACCATTATCCAAAAAAATCAACATTGAATCTGGAGCACTTTTTGTCACGGTAGCTTCAGAACATCTTGGAATAAGTATATGTTGTTTTTTTTATAAAATGTAGGATTTTGCTATATTTCAGAAGATCTGTGCGAACTCCATATTCTCTGTCTTCAAGATTACTTCCACGTTTGCGCTACAGGGTCTTTGCATCCGCACTAACAAGAATGGAGTCGCCTTTGAGCTTGTCTACGTTCTCTTCAATCAAGTTAAGACTCCCTAGCAAGAGTTGGTCCGCCAGGAGCACTATGAGGAGGTGCAGCCCTGTAGACCTAGTGCGAAGACTGGCAATCGGTTGGGCGCCGTCGGGGGCGGAGCAGGGGCGGAGCGGGGGCGGAGCGGGGGCGGAGCGGGGGCGGAGCGGGGGCGGAGCGGGGGCGGAGCGGGGGCGGAGCGGGGGCGACGGGGCATCCCGCGTCCGGAAGAGACGGCAAGCTCCCGTTGACATTCTGGACGTTGGTGACAAACGTAGACTCGAGCTGAATGTGGATTTCGTGCATCCGCACTGAAAAGTGTCAATTCTATTTTTAACGTTAAGTTCAACGACTTTAGTGAATGAGTGAGTACTTCGTGTCCCTTGGTGCATCAGATGCTGTCATTGGTCACATGACTAGAGAGTATGTTCGGCCGAGAGGTGGTGACGTTCCTCTTCAGATGAGATCCAGCACAAAACTACACGTAGCCTCGCGGGGTTTCCCCTCTCCAGGTATCTTCTCAGCGGTGCGTCGTCTCAGCCAGGATAAGTTCCAAATTCTCAACGGACATCCCGATAAGTGCGAACGTACAGCTTGACTTTAATTAATTCCGATTTCTATCAGGCTACAAATACTCGATATACCTATGAGTGTAGAAAATGAATATGAACTGATTTAAATTATAAGAACATACACATAATATTGATCCCAATAGTCAACAAAATGACTGAGTGTTTAATTTTGATATTTATCATTTTACGCTTGTTTTCATGAATGAGTCTAAAAAACTATATAAAGCATTAGTTCGCATTCGCATTGATGCCGGTAACAAAAAAACCGTAATTAAATATCTTTCATCGGAACTATGATCTATCATCAGGTTAACTACAAATTACTCGTATATTCCGTAAAATACACACAACAAATGGTAGGATTACTTCAGCGAAGTTGCAAAATTACGAGCTTGCCCGAGTATAACCGTCACCCATTGTTCATCTCGAGGTGGGTCAAAACTGTACATCTGTTTCTCTCTCTCTGAGTTACGCAAACGCAAATAAAACAATGTGAACACAGCTGTAACACGTGTGTCACAAAGATTTGACATGAATTACACAGATGTTTGTAATTGTGAATGTCCAACTCGCATCACACCTTAAACTTTTCCATTTGTAATTGTATAGTACGAGCTATGCCTACTTGGGCTACGTGACTCACATGAGGACACAACGAATGAAATGCAATTTTCATTAAAGCTTCGTCCGAAATTTGGTTGACAAAGAGAATATGCGACAAATTGGGTAATTTTGAGGTATAGAATGCTTCTTTTGTAGGACGAGAACTGACTGTAGGACTTTTGTAGGACGGAGACTACAATAACCTAGGGATTCGTAATTTTGACATAAACGTACACACTTTATAATATGTAAAGTTAAAGAGAGATGGTCTAAAAATGTTTTTGATGTAAATCCCTTGAGAAGCTTTCATTTTTGTTTATTTTTCTACAATTTTGCTATTTGTAATGATCCTCTATCATGTAGCTATAGCTGTTACGCAACTTCATATTGCAGCAAGAGAGTTTGCGTGGAAGTAGACAAATCTGGGCTTCGCATTTGGTGTGCATCGCGGCGTAA
Organism: Gryllus longicercus; assembly: GCA_038098605.1. Lineage (NCBI taxonomy): Eukaryota > Metazoa > Arthropoda > Insecta > Orthoptera > Gryllidae > Gryllus > Gryllus longicercus. Next base: position 182,808 of record JAZDUA010000373.1, on the reverse strand, counting down.
TCGAGGGTAATTTTCACTGTTGCGTGCGCGGACTTCCAATGCTGGCTGTAACAGCAGGACGTGCTCGCGGGTCGCAAAGGGCCGCAGAAGGAACAGTGGCGTCTCCCCATTGCGTTTTATCTGCGTCGTCGCCTCACCCGTCGCAGTTGGTCGTGCGTCTCGCTCACACCGCGCTGCTTTGATTCACGATGATTTAGAGGGTCTACCAGATGTCGCAGAAGTGATGTTTTTTGATTTGATAACCATGCAGTTGGAGATTACAAATAAAGCGTTTATGACTAGAAAAATATTCATTAATATCTATTCAATGTGTTTTAAAACATTCTTATTTTGTCATTTTCAGTAGGACAGTATATACTAGCCAGGATCTTCATTCAGACAGTAGATACATCTCTTTTCAACCTGAAACGTTGCTGACTAGCGATGTACGTGTAATATCCTACCTCGCGTTCTCTACTTTGCCTATGTATCATGTACCACATTCTTTTCATACATGTACATTTTTATCGTCGTGAGTTCTTCTTATAAAATTGAACTCGCAGGGATAGTACGGGACAAATGGTCATGTGGTCTCTTTGGAGTTTTCCCTGAATCTTCGGTTCCTTCGTTTTCTCCCCTATTTTTAATCAAATAACTTCATTATATTATTTAGCTTCATTCTCGTACATTCTGTTCATGTTTTAGTAACTAAAATATTTATTTATTTTCGTTTATTTTCTTGGAATACTTACACATTTTGCAGATATCTCTTGGATTGATTCCAATGTCTTTCATGACTTGTTAGCTTTTTTTGTCTTCACTTCGGCGATATAGCTTAAGTTTTGTGTCAGTCTACTCTCGTTTATTTTAACAATTCGCTATAAAACATGAGCCGTCTTTTGTGTATACTTTCTGTTTACATACGTCTCCATTTTCAATTTCTTCTTTAAATTGAATATTAAATGACGTTTCATTTTATTTTTTACCGTTTTAATGTAGGTGCACTATCATCGGCTCATTACCTGTCAACTTTTTGCATAATCTTAACATGTTGGTGAACCGTACCTTGAAAATATCATCCTTTTCGCCACATTGCAGCTGTGGTCTTCTCGCCTTCAACATTTCTATCCTCCCATTGCCATCATGCGAGGCTCCGACCGAAACAACTGCAGCAAAAGGCAGTGCTCGCGCACGGTCATTAATAGTAAAGTCTCCTTAGTTCCACCTCTCGGCTTCGACCTCCGTTCGATTTTGAGCACTCGCCCCTTGACAGCGCCTCGTTGCCCCCTTCCCCACGCAAACGGCCGCACGGTCGGCCCCAGTTGCTTTTGCGGGCCCTCCTTTCATCCCCTCCCCCTGTCCACCCCACGTTCGCTCCCGCCACCGCCCGTTCCCCTGCGGGCATCGCCGGCGCCCCCATCCTCGCCCCCTCGCCGTCCCCCGTTCCCGCCCGTCCCCTGAAAATCGTCACATCATTACCACTACAGCCACAACCATTGCTCTCTCTTCTACTATCACTCATGCCTTCGCTACTACCTTACAGCTACCAGTGTCGTTCTATGAGAGCACTTTCATTCTCTCTCTACAGGATGGCCCAGAATAAATGTTGCAAACGTCTAGGGAATGTAGAGTGTCAAAGATGACTATTGTTTGCTAATGAACATGTGATGGGAAATTTTATAAAAAGAAGTAAAACATCAAATACATTGCCATCACATCCCTGATTGGTTGGAATTTCTTCCTTGGTGCTTTGCAGGTGCACGAAATCTGAAGGGTCGACCTGGCTACTGGCAATGATATGATTGAGTTTTTCATCGGTATCGTTCATCTTTGACTACCAAAATTTCTGGAAGTGATGGCCACGGAATTTAGTGCAAGCGAGGGGACGTTCACACCCGTTCCCTGGAGAGCATCTAAGGGAGAAGGGATGCAGTAAGCCGAAACTGAATTTCGGTGCCAAGATATATTTATCATTGGCATTTCAAATTGAAAATTATTCGCAACACACATACACAAAAATATCGAAGTGTTAAATCTGCCGACTTTGGAATTCAAGCAACCGAAGCCGCTTCTGTAAACGACAACAACCGTATGTCTCACACAGGGCGGAGAAATATGCCGGAGACTGTTGTTCTGTAGCCACATAGGACGCCACACAAGTGGTAAACCCTTCTCGAGGTTAAACTGTGAGTTCTGCAGAAACGAGGTAAGTGGGTGTGTTGAGTCGGAACGGAAAAACGTCCGTACCAACTAACTGATCTCCTTCCCTCATGTTAACACTGAAACTCACTTGATGTTCGATAGTAAAAGTGTTGTAAGGATTCAGAAAATGAATCTCCTAAAAGCCCTAGCAGTATCTAATAGTTATTCCGAATCATTCTGTGTACCTTCCTGGTGTCTGCCTCAATCCACTTCCACCACTCCGCTACTAGACAGTCCGCGAATGTTGCTCTTCTCAACTCCGCCGTCACCGTGTACCCCTCGCCATCACCCTTAAGGCTGCCGGGTGCACCATAATTTACACCCCCTCCGCCTACTGCGCCACCTCCGCTACCACAAGCGCCACCATCAGAGCCGCCTGCGCGCCATGCGGGCGAAACAAAAGCCGCCCGCCGCTCATTTAGCCCTGCGCCCCGCTCCTCCAGCCCCACCGCGCCGCCCCCGCCTCTCCCCGTAATTAGTGTGTGGTAGCCCTCGCCCAGGCCGCAACGGAACCGCCGTCCCCGCCCCCGCTCCGTCCACCCCCCGGCTTCGTTCGGCCCCGGTTCCTTTCTGCTCCCGCTTCGTTCCGTTCTCGCTCCGATCCACCCCCGCGTCGCCCCGCCTCGCACCACCACACTCCGCTTCGTCCCGCTTCGTCCCGCTTCGTCCCGCTTCGCCCCGCTTCGCCCCGCTTCGCCCCGCTTCGCCCCGCTTCGCCCCGCTTCGCCCCGCTTCGCCCCGCTTCGCCCCGCTTCGCCCCGCTTCGCCCCGCTTCGCCCCGCTTCGCCCCGCTTCGCCCCGCTTCGCCCCGCTTCGCCCCGCTTCGCCCCGCTTCGCCCCGCTTCGCCCCGCTTCGCCCCGCTTCGCCCCGCTTCGCCCCGCTTCGCCCCGCTTCGCCCCGCTTCGCCCCGCTTCGCCCCGCTTCGCCCCGCTTCGCCCCGCTTCGCCCCGCTTCGCCCCGCTTCGCCCCGCTTCGCCCCGCTTCGCCCGCGCCCCATGTCGTTGCTCTCTCCCCGCTTCGTGCCCCGATTCCGTTCCCACCCCTGCCCGCCCCCCGTGACCCGCTTCCGGCCGAGGCAGCCCCGAGACAGCGCGGACCACCCGCACTCATTAGCCGCCTTTAATGAGCCGCCGGACTGATCGGGGTGGTGGGGCGGCGCTCGCTTCGGCGCGGTGCGGTCGCGCGCTCCACACGCGGGCGCCGTTTGCGCCAGCGCTCCTTCGCGCCCTGGTGGCGCTGTAAAATTCACTAATGACCAGGACAACCAAGAGCGCACGCCTGGGTCCGTCCTCGCTCTTACTTTGCCTGTATTATTTTTACTTCATGTACAATATTTATCAATTATAACAAACTATACAAAACAAAATATATTTTTAAAATGTTTCAACTAGTGGAGGCAAGAAAGTCCATATTTAATTTATTAATTAATTTACGTTTGTGGAAAAAATGGATAGTCTCCTTTTTCACTTTTTTGGTGTATTGTTGCATTACATTCTGTTTACACGTGTATATGGGAAGTTACTCATGGCAGGAAACAATGATTTTTACTTGTAACATTGTTAGAGAATGTTGTTTGCTGACAATTGTCCCTCGAATTTGCTTCACAGATCGACAGTACTTTTGGATTAAAATAAAATACACAAGACTACTATAAAAATCGTAGCAAGCTCTCCACTCCAAATTTCAGATACAAATCTCAATTACTGTTTGTCATTAGGATATTAAATGTCTTAATTATTGTAAAACTGGACATTTTCATGCGCTGTATTTTTTCTGAACTAATAATGTATTTGTCCCTACTTCTGTTTAGTCAATATCTAATAATTGAAAAAAAAAATGGTTTTATAAGTTATCATTTGATTCATATATTCAATTTAAGTTCGCCATTGTTGTCAAAACTGATGGAATGTAATTTAATTAACAGTTAAGAACAATGCAATGTTTCTGAGGCATATGAAATACAAATACAAGTGAAAAGAGCGCAAATTGAAAATAAAGATTTCTTAAACATTTGAGGCAGGAAAAACATAGTTTTGAAATAATACGGATTTTTACTACGAAATAAACAAGTTTAAATAAAACATTTCCATTAGAGATATTGATGTCAACTTTTTTAGTATTTCCATCAAACAAATGTTTATAGAAACTGGACTTAGTTCTAAAAGATATTGATTATACTAAAATGCACTTTTCTTTGGCAATTAGGCAGTAGGTTAGTTAAGATAATGTAAAAGTGTTTGTAATAAATTACTTAACTCTAATTTCGTGTATAACACTAAACTTACGATATCTCATTTTTGTCCCATTCAAATTTTGGATTTGCTTATATTTTTTGTCATATTATTGTAAATCACTCTATCTCGCCGACTTTTACTTATTTTACAGATGAAATGTCTAGAAAATCTTTCAACACAAAGTAGTTTTTAGTGTCATAAAAATCATGTTCTACCTAAAACTGCCATCGTGCCATTTTTGTCCCATTGTGAATATGCCGCTTCTTTCTTCCATCTGGAAAATAGGTATGGAAATTCTCTACGCTGTCACTTCTAGAAAAGTGCTGCATGTGTGTCGCAATAACAAGACATCTGCTACTGTTATGAGAGAAAAGTGAAGAAGATTCGGATGGGTCAGTAGAAAGCGGGTCAGACTGAGAAGCTGCCAAAGTGTCTCCTAGTCGTATCTTGTGAAGAAAAAATGGAAGAAAGTGGAATCGCATTTTACTATTCCCACCTCTGTTTGTAAATACAAGGATAGTAAAGGCAATTGTCAACCTCTTCAACCTAGAGAGTGTACTTTGTTTATAAAAGCTCCTATGAAATTCTGAAAAGCGTAGGTGTTACTCTTGATTTTTCCTCTTTCTCTTTCCATTCGAAGGTCTCTCTTTGGCTTCAAAACCCGGCGGGGTCACATTGGGTACAGGGAATTTCAGGGACAAGGAAAAGCTAACAAGAAAACTCCTCTGAAGAATTACATTGGAAACAAAAGTACTATGTCGCAAAGATTCCATTTTTGGTCGCGAGCGATTGGCATGTGTGACATTGCCAAATCATTTGCAAAATACGAGGAATTTGAAAGAATTTTTAATGCGTAAAAAATTTAACTTAATTTAACCTTTAAATAGTATTTTATTTAGTTTTTATTATTATTAGTTTCTTGTTTTAATTTCACCTTTTTATGTATTTTAATATTTAATTTAGTTATTGCTTTCGTTTCATTAGTGGAATTTTTAAATATTATGGTAAGAAGGAACTGAATGAAGCTTAAATTCAAACAGATTAATATTTGGTGACGAAGAAATAGCTCAAACTTTACATGAATTCATATTTTGTGCAATTTCTGAGCCAAGTAATGCAGGCATCTCAGCAATTCTTTCATATTTTTATTACAATATTCTTACAGTTTCATACACACATGAAGAGAAATCAAGTCGATGTGCTTTCATAGCTAAGGTGACTTTTTAATATTTTCTATATTTAAGAATGGAATACTTTTGTAATGTCTTATACTATAAAACAATAAAAGACAGGTAGATGATATATTTATTATTATTATTTATTTAATGGGTGGGTGTCATCCAATTACCAATAAATGTCATGATATTGTCGGAAGTGTGTCAAATGAATCAAATACATACGTATTCTTGTACTTTTACAAAACAATTTTAGTTACTGTATATGCAATGTATTAAATTTTTACGTGTAGTTAAATATTGAGATCTCCTATTCACATCAGAAAATACCAGATCCATTTACACACAAGCAAACATCTGGGAAAATAAGGAACATTGCAATTTCATTTTCTGAAACGTGTTTAAATCTTGTTTTCATAGTGAATTAAATTCTATTATTTCAGAATTTGTAATTCTGTCCTATTCTTATTCTTAAAGAATAAACACTTAACATTATGAAGCAATCTTTTTGGATTTCGAATACAGTTTTCCGTATCACGCATTGTATGTTGTACTTTTACATTGTAATTTTTCTGCAGTTTTTCATTTTGTGAGATATAATCGCAATGCTTCAGCTAGTAAATAGTATGGTAAAAAGAAAATACTTCTAAACTTCATGTATCCTCTTAACAAATAATGGTGATGAAATTAAAGTAGAGAAAAGAAACATCAAGATTTGGAAATGACAGAGTATTTTCTAATATTGTGTTATGTTAAAATTATATTTTTCAAAGTAATTTCTTTCATGATGTTGCGAAGCAAAAATTACTACGACATACGTTGGTTTTGTACAGTTTACAATTCTTCGTACGTTTAGATAAGTAATTTTTACAACTTGTTTATTAGAAACGAGTTAAATTTGTTTTAAGAATATAATTTTAATTAAAAATGTGAAAATTGAAATTAGTAAAATTTTAAAACGTGTTTCATTTTTAGAAAGGAAAATTATACATCAAAGATTGAGAATAATATTGTATTACAATTATTTTACGAGGGCATTTGATGAATTTTAAGCACGAGATTAAACTAAGAAAAACATTTAAAGTTTTGATAGACTTAAGTGTTTCTTGCTGGGAGCCCACTTTCAGAGCTTTGTTATGTATCTGAGAGAAACAATATCGAAGTGAATTACAAATAGACGTCATAGCGCCCTTTGTTGTCATATGTTAAATAATCTGAACCGCAATACGCAATAACTATAGGGAAGTACGTAACCTGACCCTTGGTCATCGCTGCATTTTAATAGCAATATTGCGGCATTTATTATCTTCGTATTAATTGCTTTTCGCGCAGCGCGGTTGGGACCATTGGGACATTTGAACTACGCGAGTGAGTCTCTCCCGGGTGCGCAAGTGCCTCGGGCGCTGTCCCTTTACGCAGAGCAGTAATAACACAAAGGAACATGAACTGTTCCGATAGTTTCTCTGCTTCGCTACTTGAAATAAAACGTAGAATGGAAATGTGACTGTCTTTCTGGCTTGTACTTTAACTTTTGTGGATTAATTTGGATAATGTAACTGAAACAGAGTTTTCACTTTACCTAAAATGTGTTGATTTATTTATTTTATTTCATTAACTTCCTCTTATACGAATTGAAGTAACCGTTCGAATAGATCAATTTGGTCCAACATTTAATTACATGAGGGTTAATTAAACTTTAGTGATTCCAGAGGCATTAAAGGAAGAAAACGAATTATTTGTAGTTCACTGGTTTAACATATCACTTTATTTTGCAATCGAAAAATAAATGCGATGGTTAGCAGTGATTTGCTGGTCTAAGTTTATCAACGTACATACGTATATCAATGTACATGTCTTCACGTCTAGTAAACCAAAGTCTCCAGCTCGATTCTAATTAATCACTTACAATGCGATATATGATTTTTCATTTAATTTACACGAGATAAGAAAAATAACTTGAATGCACACATGGACTGCAAAAAAGTGATTAAATTTGCAGCTTGAATTTAAGCAGTTCGGGGAAACGTTCTTTCGAAACAAGTTTTCAGCAATATTCAGGGAAATTACAATCTAAGATCTCAATTTTCTATTTGAAGTCGCATGGCACCTCACTTCAATTTTCATTGGGTAATTGAATAATGGAAGTTTTGTTTTTAGAGAGACAAAATCCTTTATTGGATGATTATTCATCTTCTGTTTATTGATATTGGAACATACGGAGTAAGCAGGGCACAAGATTTTTCAAATGTTTGATTAATATTTTTTATTCACTAAGAAGAGCAAGTGACCACAAAATGAATAAGACAACCACATGCTGCTCGCGAGCCGCTGGTTGGACCACACTGGGGTGACTGTGGGATTATGGAGGCAGGAGAGATCTTGGAGAATCCCATGTCTGAGGAACGAGACGAAATAACCTTCCACACAAAACATTTATTTATCTCTATTATTGAAATTGAAATGCCTGTGATTTCAAAATAAGTGTTTTTTGAGTTAATAAGATTATTTACAAAAGTGTTCGAGTATGCATACAAACATTATAGAACATTTAGCTATAAAAAGAAGCTCCCGAGACCCCTAGCAATAAGAGCAATTCAAACACTAAAGAAGATACAAGAGAAACTACCATCCCTAAAGATTACGACTGTACCTGACTATGCCCCCTGGACAATACGAGACATCAACGTTATTGAACTTGCAAATATCCCTAACAAGCAGAATACTAATCATCGTAAAATTGTTGCTCAAATAAGAAGTGAACTAGCAAAATGTGATGGTTACAATACAATTTATACTGATGGCTCAAAGATTCTAAACAACGTAGGTTGCGCAGTAATAGCTTCATATGAGGTGATCACCAAAAAATTACCGGATGACTTCTCAGTGATATCCAGCGAATTATATGCCATAGTTGAGGCTCTTAAATACATCACAAGGGCCAATCAAAAAAGATTTATGATAATAACAGACTCTAAAAGTGCTGTATCTGCTATAAGGAATCTATCCATTGATAATGTATTGGTCGAAGAAATAGTTAGAAAAATCAACCATTTGAACATTGAGGGTAAAGAAATAGCGTTGTGTTGGATACCCTCGCACGTTGGCATTGCAGAAAATGAATTGGCAGATAGAAAAGCTAAAGAAGCAGCGCGAAGCAAAGTTAGAAGTGATATACCAGTAAGCTATCAAGAATATCTCAAAAGAGTCAAGAACAAATTAGCTGACCTCGACAGTAAAGAATGGAACAACTTACAGGGTTGCAAATTAAGATCAGTGAGGAAACTTGAAGATGATAATCCAACGGTCAGTTTCTGCAGAAATGATCAGGTAGTCTTGACAAGATGTAGAATAGGACACACAAAATTTTCACACGGCTACTTATTGAACAGGACGGATGCTGATAACTGTAGTGTGTGCAAGATCCCTCTTTCAGTAGAACATTTGTTTGTTTGCCCTGAATATGAAAGTGCAAGAGACAAGTACAAACTAAGTTCTCTTAAAGATCTCAATAACAAAGAACAGTGCATTAAATTCATTTGCTTTGTAAAGGAAATTGAAATGTATAACAATATATAACCATATATGTAAAATGCTAAATTACTGTGTTATTTTGTACTGATTGTGTATTATTAAGGTAGTCGCTAATAACTCTATGTAGTTGATGCGACTGTAAATAAATCAAATCAAATCAAAATCAAGATTATTTACATGGTCTTAGAAATCTATTTAGTTTTTCTACAATTTTTGTCTGGATATTTGTCAAGTCTAATCTCTGGAATTGCTAAATTGATTTGGATGGAATTTCTCTTGAATGTGAAATATAAGAGTATTTAATCAACCGTAATTTAGACAACTTTTCTTCAGCTCATCGCGTTGAAAATTGATCTTTAGCATAAAGAAACGAATTTTCACTCTCACGGAAGCAGTCAAGCAGTTCACACGATATGAACATTATGAAATTGTAATTTTGCGATAATAGATTTATGTTGTGAGCAAATGCTTGTTTGGTTGATCCATAATAGTATAGGCTAAGCAGTAATGTTTATTTGAGTTTTAAGTGGGTAAATGTTTGAGTTGTTTCAATAATAGATATATTTGTTGTCGTGTATGAATTTTACATTTAAAAATATTTAAATTTCGTGATCGTGGGTTTGTATGAGGTTAGTTCCGAGGAGGAAATTATAAATAATTAATTTTAAGGAAAAGGGGAGTTTTTTAGGACAAGACATGGTCGGGTGGGGTTTGCTGAGTCAGCGCGAGATGGGGCAAGGTGATGCGGGCGGCGAGGATTGGAATTAATCCTATTGCGCGGGGTCTTTGAACCAGGATCTTTAGCGAGAAAGTGAATAAATTTGTAGGAGGATTTTTCCGTCCGATTTCCCAAACAATGGCAGATGAGCAATGACAGCTATTTAGATTAGTTTAGATTACAGTAAAAAGAAGAATCTCTAAACTCAATCGAGAAAAGTGCTTCGTAATTGACAAAATACATAAAATAATTGGAAAATGCGGCTGAACCTAGCAACAAACACCGCTGAGAAAGTTGTTAAGTAGTCAAATCTTCGAAGTACGCTCCATCCCCTTAGGACGGATGAACTGGGCACGTAACGCGTTGATCCTTTCAGATTTCTGCAGCCTCAAAGATTCAAGTAGTAACCGGGAATATATCTTTTTCCTATAGCACTAGTGGTGCTAAAGCAGCACTTACTTTCTCGCCCGTAATTTATCCCAAAATTACATGAAAAGTATTCAAATTTTCGAAAAATTGAACATGACCTAATATCAAAATATAACTTTAAGAAAGAGATTTCATGAAGTAAAAACTCTATTGTTAATATTTTAGTTGTAAGGAGACTTCTAAAACATTTTGAATCTTTGCAATTTTCGAAAAATCAGGGTTTTTAACGAACATGAAATTTGCATTATTCTCTCAAACGTCCTTCACACTATCCAAGAAAAAAAAGAAAAAAACAAACGATCCATTTTTTAAAGTATTGAAAATACCCCAAGGGTTTCATGTAAAGTCCCTTCTAAATTCAAATATCGGTTTTAAATTCAATGAACCGCCATTCGCCATTTTGCGTAATTTTGTTTCTTTCCTAATTCGCCATTGCGTAACTTTCTCTCTACTCTGTAGCAAGAAAGAAAAAACATACTAGTATCATATTTCTTGTTACGAGACATTATTTATTAAAAGCAAAAATTACCGTATGCATGTAACAAATGCGTAACGAATGTAACAATCCGTAGCAAATGCGGGAGAAATGTGAGGTAAAGTTTGTTTATTTAAACGTTTCGTGTTTTTAGTCGAGATAAAATACGACTCAGTCGACTAAATTAAATATTTCGAAGTCGCTAGCCCTTTTTTTAAATGATATTCTGAGACATGATTGAGGAGGTGTAAATCTTGATGTTCAACTTAAAATACCAGTAAACTTCTCTTTTTCTGCTCTTTAGTGACACTTAAACTATGGAATTGTTAATAAAGAAGTTGTATGGTATTAATGTAAAAAAAATAAAGCAGGCTCAACGTTTCACCATTGCACCGCCACTAATTTAATTTCGTTGACATCAGATTTTTCCACCATGAACGTTCATCCTCCCACTGTTACGAAATATTTCCAGCAGCACGAAGTTGCACCAAATCAAAAAGCTTGTCCCGGGTGGGCGTTAACCCTCTGATGGCGATACCTGGTTCGAAAAAACCCTGCTAGCCGACAGAAGGTAGGCGCCGTATCTCACCACCGAGTGGGGAAAGATCACCGCCACCCCCGGGGGCCACAAGCACTACAGTTGCGGGACTAATGACCTTAGCAGCTGACGAGCCCGGAATAACTAATCAATCTAACAATTTAAAACCACACAAAAAGAGTAAAATAACACAGGATGTGATAACGATTCTCTTCGCAGAATGTGACCAGTTGTTGGGCAGCTACGTTGCAGCTCATTTTCCCCCGCACCTCGGCTCTAGTGACGTCGCGCAGTCGGTGTGGAGTGTATCGCGGGTTGCGTCGCCGCGCCTTGGCGCCGGAACCTCATCTGCGGCGGGGAGCGCTATTACCTCCGGTAACGCGTTTTGCGCCCTCCGGCGCCTCCGGAATCCGCTTATTTCCTGCGCCAGACGATAGCGCCCCTCCCCCGCTCCTAACGACGCTCGCCCGCGCGCGGATTTTATTTCCCGTCCTCATCTCCCTGCGTGAAATTAGCGCTTGCGTGCGATTTGTCGCGGTTTGTTACTCTTCCTTGTTAAAATGGCCGTGTTTCACTGCGCAACGAGTTTCAAGTCGTATTTCCGCTATTTCCGAACTATTTTAGCTCTGGACCTTCTAAATAAACTTTAGATATTATCTTAGAAGCGGTTTCCAAATTGTTAGACAATTCATTAAAAGTTCTGGGATGGAAATATTTAAAAAATGTTGAGTGTGTGGAGAGATCATATTTACTTAGCATGACAGTTACAGGAACTAAAATTTTAGATTTGGGAAACTAAACATCAGTGTGATTAAATATATTTTTCTCGATGTTTTTCGCGTATTAAATGACTGTCAGTCGTTTTTAATATTAGTATATTTCATTCTCCTGTGGCATAATTGTATTTAGAAAGATAACCAAATTACAGAGAAAACTTACAGATTCATTACCTACTTATGATTTATTTTTTTTGTTTATTAATTTTTAACTAACTAGCAATAACTTCTGAAAAGTACATGGAAAGTAAAATGTGAAGTGTAAGAATTTTACAGAACCTTGTAACGTTATTTAATTCGAGAATGGCATTGGAGGATTTGCTTAGGGTTTGAAGATTCGATAATAAATACGATGATATTGATGATGTATATTTTTCAATTCAATTCAATTTCAATGTTGCTTATGAAAATAAAGCTTATGTAAGCCGTGACCAGAGAGTAGGAGTATTGACTTTTTTCCGTACAGAAGGAATTGTTGTTGACGAAGTTGATCAAACTGGGTTTTAGGGGTTTGTCATCCCGGTTTAAAGGTGACTCAATGTGAGGAAAACTGTGCCCTTAGTAACTTCATTCGCTCAACAAATTGATGTTCTACCAAGTGCGGGCTGCAAGCCGAGATCCGCCACTAAAACAAATTGCAGATGGCGATTGAAAACAAAAGGAGGGAGTTGTGGAAGTGTGTCTGTCTATCGCACGACCATGCTCCACTTTACTTGGTGAATGTCACGAAGCTACTCGTGGAGCCTTAGGTCGAGATGATTTGCCGCACCCACTATATTCTGACATCTGGGTGGAAAAAATTTCAACCGATTGCGAAAGGAAGAAAGATGTCATGAAATGAAATGAAGTGGCTGTGAGTCGTTATGGCAAAATTTAGCAAAACGTCGATATATCGCCAAAAGGTTTTCAATGTCGATGAAAACTTCTACAAAAACATAGATGTTTAAAATATCGATGTTTTACTTATGATGAAACCTTTCGAAGTAAAATATCCTGATTCTATTGCGATACATATCACGTCAATATTAGTTTAAAGTACATTCTGCCTGAAATTGGACTTTCATCTTAATTTTCGAATCATTAGAACTAAATGTATAATGTAGTCAGGTTTCAAATTGCAGTTTCACAATATTAACACCTATAAAATAATTACAAAAGGTAACAAGACTGGAAAAAGGTCGCGAATAGCAAACGGTTTCGTACTGGGGATCGACAACAGGGACAGTTGTCAATGGCCGTTGATTGCCAGAAATCCACAAATAAAATAGATGCTGGAAATATGATTTATATTATGAGAATTTTCTTTAAAACATCAATGTATCTGCTCAAATATTTCGATCTGAAGAAAACATCGAAAGCAAAACATCGATGTTTTAAACACATCGAGTTGCAATCTCTAGTTGTGAGAGACTTTTTCGACACCGGCGTAAATAAGTCGCTCCTATACCTCACTAGATGGAAAGAGGACGATAGCAAATACGCCAAAAAATAGATGACATAGTGTATACAAACATATCCCTGTTATTATTTTGGCCAAATTAAATGTTTAAAATACAAAAAAGGCAGTAATCTTCCTTTTGAGACCTGCTTTGTTTCTTGAATTTTCCCAACATCACGTTCTTAGCATTTACCTGCTAAATTGTTTACCATAAGCAGCTTCACCAAATGACTTCCCGAACACCGAGGCAGGGTAGTTTAATTTCTCAATTCTGATCTGAACAAATGCTCTCAGTCCAGTGAATTAGTAGCGAAATTGGACTTGCTCCATTGGCGTCTGGGCATGGGCAAACCGGGCGATGAAAGGGCCCAAAGATGGAACTGATGGGAAAACGCATTAAAAAATTGAAAAAGAAATTAGAACTCGAGAAAATTGTCATCGTAATTTTATACGTCACAGTACAGTAGACGGATATTCCATAAATTTTTCAATCAATTTTTATTTAAAATATTTTTCCAAAACTTTTTTCTCTATTAAACGTAATTCTTATTATTTTTTAATATAATAATTCATATAGTTTCTTGATTCAACTTTCACTTTTTTAATTTATTCGAAGGGGGGCTACGTTCCAGCATTGCCCCAAACTGTGTAGCACTGATTAGCGTCTTCCCGTGAGAGAGAAACGGGCTAAAATTGCATTTATACGCGTTCACTTATTCCGGCATCACATACAATGTGTGGTTAGTATTTGTCGACAAATAATTTGAAAAATAGTAATAAATTTATGTAAAATGGGGATGAAGTTGTATTTAGGGAAGATCATTGATTTTTTTTTAAATTTGGAAATATTACCGTAACTTTTCTAAAAACGAAAATGAATTTCTATAACAAAAATTCTCTGATAATTGAAATATATTTTTGCTGTAGCACGCTCAATGTTTTTATTACATTGCAGCAGAATAACAATGCATTTACGACTAAGAGCGGAAAAGTCTTTGAATTCTTTTGATACTTTATCATAGTAATTACGACAAAAAATTAGTTTTTTTATAACTTTCTTACCGGGAGTACAGCACTTGTATAACAGTTGTATGACTGAACATCACTGAGATATCAAAAGGTAGAAAACTCTTGTGCTGTAGTTTACTCATAGTTCACGTCTTTCTGGGTAGGTTTTCCCAAATTCTGAAGAATCTCTGTGGAAGAGAGGAAATTAATTTTTAAAGTAGTTTGAATGCTAGTGGGGATTAAAAGCATGTTTAAATATTTTAATTTCACAGTTTAAATCGTGATATTTAAATAAAACATCGTGCTGGCATTGCTCTGTCGGCAAGTTTGACTCTGTCCATATTCACGACGCACACGTATTCCTTTGATCCAGTCCGTCTCTAGGGAATTACATGCGGTCACCTGCTCCTACCTGCTCAGGGACAAAGTGCGTCGTTTATTCTAGCACGCATGTCGAGTGAGTGGGTTTAGCCGGGGAGCACGTTAGCAGAGTGCAAGGGAGGCGGGGTCGCAGGGTGAGGCGCACTAAGGGAAGGGGTGGAGGGGCAGAAGGAGGGGGTGTGGTGCGAGGGTGAGCGAGGTTCGCGGGAGGAGCGGTGGTGCGGGGACGCGGGAGGGAGGCTCGTGGCGGGGGGCGGAGGAGGGGAGGGATGGAGGGGGGCGCGGGGCGCGGGAGAAGAGCGTGGCGCGGGGACGCTGAAGGAGGGCTCGAAGCGGGGTGTGTGGGGATGGTGAATGGACGGGAGAGCGAGAAGCGAGGGGTGGAGTGTGGTGCGGGGGAAGGGCGCTGGTGGCGGGGGTGGGGGTGTGGCGGGGGGAGGAGAAGAGGGGCGGGGCCGCGAGGGCACGCGGCCGGCCCCGGGCCATGTAAGGCGAGCGGCGGCGGGCGGTGCAGCGGCGCGAGGGCAGCTTAGAGGGCAGCCGGCCGCTGCGGCCGCCCCGAGGTCTGCGGGCGGGTGGGCGCGCGCGCTCGTACTTCAGCCGTAAGCGGCTTGCGCGGGGGCGCCACTCCAGCCCGGCCGCGAGCCGCGGACCTTCGGCTGACCACAGCGCTGCCCACCGGAACCCCTGGCCCAACGGAAGGGCGGCTCTACTAACTTGCGTGATTGGACGGGCGGTACTCATGTGTTTTCGCGTGTTCCACATATTTTATACTCATGCAGAAATACTGCACTCCTCTTTTACCAATGTTGCTTGAAATTCAAAATGGAAATGGCAATGCAACCAAATACAATGCAACGAAATGTAAATGCAATATAAACCTTGGCCGTGTCAAAGAGTAAGGGAGATACATGGTTTCTAAAATTTCATGTACATGTGGTGGATGTGTAGGTAATTTCCATGAGCGTGTCCTAAACCTATGTTTCTAGAGAGCCGCCACCTCATTTTTATGACACAGAACACCACAGAACATTTGCGGTGTTGCAGTTGACTTTAAATATACATGTCAAACTATGATGCATTATATTTTTCTTGGTAAAGTGTATTCATTTAAATGCAAATATATATTTTATTGAAATATATGGTTATATAGAATACGAATCATTGTGGTGTTTAATATCTTTAATTATTGCGTAGATAGCATCGGTCACTCACATATGTCGTAAGAAAAAATGACCGAATGTCCTGCTTTGTTTCATAGGCAAGTCAAGTGGTTTCAGTGATAAAATAGGATGTTACATTTCAAAGATACTCCACCTGAATAGAAAACATAGACAGTAATATCATTTATTTTAAATTAATGACTAGCAGAACCCAGAGAAGTTGTTCTGCTGTCTCGCATTTTTTCTCTCTTTTAACAAGTTGACATTTTTTTCAAATTAATTGTTACGATTGCCAAAATAATTGAGCGAACACACATCCCATGCGTTCTTTGTCCAGAAAATAACAACTTATTGCCTTGGCCTCTCGTGTCTACATTTCTTCCGGAATGAGCCGTCCTCCATCAGGCTGAGCGTTTTGAGCTCTCAGCGTTCCCCGGGCCCCGTAGTCTCCTCCACCTTCCGCAGCTTCCTCCCATTGTCGACTCCGCCTCGCGGCCGGCATCTCCGCAGCCAAATCCCCCCCCCCCCCCGCAGGGCGCGGGGCCTGTTGGCGCGGCAGATGGCGCGGCGCGGCGGAGGTCGGGGCCGAGGAGGCCATGAATGTCGCACGCGCTGCCCGTGTCGGCTCGTTATTTTTCAACGCGCCTCGGCCCTCGCCGCCCCGGCGCCCAACTTCCGCCAACTGCGCCGGCTGGCGGCGGCGGCGGCGCCGTGGCAATACGCTATTTTGTTGGTAATACAGGAGAATCAAATCTGGAATGCGTTTGACGATGTAAATAAGTTTTCAATACCGCGGGAACAAAATGAATGTCTAGCTTCTACAAATGTTGCTAATCTTGCACTTTTTAAATTTAATTATTTTTTATTTTTTAACCTTTTTTTCAACTATTTATTGTTCAAATGTTGGAGAGGGGCTCTGGAAATGAAGAAAACGTGCACAGTTGATTTCTCCTCCATACGTCACATAGTTTTTTGAATAAATAAATAAATAAAATCAAATGAAATCAAATAAATCTAGATAGCTGTGGCTGCGGTAGCTGTGGCTGTGACGAGGGCGGTGTATGAAAAGTAATAGAATGACAACAGCGGGGCTCCGGTAGTAAAACGGTTAGCGAATCGGACAGTTGCACCCAAGAATGCGGGCTCAAATCCGAGGATTTTGAAGGCAAAAAATTTCTTCGCGTGTCTACCCCTACCGGCTGTCCCTTGTTATATATTTACTATCCTGTGTTTATCGTGCTGTTTGTATAAGCTCTTCTGAGCAAAATTCCATTCGCCAGTTTCGTCGCCCGGGTGACACCTGCTTTTGTTGCTGCGTGGCGAAATATGCGTAATCAGGCACAAGAAAAGGCCCGGTGAATCGAATTGTGATGTAGCTGGAAACAGCAATGGTAGCCGAGGGAGGCGTTGCAACTGTGAGCAAAACTGCAAGATGTAACAATAGGGGCGCTAATGTTCCCCGTATGTCGTAATGTAGCGTTCACCTATTTTGCGCGATAAAAAATTTATGTATCACAAGGATATACGAAATTCGCAGGAATCAATGATTGAAAATGATAATACGCACAAGAAAAAACTATTGCTGTAAACAGCGTGAACATCGGCGAGGTTCTTTCCATCGATCGCGTCTACTCGCCCCGCCCACTCGCGCCTGGCCCGAGCGCCGTCTCAGTAGCGTCGGCAGCGGCCTGCGTTTCAGCGCTGCAACGAGGGTCAAGGGACGGCTGCGCGCCGTAAACAGCCATACAAACAGGGGGGCTGTAAACGTCACCTGTTTATGTGGAAGTTCAATGGTTCTGACGGAGGCGGCGATGGTTGGTTCAGTAACAGCAGAGGCGGCGGCAATGGAGGTGACAATGGCGATGTCAATGGTGGCTGTGAAGGGCGGGATTTTTAATGAAAATCAATTGCTTTAGATTTCTGTCGCTATTTTAAAGCGTCAGCAATCTTTGCGGGATGTGACTTTCATTGGAGAGTTGTCCTTTAGCAAGACGGAAACCTCTGTGAGAAACGTCAAAAAAGATTTTTTCCTTTTACAGTAATCTCTTTTAAAATTTAATATAATTTATAAGTGCTCTGCTAATTTAAAAGTTATTTTGCTGTAGTTAACTATAATACAATAGACACTGGACCAGAATATCTACATTTCTGGAAATCTATATTTGAGTGCATAAAACATAATATTGCACTTCATCATGACAAAGTTAAGGCTGTATCTCAGTATGTTTAAATGCGAAACAAATCTAAAGTATTGACGAAAAATAAAAATTACTGTAAATACCATATGGGTTCAAATGGGCTACTTTTCTCGAGGATCAGACAAATTTGAGGCTGTGGAGGTGGCGGCGGCGAAGACCGTAAAGGAGGTATGGGTGATGGAAGCGCTGATATGGACGCGGTGGTAGCAACGACATTTGTGGCGGATATGGCTTTCTGTATGGAAAAGGAAGAGACGTGCGCAGACGGTGTTGAAGGCGGCAGTTGCAGGTGTGCACGCATTCTCGTGGATTCTGGCGGCATCGTTGAGGCACGTTGAGGCAGCTTGCGGGAGTGTGGCAAGGGCGCTGACAGTGTCGGGTGCCGTGCCAGCGAGAAGGAAGTGGTGGCAGGGGACACACTGCCGACACTTGGGTTTTCATTTCTTGGCGCGCGTGGCCTTGTCTTCACGATGGAATATCTCACGGTATTTCGTGTCTTTCTAGGTTGTGCCGCTAGATGTCGCATGATCGCGACTGTATCGAACAGTGCTGGTGATGAAAACACAAGTATTCAATGGCGGCGGCTGCGGCGGCGGTAGTGACGACGGAGAAAGCTGCGGCCCCGTGAGGATGGAAATGAAGCGCTTCAGTGAACAGGTGCGCGTGGAACGAGAATTAGGTGAGTGAGCATTAGAAATAATGAAGAGGTGCGGACAGCTGAGAATTTATTCTCACATGACGTAACTGTACGTTTGTCTTTCTTGTCTTCACACAGGATGGTATTCAAAGACATACTATATATTTAATCTTGTAATCCTATTGAATAGTTTAAAAATGTATAATCCGTTCTGAAACCTGGTTTCATAGAACAAAATATTTATTACGTTCCGCTTCTGACGTTTCGTCATTTCTGTTTAATTTTTTATTTTTTGAGGTCATGAGAGCGTGGTGAAATGAATTGTTAACATAGTACTTTACGCAACAAGGGACCAAAACAGGCGATTCACGCACGAGTCGAGTCGAGTCGAGTCGAGTCGAGTCGAGTCGAGTCGAGTCGAGTCGAGTCGAGTCGAGTCGAGTCGAGTCGAGTCGAGTCGAGTCGAGTCGAGTCGAGTCGAGTCGAGTCGAGTCGAGTCGAGTCGAGTCGAGTCGAGTCGAGTCGAGTCGAGTCGAGTCGAGTCGAGTCGAGTCGAGTCGAGTCGAGTCGAGTCGAGTCGAGTCGAGTCGAGTCGAGTCGAGTCGAGTCGAGTCGAGTCGAGTCGAGTCGAGTCGAGTCGAGTCGAGTCGAGTCGAGTCGAGTCGAGTCGAGTCGAGTCGAGTCGAGTCGAGTCGAGTCGAGTCGAGTCGAGTCGAGTCGAGTCGAGTCGAGTCGAGTCGAGTCGAGTCGAGTCGAGTCGAGTCGAGTCGAGTCGAGTCGAGTCGAGTCGAGTCGAGTCGAGTCGAGTCGAGTCGAGTCGAGTCGAGTCGAGTCGAGTCGAGTCGAGTCGAGTCGAGTCGAGTCGAGTCGAGTCGAGTCGAGAACGTACGTTCGGATGACAAAGGGAAGATTTGGTTTCGCTTCGCACACTGTGATGTTTTGCACACTGTGAAAAAGTTAGCTGTTTCACACGCGAGAAACAAGCTCGAGAAATCACATTTCGCGCACAGCGTGTTAAAAAATCTATTTATCTTTAATTTTGAACTAAGAGAGGCACTCGAGTATTTTTTTAAACTGTAACAGTGAGGTTTTATAAAGTTATTTAAGACCTTTCTGAATTGGTTTTTCTCCTATTAGATTTTTTCCGTTCATTGAAACGATAGACCTAACAGTTTTTGTTTCTGCGACCTTTGAAAATATTTTATGAATGGAACGTTGATGCGGGACATTTCTCAAAAGTTGTAAATTCAGTTAGTCAATAATGAAAACTAATGATGTGCGAATTGGAGGATGCAAATAAAGGGCGACTTCTTGTGCATGGTCAGGGACACGGGCGGGGTTGAAGAGCCCAGTGCTTAAGGATGATCTGAGGCCAAATCCTCAAGGCGGTCCGTGACGCAACCGCACTCGAAGTCGAAAGGAATACTGATAAGGGGGGACGGGGAAATGAATGGAGAGGGACGACACTGAGCACACAGAGAAGGCGTTCGGAACGGCTGTCGACAGCAGGAAGCAAAGGGCCACTGTTAGACGTGACTGTCGGCGGAGGCGGCTTGGAAGCTAGGTGAAATTAAGTCGCTGTTTTGAGGAGAATTGATGGCTCTGATCTGTAATTTTTCGTGATTTCTCCGATCAACAACATGCAAATGCCGGAGCAGAACCCTAAGAAACGAGTCTTGGCCCGTGAGCGATCTTTCCTTCCCCTTTCTTGTCCTATCCTCGTATTTCGAGCGTGTGCCGGTTGGGGCGGTGTCTCGCTGGTGGGAGATGCCTGCTTGGAGAAAACCCCCGCTAGTGGAGGGAGGTCGGCGTGGGATCTCAGCAGGGTATGATCGCCGCCACCTCCCGTGGAAGACAACATGCACTACACTTAAGTAACTAGTGACCTTAGCAGTTGACGCGCCCGGAATCGCTAATGGATCAATTAACAAATCGGTGGCGGCGCCGCGATGCTCGTGTCTGGGAGGATGTGACTGAGGGCGAGTGTCGGGAAAGAAGGCAAATGAGCGATGCGAGTGCGCGTGAGAGGAACATTCGAGAGCGCCTGGTTCGGGAGACGGCGGTGGAGATTCTCCGAAGTCCGGAGGCCGGCGGCAGAGGAAAGGGAAGGGGCAGGGCGGGGGCAGGGCAGGGCGTGGGCTGCGGCGGACAGAGCTCGTAAATGAACTCTCGAGGGGAAATCGAGCGGCGAGGGGCAGCGGTCGGGGAAGCGGGACAGCGGGAATCTGCGGCTGCGCTGTCAATCATTATGATTGACTCGCGAGATTCTCATGCGAGAGCTTAGAGCAAGCGTGGGGTAGGCGATAGTTTCTAAGTTCTGGAAATTTCCATCTGGAATTTTGAGAATAAAATGGTACAGATTACTTGAATTTTTAATATCAAGATCTGAAAGGTGATCATGCATTTTTAATTTTCACTTCCTCTACCTCGAACCTCTGGCTGGGTTCGAGCGCGTCGATTTTCTACAAATTGTCAGTGAATTTCGTATTCATTTTTTTCTTTCTTATTTTTATTTACTTATTTATTAACTGTCCTCTTGCCACCGAAAGGATATCTAGTCTCCCCTTTGTTGATTTTGACCATGCAGTGGAAAAGTGAGGATATGCCCTGCTCGTATTCATTTCGTGTGCTTTACTTTATCGTAACTAGTATTTTATGTGAGTATAATCAAAACGCAGATAGTATTTTAGTTTGTTACAAAAATCGATATCGACGGAACTACACGATTTGAGGGTTCCTGATATCGAAAGAGTTATCTTTATCATAACATCCGTCTGTCTACCTATCTGTCTTTCCGTCCGTCTGTAGGTCTTTGAATTACATCTGTACCTAAAACATATCCAGGATTTCGCTCAAAATGGATATTTACCGATCGATTTGAGTGAACACAAGGTCCACAGATTATTAAAGTGATTATTTAAAAAGTGGGAGTACTAAACACGCAGCTCACATTTAAAAAACGTTTCGACAAAGAGTCATGTTTTTCATTATTTTTATCGACTAGAGCAATGTGTGTTTATAAATATGGTTTAAGTTCATTTTAATTTAAAATATCTGATATTTAGAACATTGCAAATCTTCGAAAATTGCAAATTTTAATCTTACGCTATGTCTGTTGATGAGTGTTTCAGGGTGTGCCTAAGGAATCAGTGGGACAGAAATAGCAATATTATATTTTAATAATATGTTACCATTTAAAATAACACGAGAAATAGTGTACTGTAGCGCTTAAATCTTTTTATCTTTCCTTTTGAACGCTTTGTAATCATCTTATTTAATATCTTCTGAAAATTCACAGAATACACACTTCGCTTACAATAGTTTTAGAAAATATTGATATCATTCTGATTATGAGAGGAAGCATTAAAATGGTCAAGAGAACAAGCACGTTTTTGAGTTGTGCGTTCTTGTATTCTATATGCACGTTAAGTCGAAAACATATCTGTGGGAAGGAACGTTTAGAAAGACCATAAACATGTTTATTCACATTATTAGAAATGTCTCTCTTTGTCCTTCTATAACTTTTTAAATCAATTTTTACCTAGAAAATGTAACATCTCTTGCGTGTTAATACCCACACCCATCGTATCAATAGTGTAGGAAATAAAAGCACAATTTTAACTAAATGTTTAACAACATATTTTGGTTTCTAGTGTTTTAAAAGATCACCCTGAAAGTGTCTCGCTTTTTATTTCGAATAAAGGGAGTCAATGTCCATGAAGATCCTTTGCGTCTTCCGGTGCAGTGAAAACCGTTCGTTCGAGCGCCAGTGCGTCGCTTCTGCGCGTGATTGCACGCTATCGATTACATCCTCGACTCACCGGTCCACTCGGCGGAGATCATCCGGGGAGTGAATGCCGTTCTCGGTCGGCTGGACACGAGGCATTCGTGTTGGAAGGAACCGAAAAGGAAGAACAGCAACGGAAATTTATCAAAGCTTCGTGGGATTTCGAGAATGTACCAAACCGTAACATAATTTCATTAAACATTTTTCGTAAGTACGCAGCACTTTTACAAGATAGACTAGAAGAAATTACAATTTAATAAATACTGTATTTTGTTATTTACCTAATAATAATATTGCTTAATTTATGGTTGTGTTTATGTGCATTATTTTCCATTAAATATGAAATAAAGCTTAATAGTAATAATAGTAATAGCCTATCAGTTGGCCGAGATCGCCAAGGCAGTAGTAGCGTTGCGGGTTGGGACCAGAATCGCGGGTTCGAATCCCGCCTCGGGCTTGGGTGTATGTCTGTATTGTGGTGTCCATTCACCCCTCATTATCATTATCATAATTTCATATTACATACTCCCAGAGCTAACAACACATGGTGCAGGTGATTGGAAGATCACAGATATGATCATTGGCAGATATGGGAAATTATCTGAAAGTGAAGTTCGTGGCCTATGTTGGGACCGAGTTTATGGTCAACGGGACTAAATCCCAACACAAAAGGCCATTTTATCATTGGTATGCGCAATAAAATAGTGATCAATTTCGAATAAAAAAGTCCTCAGGATTTTTGCCAGAAAACATCGTACTGATACAATGACATAGAAAATGAAGAATGTCTTGATCAACATAATCGATGTACTTAAAAAATGAGCTGCAGTAATCTTTTCTCAAGTTTCATCAAATCAATGTGTGCTACATACACAAGGATATTCTGCGAGCTTCAGAAGTCTCTCGTATTTTTATTTTGCGTTACTGAACGATCACTCACACCAGATCTGGACATAGATGTAAGAAATGTATCTTAACAGTGGGAAAAATATGCACACGCTGAATAAATGCAAACTAATTGAATTTTTCAAACAGTTCTCTGATCCCAACTGGCACAAGACATTATTGAAAGACAATTGTAAAGTTTTTTTTAATATCCACTCTACCTGTCTTGCGATTTTCTGTCACAGGAAAAAAGAACCCTTAGGAAGTCCATAAAAACGTTTTTGATATTTTACCCCTTCCTAATTACTGCTGAATTTAGTTTAAATAATCACTATTTTCTTTTGTACAATTGTGGTTTCTATTCCGTTGCCAAATTCGTAATTGTTCGTTTTCTTTTTGTTACTTTTCTTTAAAAATATTTGATTTTCCCCCGTTTCTACCACAAATGCATTTAAAATTAAACGATAGGAGTTAATGAAAAATAGAGCTAACAACATAGTAAGTCGCTTCCGTTTCCGCCCCTAATTCACTTGCGAGGACCTGGTTGTTTGCGGCAGCGCAGGCGCGTGCCGGGCGCCCGGGCGGGGCGAGGGGCGGCGAGGGGCGGCGAGGGGCGGCGAGGGCGACCGTGCCTCGTCGGGGGCGTGGCGCCGTGCTGACAGGTGAGCGAGGCGGTGCGGACGGCTTCGACGTGCGCTACCCCGCGGGCGGGGAGGGGGCGGCGCGGGGGCGGCGCGGGGGCGGGGCGGTGGGAGTGCTCTGATCCCCATTGACGGCGGGCCAAGGCGAGCGCCGCGCCGGGCTCCCGCAGCGAGTCCGGGCGGGGAGGAGCGGAGCGGAGCGGAGCGTGAGCAGACAGCGCAGCGTCGCGCCCAACGGCGGGAGGGGGGGGAGGGGGCGGGGGCGGCTCGCGATTGTTCGCGCTGATGCGGACGGATCTAGTAGAGATGCGCCAGAAAAGGAAACTAGTTGGTATTAATTGATCTTTAGAGATTAATCAGATACGACTTCAAAAGAAATTATGCAATAGAAGTTGTACGTTTTTGAGTTTGCAGGTGCAAAACAACCCAGCAAACTGAAGAAGGGATAGTCACAAGGAATGCGGTATAAGAAAGATATAAGTCAACGATTTGCAGAAATGACAGAGAATTGAAAACGAATGACAGATTCAATCTGTTTAAATTGTAACTTTCTTTTTATTAATATTATTATTTTCGGTATTATAATGAAATAGTATTAAAACTGGTGTTTAATCATATGCAATTAAGAAATTCAAACTATCTAAATGAGATTATAAGAAAGTAACTGAATGCATGATGTCGACGTGGTGACACTCTGCTCAGTCAGTCCTTATACCTTATATCGGGAGTGCCGAATCCTTTAGATGATAAGCATAACATTATAGAGAAGAGATTATTATAAAATTCGTTGTGTTTATTTTCATGTTTGTTCAGACAAAACTTTTCTACATTGAATTCGATTCAAGTGAATGTTTGCACAGGCTGGCACTGCTCCAGCCGGGACAAGCTCTAAGCTCCCGTCTAGTATGTTAACGTGTGTGAAAGCGGCCATGTAAATGTGTCTGTAAGGGGAGAGGACAGGACAATGCAGAGGAAAAGAAGATTGCGCACAATGCATGGCCCATTTGTTAGGGTTCTCTACTCCGGCATTCGCCTAATATTGATTGGATAAACCACGAAAACTACCAATCTGAGCAACCAGTTGCTGGGATTCGTCTCCAGACAGCAGTTGAATTGGACCCAGCTGCATAGCTAGAGTCAAAATTCCTCCCCACCTCGCGTTGAACACTAGGACCTCCTTCCCGGTGCAAGGGCAACGTTTCTGGCCCTGCGCCTTCTTTCCGGTTTGGAGTGATTGCTTTAGTGATTCCGGGCGTGTCAACTGCCTGGTCATTAGTTCCGTAATTGAAGTGCACGGTTTTGCTCGGGTGGGGGGGGATAATTCCCTCGCTGTATGGCGCCGCCGACCTACCGTCGGCTACCGAGGTTTTCCCCAGACAGTTATCTCCCACCAATGGGGCACTGTCCTAGCCAGGACAAGCTCTAGGCTCCCGACCGGTCTCCCGGCATGAGTGCTTGTGTAGTGCGTTATAGTGTAAGTGCGTGTGTAATGGGAGAGGCTAGGACAAGGAAGAGGAAGGAAAGATCGCGCGTCGTCTCTGGCCCATTTGTTAGGCTACTGCTCCGGCATTCGCGTGTTGATCGGATAAACAACAGAAAACTACCGATCAGAGCAGCCGGCCGCTAGAATTCTCCTTGAGGCAGATGCTGAAATCGACAATCTAGTGTCGAAAATCCTGCCACCGTCGGGACTGGAACCTAGAACCTCCCAGTCAGAGGGACTGCAGCGATATCAATTGATGCCCTGAGCCATCTCTCACGGTCCGGTTGGGGAAAAAAGTTCATTTATTGGGCAAACAATTGAATCGCGAGAGTACAAGCAATTAAAACGATGTTGCCCCTGAGCTATCGCAGCCGCTCCCCATCAGGTGCCCCGGAGGCGGAGCGCCGCGCGTGGGTGGGGGTGGGCGTCGTGGGCAGAAACCGCCATTTTATTGGCAATCGCCCGCGAGCTCCCACGCGCCCCCCGTCCGCTTCCGAGAAGCTCCATCGACGAAGAAAGGTTAGAGTTCGCAGTTTCAACCTGCAGCTTAAACCAATTTTCCCTGCCGGATTATCTCAAAGCCTTCATTACGCGGGGAAAATATTCCGAGAAGCAGCAGTTATAACAGACTTAGGAAACTACGTATCGCTTCAGGGTCGCTATCGCTTTTCCCTTCTCGCACTTTTACGTTCGACAAAAGCCGTAAAGCGCAACTACTTCTCATTTAATAATACCGTTAACGGATTCACAGAGAAATCTGTCTTAGGGCAAAGAAGTATTAATTGTGCTTGGAGGCAATGATTATCAGGTGTAGGAAAAGTTATATTGTAGTAATTTCGGTACTGTACTTCAAATCGTACTTGGGACGGAAATGTTTGTAACAGTCAGTAGGCCAAATGACCGTACGTTTAAGAAGAATAAAGATCTATGAAATGTGAAGTCTAAAGGAAATAAGTCATTTGAATCACATAGTCCATATACATATGTGGTCTAAGAGAAGTAGATTCAGGCATTAATGCTAATTTTATAATGGATATTAATGCGAATGTTATCGTGATGACGACGAGGTTCTTATTCCTTACGCATTAGAATTATAGTAGGACAACTTTTAAAGTTAGTACATGTAAAGAAAAGAAAGTATTTTTAGGAAGCAATCTTGCTTATTACATCGCAATATAAACAAAGAATGGAAACCAAGGATGGAGAAATTTAATACTGTTGCACACTAAGAAAGAGATTTGCAGAATTTACAGAATCTGAAACTAGACACCTTACACACATACAGGAGTTAAAGGTTGCGAATCACAACGCCGCACCGTGCAGAGATTTATGTGAGGCGGTCGGTGCGAAAAACATGACAGCGGACCTTAAAGGCCGCAAACTTTCTACTGTCATCAATAGTTCGTGAATGAAAAAGGAACATAAGATGCGAAGATTTAATGAAAAAGGAGAAATCGAGAATCAACCGAAAATAAAACCGAGAGGCTCGTAGCAGCAAAACTGCTTCTGAATAAATCCCGAAAATCACTCGTGTAAACCTGAAATATATTAAATATTTTAACAGAAACAGTCTTCACGATTACTTCACTATCATGGTATAGTATATAAGGAGAACAACAGTTCTTTGGGAACAACAGATCAAAATAAACCGATTGCGTTTAACTAAGAAACAGCACTGCCACTGTTTCTGCAGCGACACTGACTAGGACCTAGGATTGGAGTAGACGATGAAGGACTCCCGAGGCTAGCTGCATAGCTATTGGCCTTGGCCTTGAGACGAATTCTAGCGACCGGCTCTCTGAGCGGTAGTTTCCCGAAGTTTTCCAGGTGAATACTAGGCGAATGCAATAGTAGTGTTCTAATGAACGGGTCATGTTACATGTAGGTACATGGCCCGTTACATGTAACATGTGTCTTTTCTTCAGACCAAATATTTTGGACTCATATTATTAGTCCTGTAGCAGTTAGATGTCGTTTCGTAAAACCTCTTGTCTGCAAAGTTCTGCTATTTACAATTGTTGGAAAACGTGGATGTGATGAACTGGGGAAACAGGAAATTTTGAACGTTACTGTTGGCAGCACTCAACAGTCGGCAGTTTTTGTAAACGCGTTGCCATTTAGTAATCGTGGATCACTGGGCTGGTGCGGAACGTGCTGTAACTGTGAAAGCGTGTTAAAAAATGGTGATGGTGCGATTGACTCGCAGAGAATATTCGCACAGCATTGACAGCTTGGATGTCATGGATATATCCCATCTGTGCGTGCGATTACAATGTAGGTGCGTAACTTTGAAGAAGCAAGATCTTCAGGTGGCGTTCCAGTGGTCCGCACCCCACAGAACACTGAAGCCGTTGGAGCTGCAATCGAGAGAAGCCCTCGCCGCCCCGTTCGACAGCAATCGTCTTCGCTAGGGAGTAAGCGGCGAAGCTTACAAAGAATACTGCACGAATTACACTTCCATTCCTATAAGTTGCAGATTGTGAAACAATTACATGAACGAGACCCTGTGTCACTTATGGAGTTTGGTAGCCAGATATTGGGTAAAATAATCGAGGACGCCAATTTCCTTGGAAATATATTAATATCAGTCGACGCCCATTTCCTTCTCAAAATATTCGTGAACAAACAGAATTTCCGTTACTGGGACACGAAAATCTTTGAGAGTTTCCTCAGCGTCCATTACATAGCGTCAAGATCACAATATGGTGTACTGTATCATGTAATGGTGCGACTGGCCCTTAATATTTTATCACGTTTATTTTGTAGCCTTGAAATCTTGTAAATCTACGAATGTATAGAATTTTTGTACGCGAACAGTTAACGGATTTACATTTAAATATACAGTTGACATTTCATAAAACTATAGTTTGTTCAGAAACTAAATTAAAATTAGTTTACAAAACGCTCTAATTAAATGATTTCTAATCGTGTGACTATTGACCTGTTTGATGAAAAATATAAATATAATATTAATTATACACCAATGATATTAAAAATTCCGTGAATAGTATTTTTATGTACAATAATTTACATTCATTTCCGAAAAACAATGTATTTTAAAAATAATTTATTGATGTAACCGTTAAGGTGTAATTATCAATGAACACACAATGAGTGGAAACGAAATGAATTCCATAATGCATGACAAACAATGTATTTGTGAAAGTATTATGGTGTGATTTGTAGCAAAGAAGCAATATTCTATTATTTTTTGTTTATTGAAAAAGATAAGGATTTTTCCAGTAATTGAAACAGCACAAGAATAAAATAATTTTGATATTTTTCACAAATGAAATGAAAGAAAATATAACAAACTGAAATTTTAAAAAAGATTTAAAATTTCATGTTGATGTGCTGATTAAATGTTTTGATTTTTTCAACGTTATACGTACCATTTTTGTCCCTCCAAAAAAATCCAAGATTGCAAAAGATACTATGTAATGATTAAAATGAGCCGGCGTTTCTGAATACTTGATTAACTTTACATGATGAAGATCAATTTTACTTTATAATTCTAATTGAAATTTGGATTTATATACATCTATTGGAAAGTAATGAAATATGCTGTCTATTTGTAAGACATGTAAAAAATAAAAATAAAAACCACTGCTCAATATACTGTGAGGAGGTTATCGCCCGCATTGCAGCATCGACGGCTTTTTCATGAGGCGTATCTGTCGAAGCAGCGCGCAGGCACCCCGGCGTATTCCTTGGCGAGGCGTGTTTATGAAGCCCGGCCGCGCGCGGTTCTTTGCCGAGCGACAGCAGCAGCGGCGGCGACTCGCAAAACGCGACGGTGACAGATTCCGCGGCGGGCACTGGGTTGGCTGGCGAGCGCGGGCGCGGCGCGCACGAGGCGCTTCGCAAAACAGCCGCGAGCGCCGCAGAACCCTGACGCTGTCGCCCGGCGCGACGGCCGCGCGCGGCATTTGTCCGCGTGGCGCGCTCCGCCCTCGGCCTCCCGCCGCCGCCACCGCCACTGCTTCTGCCGGAGCACAATCATTGAACTCTTCCATGGCACGCAGAGACGGTATGGTTCCACAGACAGCTTTCTATTACTCTGATTTATGCATTATTTAATTATATTTATGTATTATTAAATAATTACTGTACCTATGATTGAGGATTGTTTGTATTCTTTTCGCATCTGAATTACACCATCCACTAAAGCTGGTGACAGCTATTTCAATTGAAATAAATGTGAAGAACTGTTTGCTCCTTGGTCGTTTGCGTTAGAACTGCCTCTTGGATTTCCTGCGAAAGGTCAATGCTGTAGGCGACCAGCATGTCTAGGTCGCGACCAAGGTAACAAGCTCACTAGAGCTGCATCCAAGGAAATTGGAGGGAGATTTAAAAGAAAGGGTTGTACAAATTCCTCCGGAGTGGCGGTACGTCACTGGATACCTGGCCCATGACAATCTTAGGGAGAAGATACTTGAGTTATTGTCATAAATTTTGTCCGATTTCAAAACCTCAATTGAGAATAGATTTAAAATATTTCAATCAAAAGAATATGCATGAACTTTCTACGTCAAGGTTAGAAGGTTTAACATTATTGTCTGATAAAACCGCTGTCGGTCCGTAAGATGGAGTTGTTAACGTATAGAGAGTCGTTTATTAACTTAACATTATTGCTACATACAATAAGTTACTGAGTGATTTAATAACACAACACGAAAATAATGCTCCATTCAAACATATTCCTGTCAGTTAGCAAAAATGTTTATATAAGGAAGAATTTAGAAAGAAAATACGCATCAAGTTGTGAAGAATTTAAACAATACAATTCTCGGTTATTTGATACAAAGAATCTGTCCGCACTATTTTCGTTTGAGGCCGTTTGAACCGGCGCGCGCCGCTTCAGCATGCGCATGTACTCCCCTTTGTGGATTGTGAGGGGAAATGAGAGCGGAGGAGGGGAAGTGGCCCGTGCCCCCAGGCTCCCCAGACGGGCAAGTGGCGCGGGCGGGCGCGGTGTGACGTGCCTGCTGTACAATCAAAGTACTATGATCTGTATTGGTCTAGAACGTTTGCACATCGACAAATAAATATATAATTACCCGTAAAGAAAAATCGTTGTATGAAAATACCGAATAGTTCCCGATAAATTCTGACTTACAGTATTACTCGAATTTAATAAGCTCGATTAGATGCAAGTTTAAACTGTAAGGCATTGGTATCTGATTTGTCTAAAGCTCCCAGCCATATCAGTAGAGCTCGTAATAGTCTGCAAATCCGTCGTGCTCAAGGCCGTGATGAAGAGCCGTGAATCTCGGCGGAGGCCTCTCCATAGGAAGGCCGTCGCCGTCGCCGTCGCCTCGCCTCGCGCGGCGTCTGTAGGCGCAACAGGGCGGTGAGGGCCAGGGGGCGGGGCCCGGGGGGCGGGGCTGCGGGCAGAGCTGTTGCGCTATGACAGCGTCGCCCGGCGCGACGGACGGCGCATTTGTCTGCGTCGCGCGCACCGCTTTTCGGGCGGCCGCCCCGGGCCTCGGCGCCCCCATCGACCGCCGCCCCTCAACCCGCGCCACCTCCGGGGCGCCGCACCCCTCCCTCCAGCACTGTCCGCCCGTTCATCTCGTGGCCACTCAGACGCCCACCCGCCCGCCCAAACAACCCACCCACGCACCCAAACAACAAACCCACCCACGCACCCAAACAACAAACCCACCCACGCACCCAAACAGCAAACCCACCCACGCACCCAAACAGCAAACCCACCCACGCACCCAAACAACAAACCCACCTACGCACCCATTCACTCCCACTCTGCCATTCGCCCACCAGGCTACTCGCCCGCCCTCCCACTCGCCCACCCGGCTTTTCTCCCGCTCGTACGCTCCGCTCCCACCACTCGCCCGCTGTGCGTCTCGCCCATCTGGCCAGTCGCCCTCCTGTCCTCTGGTTCGCTCAGCCTCTCGCCTTCTCGCCCACGCGCACTCTCCTTGCTCGCTCGCCCGCCCTCCCATCCTCTCGCCCTCCTTTCCATCCACTCATCTGTCGCTCGCCTCGCTAACTCGCCAAACCGTCCATCCGACCGCCCCTGCCGTTCCCCACTGACCCTCCGCCCTCGCCACCGTCGCCTTCCCCCTCCCCCTCCCCCTCCCCCCTTCCACCCCCACAGCGGCGCGCCTGTCCCCGACCCAGTCGCTGGGTGGGAGGCAGGATGACCAAACAAGCACGCGTGGAATTTTACTTGTGCGAGCACCGTTACGAAAGCTTCCACGAAAATGTTGATTTGCAGGATTCAAATCTGATACGAAAGTGCATATGTCAGAGTTCACGTATTTACTACTATTTCCATATCAACTATCTTAATGAGTCATTTGGAATTACAAAGCTGAACAATCAATTTTGTACATTTGAAATTGGATTTGTGTGCAATGTCAATATTGTTAATTCGAATGTTTCATGTAATTATGAAGTAATTATTGCGTTCAAACGTTTTTATTATTTAGATGTACAAGCTCAGAAACAATTTGTGCTTGTATAAATTTCAACTTTTTGACGGAACTACTTCTTTTTATTTTTCCTCAACTTGGAGTTCTCATCATACCAAAAACAAACTAATGGAGCTACAGAATGGAAGACTTTCTCTCCCTAATAAGTTATCTAATTTCTTTAGTCTGGCCTAGCTCTTTTGTCTTGCCACATACTTTTGCCAGCGCCATTTGCCTCTGCGCCTCCGTTCTTTGATTTACTAATAGGGTAACGGAAATATTCTTTCAGGAATATTAAGGAACAATAAAAACTCGTATTAAATGGCAATTTATTTGAAAAATATGGAGCCGTTTTTAAGAAAATGGTGTTTATGCGCTACTGTAAATTCGAAATTTTAAGCTCTTTTCCACAGAAAATGTTTTCGAAAAACATCATTAGATGACTACGGCACATGTTAGAGGGTTTGTTTTCGTAGTTTCGCAACTGGATTTATCCACTTTTTCGTTATCAAGGCTCGGCAACGAATTTTTCATGCAGCATTACATAACTTTATCTATACTATGTATATTACTACTTATATCCTTATCTTAGTGATAATGCCAGAAACGAAGCCAATGCCTCCTAAATCGATTTATGTAGGGGGTGTGAATTAAACACCAGTATTAAGACGTATTTTTTACAAAACACGCCATACTTTTCTTACACGACGTTGACAACACCGATGTTGACATCTTAAAGAGAACAATTGAATTAGCAAGTTAATCCCGCTGGAGATAGACTTCAACTTAGATTTGAATTATCCTATTTTTGAAAATAAAGTTGCAAAAAGCTCCGAACAGTGTTGCTTCTGAACTTATTAAACTTGAAGACTTTCAAGTGAATATGGAAAAAAAGTAATGCTAGAGAATAAATGGACGTTCGTATGTTCGACTTCGCACTTTTTCGTTCTTACGTAAGTGTGCAAATACCGATTTTCAAATGAATGTTCTCACAACTTATTATTAATCTTAACTAACACCTTATTCACATGAACACACAAAGCGTTTTAATGAGATTCGCATGCAACGCTAGATTCCCATGCAAAACAATTAATAAAACAATTGTAGAAGTAGAAATGAACACAAATTAGACTACGGTTGTGAAGTTTTAATCTCCTCAAAAATTAGGGGAGAAAAATATGGATGTGGAAAAGAAATCAGGAAAAGAATTAAATATAGTTGTAAAAGATGTAGCGAGAGAATTTTCGGAACTAATTGGAAATTATCTGCTTTTTTGTATTTATCATTTGGGCTAATGCAAATTTTCGATGTGAAATTTGGCGCATATTGGCAAAAAAGCGTAAAAATATAGCTGTTCTAAAATTCAACTATTAGCATCAAAACCTACAAGTATTTCTTACGGCGATTATAATTTTGATATTTCGATAAGAACAGTTCATAACCCGTATGTAGGTTACACACGAGGCCCTTGGGCGTTGAGAACTTTTGAACGTGAGTTTGATATTTTTGGCTATTGTAAGCATTGGTCGCTCCAAAAGCCAGATACGGAAAAAAACATTTGAACAAATCTAGACATGAAACAAATTTTGACACATGAAAATATTTTCAAAACAGATTACAGCGTTTTACAACGCCACATTTTACTACTATGTACGTATATGAGAAAGTAAAAATGACCAATTTTCAAATAGTTTAATGTTCATAGTTCATTTGAACTTCCCTACATTTATTAACATTTCAAAGCGATCTATTGAAGTTAGTATAAGTACGTAGATGCTGTCACGTAGAGAATGTAATATTAAAAACTTTGGAATTGTCTGACAATTTCTGAAAACTTATGAACCACACTCCAGTGGCAGTCACTCTGGTGGTGAACTTAATATTTGTGTGAAACATCCACAAGACCGCAAATGAAATATACCTGTTAATTTATGATGTATTTGAATCACGCAGACTTGATAAGATGGAGACAGCGTGGAGACTGCAGAATGTGGCAGTACGAATAAAAACAAAAGAGGGAAAAAGAATTAGTTGGCAAGTTTCCACAACTATGTTAGGAAAATTGAACCTGCTCCAGAATCTCAGAAATGAGACATTCTAGTTCTGACAAAGAGTGAATCATCAATTTAATGTAATTAACTGTGATGAACTAGAGGAAACTTTTATGAATACATTTTTCCAGTATGAAAATTCTTTTCTTCGCAAAATCAAGTAGAAATATCAAACCAATGCCATCTTTTTGCCAATCAATTCTTTCCAATTCTTTTTTAGGTGTGTAGTTGGTGAATTTTTTGACCCTTAAATTGCGTTTCGCTTTTAATATGTAGGATAATGCAAAAATTATTTTTTTAAATACTTTAACTTCAATAGAAGGGTTATGGAGAAATTAATTTTAAGTTTGATAACTTTTTATTGGAAAGAATATTATCCTCAAAATATTATTCTGAGACTAAATTAACAGATGTTAACACATTTTCAAATGGGTCTTCTATGAAGCATATCATTTCTGGTGACAGCTATCAGCTTTTAAAAATGGAATTGGATTGTACAATTGGCTAGCGCGACACGGAATCGTTTCCGAGATGCCGGTCATGCGATAGTATCCCTCTTTCTTGAAAAAACAAAAACATTTGCAATTCCTTCTTAAGCTCATTTCGGAAAAGACTAACAAGATTATAAAATGTTTAAGCAGGTGTTCAACACAGATCTATCTTCTTTATTCAAGGTAATAATATGCTTCTGTGAATATGCTTATTTCTTTTCTCTTATCCGCAAGCGAAAAGGCAGATATGACAAGGCCTTTATGACCACTCTGGCGAACAAGGCATGATGAGCGAATAGACAATGCATGATGGTGGTGCACACACGCGGCCATAGAGACGTCTTTCGTGGGAAGTTGATGGCAAAAAATATGCTTGCGCTGTTGGTGACCTTAGTCTATCCTAAATCATGCAGTGAAGTGGTTGATATTTGATTTGTGTGTTTGCTTGCAGTGACTGACGAGCATTAAATTACAGTTGAAATTTATGTGTGTAGGTAAACTGAGCGTTTATTTTACAGTCAAACCTGGATAAATCAGTAACGTCTCTTGAGGAGACTAATTATAAAGTCTAGAAATATTTATGCAAGACAATCTCTGGTAATGTAAAACTTTTTAAAACTGAGAATGCTTTTCCTTCCAGATTTTTCTCTGTGTTTGCTATCTGATTTCTTGACATTCATGGATCAAAGGTAGCTTTGTTGATAATTTTGGATATTCCTGCCTGTTCTTCAGTTCTACCTGAAAAGAACTACCTGAAAATTCTCTTGAAGACTAGAAGGCAAAACTTGTACAATAAATTTCGATCTGTTAAACCCACATGGCAAATGAAACTTCAAGGGACAGCGAGTGAAAACTCGAATTTATTATGGCAATATGATAATAGCATGACGTGTTAAGTTTGTAAAGAATTTAGTTGAGTGATTGATTGTTTTAGTGATTCCGGGCACGTCCACTAACTGGGCCATTAGCACCGTAAGTGTAGTGCATGTTTTTGTTTGGGCGATGGCGGTGATCTTTCCCTCGTATGGTGAGATCGTGCGCCGACCGACGAATTGCATGGAGTGTGTAACGAAAGGCCCATGTTTGCCCGTTATCGCAAGTGTAGCGGTAGTGTCAGGAATGATGGGTGTAAAAGATGAGTTAGTTCAAGGACATCAAGGATTAAGGCTGTGATGTGGGACGCAGACACTGCCCTGTGACGGAGGCGGGTGGCGGTGTGGCGCAGAGGACAGGGTGTGAGGCTGCACCATTTGTGGTGAATGTGGCGGAGGTGGTCTATGTGGGAAGCGCGGTGCCAATGCTAACAGCGATGAGAGAGAGGGATGTAGTGGGGTGGCAGGGCACGACAGCTCAGTGAGGATGGATGCAGGATAGCGGGGGCTGTTTGTGATGCAAGTGGCGGTGAAAACAGGTTTTTTGTGTGAGGAGCTTATGGTGTGTGGAGGAGGAAGGGGGCTATGGGTGTTGTTGGAGGTTGCTGTGGCAAAGGGGCAGGGTGACAGTGTGTGGGGGCGTGGTTTGTGGCGAATATGGTGGTGCGGCTTGAGGGTGAGTTTGTGGCGGCGGGGAGAATAGGCATAGAAGGCGGTGCTAGTGGTTGCGTTGGCGCTAACGGGAGGGGGGCGGTGGTGACGGGGCGTCGTTTGCGGTGATTGTGGCGGTGCGGTCTGAAAGGGAGATTGTAGCTGGGGATGGGCGTAGAAATTGTGCTAGTGGTTGCGGAGGCGAGGGCGAGGGCGAGGGCGAGGGCGAGGGCGAGGGCGAGGGCGGGGGCGGGGGCGAGGGCGAGGGCGGGGGCGGGGGCGAGGGCGAGGGCGGGGGCGAGGGCGGGGGCGAGGGCGGGGGCGGGGGCGGGGGCGGGGGCGGGGGCGAGGGCGAGGGCGAGGGCGAGGGCGAGGGCGAGGGCGGGGGCGGGGGCGGGGGCGAGGGCGAGGGCGCGGGCGCGGGCGAGGGCGAGGGCCGTATGCAGTGTGCGTGGGCGCGGGTGATTGATTCTTCGCGTCGGACGCTGCCCGGCGCCTGGCCAAATGGATGGCGCTGACGCCCTTCGCGCCGGTGGCTGACCGCTCCGCCCTTGTTCTTGCGGCCTCCGCTGGCAGGGAGGGCGATATTGGGGCCGCGATTGAATTTTTCATGAAGGCGCGCGTGGGGAAAGAAAGTGTTGAGCGATTGTCAAAGCGTGGCCGCTATATTTGACGTGGTTCATGTGATATACACGCTACCATCACTCAACAAATCAATAAGTGAGACAGTATGTTGAAAAATCGTTTCGGCGTCTTTGTTCGGTGATATTACGTTTTACAATTATTTATAATGGGACTTAATTATGCAAATGTGACATTGTGTGTAACGCCCATGAAACAAATATATAAATGCCGATGATATGATAGTGCAATTAGTATAGCCTTTCAAAAAATTATAACCAATTTGTTGAACATTAAATTTTATTTTTCCTATCGTTAATTCCGGACGGATTTTTTTCTTCCATATCATGTATGTATTAATTCGTTTCAAGTGAGAAGAATTTGTTTATTTTTACTAGGAATCAAAATTAGAAAACTGTACTGTATTGCAAACAATGCTAATTAACGAAACAGAAACACCACAACCACCAATGCTACTAATCTACGTTGCAACCTGCGATCTCATTTCCGGAAGAATTCCGTTTCCCCCTAGAGTGTTACCCTCGAAGCGCCGAGTAATCGATTGCCTGTGCTTGCTGCAGGGTGTCGCCACACGATCATTTTCGTAATTGTTTTGTTTATTGCACGTGATTATAATTCAATAGCAGACTTAATTTGTAGTCGCACCCACGGAATACAAATTATACAGAAACGATTAGAACTAATGAAAGCCAATTTAGGCCGCGGTGCGCTCAAACGCAATAACGGAGGCGCACGGAAGTTCCGCACGGGGGTGGGGGGAGGGGATGGAGGGGGAGGGGAGACACAAGAGGTGCTCGCTGCGAAGTGCACTATAGTGAGTGGAGCGTGAGGGGCGGCTGGGGAGAGAGTTGCTAAGAGGGAAGTAAGGGTGTGTGGAAGTAAAATATTTGGTGGGGGAATGAGGAGGCCACCAAAAGGATGTGAATATGGGAAGAGCGAAAGGTTTGATGACTGTGTACTTGGAAAGCAATGGGATAACAATTAGACATCGTTGGTGGGAAATAGGACTGGATATTCGCTAATAGTTTGGCCAGGCATGGAACCGGTCCTATGCTATAATTGTTAGTAGTATAAAAAGTTTTCATTAATATGTTATATTCATTTAAATTATTTTTATTTCAAGTACTTTCGGTATTTTACATGGTGTAACTCATCCACCAAATACCTTAACGGTACCTCGCTTTCCAGTTGCCAGATGAAGACCTTTCGATTTTTAACACGGTTTTTGTGCGGCGTGATAGAACGCTGGTTTGAGCGATTAAAGAGCGAGTACGGAAGAACACCGAACAAGGAAATAAATTGAGTAATGAGGCGTGCGAAGTGCGGGGCACGAGGCATCCAGAATGAGAGTGTAAAGTGATTAAAAAGTTATTCCGTGCCCGTTAATTACAGAGGGTATTTGTGCCGTAAGTGTAGGACATGTAATATTCCGGGAGATACCGCCCACCGCGCCACATATATTTCGCTTGCATACGTATACTTCGGCATTAGGGCAATCCTGGGTGTCCTCCAGTGGGCCACAGCCTCAGCAGTGTAAGCTCTAATCTCCCGACAGCTCTCCGGATGTGAGTGGTAGTTCGGTGCAAGGTTAAGGGGAGAAGAGTGGAAAAGAAAGAGAAAGGCGATACATGACCCACTTGTTAGGGTACTTCGTCTGGTATTGATCAGAGAATCAACGGAAAACTATGTGAAGCTAGAATGCTAGAATGCTGCTAGAATGTTCCTTCCAATAGTGGTTCAGTTCGACCAGTTACCTAGCTAATGACAATTTGCCAACATGTCGAGCCGAACCCGCGGACCTCTCGGTCAATGATGCTGCAAAGACAATATTACCGATGAGCTATTGTAATCTGAAAAGTGGATAGGATTTGAAATGTAGAGGATGTGGGGTGGTAGAGAGATCATAGGGAGAAGTCTGCAAAAGAGAAATATGAGAGAACGTTTGATACAGTTAAAAATTGAACAGAACATAGTTGAAATGTTTCGTAGCTCATTGAAGGGCTTCTGAGATGCGTGGAAAAACCTGCTAACTGAAAACCTGAACAATACGTTATAGATTTATTTAAGATTATTTCAGTTTATTAAGAACTGAATGAAATTTTTATGTTCATATATATTGCATAAATTCACTATTGTTTGCTATTATATTTGGTGTTATCAATTTTACATTCGATAATATTTTTTAAATTATTTCTTCACCTTTAAAAATAATGCTTCTGATAGTGAACTATTTTCTTCTTTACCAAAACATGAATATCGTGTAATTGAATTATTTAAAATCATTCCATTTGTGCATTTTAGGCGGATGAACCTGTCTGAAATTACTTTCGTCCTTCTCCTCCTCTGAACGAAAAGCCATTCAGGTTAGTGTTCGCACACATAACCTCAACTTTGTTGCTTTAAAGCCGGCGTCCCGTGTGTTCGCTTTCGACCGCGGCCCGCTGGCTGCGTGGCGAGACCTTATTTGCACAGGCCGCCGCCAGGGGCGCTGTGCCGCGGGCGCCGCGTCACCGCTTTCATGGGCCCACTTTTTGTGGCGCCCGCCCAAGCGCACTCGCAGAGAGCCACTTTAATAAATTCAATTTGGCCGTGACGCCAGGTGACTACCTGCCTATTATTCCTATTTGCGGACAGTTTGGAAGCTTTTGGCGAGCCGGTGAGCTCTTTAGGAGATATTACGGCGAATCATAATTCTCGAATATAGCTTCTATTTATGTGTTGAATGATGGTCAAATGATGTTTTTCTTTTGAATATATCTACACAATTGAAACTACTATTGGATATATGAAAGAAATCATATAAAGTCTTTATTTTCAAATATTTCATTGTGAAATGGTAATAAGGTATAATTACGCTCTGTGAACTTTCAAAAATGGCATTTGTCTGTGTTAGGTGTAAAAATCGATTGCGTTTAGAGTTTATAGAAGACTATTAAGCACTCATTTGTATTAATTGGGGTGCCACAAATTGATATTTGTCTTTCACATAATCACATAGACATATTACCAAATTCGAATAATTGATTCGAAAGAATTTTCAAGCTATATATTTTACTTTGGAAACTACACTCTGTTTTGATTTTGTTTTGAATTAGTATTGATCATTTGCATTTAGACAGAAGAGTTTGTAAAACATGTAAGGGTCCTTTTTCTTCTTCAGAGCATATCTGTTAACGTCAGAGTATAAACATGAGCATTTTCCCTCTTTGTGATTTTAATGCCCCAAAAAATTATAATAAATATAATAATTAATGAAGGAATATAGCGCCAAATTTTTTCCAATTTGTTAAACGAAGAAATAGAATTATTTTAATTATTTCGTAATATTCAAATTTTAATTTTTGCCCAGTATTATTCCACGTCAATAAGTAGAAAGTCTTGGGTGGCCTGTTGGTTCCAGTAAACCGATACTTGAGCTGAATGTTTATTAAGGCTCTGCTACTGATAACTTCACACGAAAGAAAACTGTAGGTCTCATCACTTTTGATTTCTGAAAATTGTACGATGAGAAAAGTTAATCAGGTTTCAGCAATTACCTTTTCCAAATGAGAAAGGGATTATGGAAAGTACTCGTCTCCGCTTCAATTACGCAAACGAAGAACGCAACACTGTATTGCCGAAACACATTTTAGGTATTTGATTTTTCTTGCTTGAAGATCTCAAACTTATGCAAGTTACAAACAATTATTTAAAATAGTTCTTTATTTCCAGAATAAAAAGAGTGAAATAATACTTTCCATTATACATTATTTAATTGAAAATTTGCCATCTATCTCATCGAAACGACTAGTTTTATGGAAATGTAAAGTTGTTGTAAGTTGAATCCTACAGTTTTGAAACATTAAAATTCATTGGATTGGGATAATTTTTTTTTTCACGTAAACGATATACCCAAATTCATACAACCTGTAATTTGCAGAACCTTTTAAATTCTTAACGTTTCTTTAGTATATGATTCTATATTCTCCTTAGATCTGGTGATAACAAAATGGAAATACTGTCAAATATTCTCTTACGATAATGGTATTGGCTGGTGTATTTTACCTTTCCCAATCTTTGGAAGAAAACTTATTTTTTTCAACGATAGTACGGCATCTAAAGTACAACTAAAAGTATAAGGAGGATGGGTTTCAATATCTTTACTTGCTCTTTCTTTTCAATAACGGAATGATTTTCATTATTCTCGTATTACAACTGTAAATGCCAATTTCCAGAGCAGGGATATTAATTATTACTCGATTTTTTCGAACGTACTAATTGGATTGATCTGATTTAACATTAAAGAACACAGAGAATCCGCATGTTTCGTGACATATAAATTAAATTAATTAGTTCCAAGGAAAGACAGGCAATTTAGTCGCACTGCGATTCGTGGAACAAATTACAGACTTGGTTAAATACACTATTTCTATGAACTTTAATTGCATTCTCTAATCTGTACCGTTGCCTGAAAATACGTTGCAAAAAACCGGATTGGTCCGTGCAGTGATTCTCTTGCAGAAAAATGAATTTTTATGAAATCTGCATGAGTATTAAAATAATTTAATGACAGAATCAATTAAATTTTAAATGAATGTCGGAAATTCATTAAAATATTCCATAAATATATTTAGCAGCTGGCGGCTACATTTTTTAGTATAAAAATGAATTGTGATTTTTATTTCTTTACTACTGCTGGAAAAGAGATAAATTAGTTGGGATTATACTCTCTTTCATTTTGACGAGAAAAACGAAAGGATTTCGAAAATATTTCAACTAAAAATTGAGTACTATAAAATATTATTTAATTCTCCTTTCTCATAACAATATATAGCAATTTATTTGTAATACTAATCTCTGACTATGAAGAATACGGGCATATCTTACTTGATTATGTAACTGCAAAGATATACTTGTTTCTGCATTTCATATTAACTTAAGAGCAAGAAAACCCGCGAGGAACTAACGGTGCGCAGAGAACAGAGATACGACGATTTCCGGGAAGATTCGATAGTTGTTAATAGAGATACTGAATGCATGCTGCCGTTTCCCCTCTATTGAATATTCTCACCATTATAATCATTATTCTCAACTTTATTTGCAATAGCCCCTGAAAAACATAAAGTAGACTCAGAGTACAAGAAAAATAAACTAATACCACGCTCTAGTTTGTCACAATAATACACCAATCTGTGTGTGGACTATAAGTAATACGGAGCACATTTTGTCTTTATGTTCATCACTGCCATACTTTCTCATTTCAATAAATGTGGCTCAGGCGGAGAAAAAAGTTCCAGGGGCATGCGGGAAGCGTTCACGTGGTGGGCCCGCCTAATCAAGACGAAATGTAACTGCGGGGGCGCGGCGCGCGGGTGGCGCTCGCTGTGGCGCGAGGCGGAAGCTGCGGCGCGGCGCGCGTCTGTCGCAGAGCCTCCCCGCCCCCGATCGATCGACCCGGGCCGCGCTGCGCCGGACGCTCGCCACAACTTCTCGCATTCCGCCGAGGCTCGGCTACGTGAGCGCGCGCGCAGCCGCCCCTCCCTGGCCGCCCGCACGCCGCGCCCGCTCACCGCGCGCTGCCCGTCGCCTCCGCCCCTCGTCGCCCTCCGGACACACAAGCTCCTCATCTGACCCGCTCCGCCGCCCCTGCGGCCTTGCCGACTTCTCGGACCTTTCCACTCCTATCAACTCTCTCCTACGGTTCCCCGTCCTGTTAAACCTCCATCTCTTCGGGGCTGTGTATGTCGGTTCGCTCTTTTTTCGCTTCCATTTTGGAGTCCGCCTGTGTTCACTTTTCCATCCCTAACCACATTTCTTTTAATGCATGCATTTCGCTTCCGCTTTGAGGTTCGAACGCAGCAAGTCTGTCTGCTGCACGGGAGGCTTTACCGCAGCCTTCGCTTACGCATGTTGTCACTTGCAATGGCTCCACCCATCCCTTTGTCCACTTGTTCAACTGCCTCCGCCTACACCAAGTTCCTCAGCCCTTCCCACCCATCGACCTTTTCTCAATCTAGGTACTCCTCCGATCCTCCATCCGATCATCCCTCTATCTCCTCACTGCCTTTGTGGCTGTGCCACGATGTCCGCCCATTCCTTTACCATTTTGACTCTCAATCTCGCTGCCCGCTTTTCCACCCCATCCATAACACTTTTCACCTGTATTCCGTTTTCTCTTCATCTCCTGTCCTTTGTCCTTGACTTTTCTTAGTTTCGACAGTTGGCAGTCCCGTTTTATCAAATATACTTCTGTTGCTCAATGACGTCCCATCTGCACGTACTGCTGTGCACATTAGAACTATTTTTCTTTGTCTCCCAATTCTCTTGAACATACCTTACCTTCCAGCTCATCACTCATCGGGTCTCGGAGATCTTTGTTCCAATTGGAACAATGGAGGCAACAAAGGCCACAGAGAGTGTTGATCGGCACTTCCGGACAGTGGTGAGAGGCACAGGCACCGAGATCAGAAATTGGTAAGGAGACGAAAGGAGCAAAGTGGTGAACCTGTGTTGTAAAATGAGGAAGATGTGGGAAAGCGCTAGTTTGAGCTTGAATATGTGTACAAATCATAAAATTGGTAGTATATTTAGTTTTTACAAGGTCTCTTTTAACGTTCGTCTTTCCTGGAGACGAGCATGTCGCAACACGGTGGTATGGAAAACAAAAGAAGTAGATCGGTTATTTTTGTCCATTATTTTCTATCCTAGCCAGTGTTCATCTTCACCCCTTACTTTCCCCAGGTTCATAGTTGACCGTCACCTCGTGGCGAGTCCCTCGTTCAGGTGCTGCTGTCGCTTCGGGCGGGCGGCGTCGCGTCGCTGCGCGCCAGCCGCGCCGGCCACTCACCTGCGCGATTAGGCTGGGCACCGACACCCGTTTCCACAGCGCGTCCCGCAGCAGCTCTGCAACAGGCACGTCGCGCAGGTCAGCACCCCCGCCCCCCCGCCCCCCCCCGCCCCCGCGCACGTGGGCCACGTGCCGGCGCTGCGCTGGGGCACCGGAGGGCGGGGGGCGCCAGGCCGGGAGCAAAGGGCGCGGGACGGACAGGCGTAGGGGTGGGCGGGTGGGCGGGCGCAGGGACAACGGGGGGGCAATGGACGAGCTGCGTTGCGCGGGTGGGCGGACGAGCGATGCTGGGAGCGAAGGGCACAGGGCGGACAGGCGGAAGGGCAGATGGGTGAGACTTCTAGTTGGCGGGCGCGAGGCTAGGGGGGTGGATGGCGGGAGGGGGAGTTGGGGTGTTTTAGGGAAGTGAACCGGCCAGAGCGGAGGGGCGGACGCGGGCGGGCGGTCCGGGGCGGGATGCGGGAGGGCAGTAGGGGGCAGGGGCATGCGGACGGGCGGATGTGCGGGCGAGTGCGTGGGTGGTTGAGCGTGCCAGCGAATGAGCGGGGGGGGGGGGGGCGGGGGCGGAAGCGCCCCGGCGCTAGGCGGAACAGAGGTTACGGCGTGTGTACATGGGTCGTCGTGTGCCCCCTCCTGCGACCTTTGGATGTGTTTGGTATGGTGTCAAGGGTTGGGTGAGTGCTCTGCCGAGACATACTGTCATTGTGCAGTGGAACAGAGAATATGAAGAAGGATGACAAAGAAATAGAATCAGTAAGAAGAATTGGTATGTCGTATGGGATATGTGCATTTGAGCAAAGGATTTGGATGTCGTTGGATTGTTTACATGGTATATATGCAGACATCGTCTCTGGTTGTTACGTATTATAAGAAATACTTCTGTCCCACAACAGCAAACATTTTGTTGAAAGAAACCACACACAATAGTTTTCGTAGCATGTACACAGCTCAAGGCGAAACAAAATATTTTGAATAACACAGCAATAAATTAAATAT
Source organism: Gryllus longicercus (assembly GCA_038098605.1). Classification (NCBI taxonomy): domain Eukaryota; kingdom Metazoa; phylum Arthropoda; class Insecta; order Orthoptera; family Gryllidae; genus Gryllus; species Gryllus longicercus. The sequence goes on along the minus strand of JAZDUA010000373.1, from coordinate 138,163 downwards.
TTTAACTAAACTAGAGTAACGAAATCTGATGTGCCGTAATATGTTTGAGAGTGTAATTCTTCACATTCCAAGGATATAAAAAAGTTGCTGTTCCATTACGCAATGAAAAGCAAATATTTGATGGCGGGAGGCCTCTCCCTTGAAGATTTGCTGTCCTACATCACGTGGCATAACCAGTGACGCAATGAAGATGGAAAATCAATCCGTACGCGCAGCACGAGAATAGGTGGAACTCCACAACCAAATATTTGCACTTTTCAGTTAAGCTTTAAAGTATTTTATTGTTTTTGGATTTTCCCCCGGTTTCTCAGTATCTGACAAATTTACAGACATGTCCCGCGACTGCAGAGGTTTCTTTCAATGTCCGCACGAATTAAAAAATAATAATTCATATATTGCGCCGATCAGATGGCCGAGATCGCTAAGGCAGTAGTGCCGGAGTGGTCTCGGACCAGAAGATCGCGGGTTCGAGTCCCGCCTCGGGCATGGGTGTATTTGTGTGTGTTTGTATGAGTGTGTCGTCCTTTCACCCCTCATTATCATCATCATTTCATCTTTCATACCCCCAGACCTAACAACCCTGGGCGACAAAAATTGGATTCAGTAAAAAAATACTGATCCCCCCCAATTGAGGTGAAGTTACATGCACCTGCTACCGCGATATATGATACTGAGCCACGGTAAATGCAGGATGTATGAACGCGTGGTCCTAGTTGGCCTATTCGCGAGAAAAAAAAAATTCATATATTGCGAAAAAAATAGTTGCATTCTCTGATTTGGAGGCGCGTTAACTGATTAATGAACAAAACTGCAATAAGGAAGATGTGTTAAAATATCGAGACAGTTAACAATACATATATTTTACATTAATTTGCATCCCTTAAGCTCATTAACTTTTGTCACCTCTAAAAGGAATGTTCTAAAAGATTAATTTATAGAATTATTTCATCCTACATAATACCAACTCTGTCACATTTTCTGTGCAAGGCATCAAAGATCGGAAAAAAAGTTTGTTGAGGATTTTATTATGTTGAAAATAAAAGAAAATTGTTGAAAAAAAAACAAGTTAATGAACATTATAACATTGTTGATATTAAAGTACATTTAACACATTCGTCTTGAAAGGAAAATCCTTTGTTCATAAATAGTCTCGAAAAAGTTAAAAATAAAAATTACAAAATTAAATTTGTACTCTCATACCATCAATGAGAAGTAATGATTGCAAAATGCTGTTTATGTTTCAGTTGATGCAATAGGTTCAAGATATTTGTTTGTAATTGTTTTGAATAATTCATACGTCGGTGTTGATTGGTTTTCATTGTGCTAATGAAGTACGAATAACTGCGGTTCCAAATAGAACTGCATTTGTCCTGCCGCTGTTTCTTGTTTCGAATTTCTCTCCAATTCCAATATAGGAGTCAGCTGAACGTCCCTCCAAAAATAGAAAAAAATACTACCTGAACTCAATTTTTTGAGTTTGCAGTCGGCGAAACGCTTTTGCATAATTGTGTTGATTTGAAAAGAGTTTCCTTCCCTCCCTCTTTTCTCCAATATGATTTACTTTTAAAATACCTATTTAATGACACTGAAATATTGCAGAAATCAATTAAAGATGATCAAGGGTGGTATCGTTTTTTCATAAAAATGTTTTCATTAGGAGAACGTTACATTAAGTCAACTTAATAAGCGATTATTACACATTCTTCATTCAACTATATTTTTGCTGCTTGACTCATTTCGATCCAAACGCAACGTGTTAATTAAATATTAGTTATTTATAATACGAATGGTAAAAGTGACATTTATTTTGCGAATAGGGGAAGTTGCGACACGGAATGGATAGGCCGAGTGGCACATTCCTACGTCAAAATAAATTCACTTTTACCACCCCTGTCATACTCTATTTTTTAGAAAGATTACATATACAGATTTACAAGATCATCAATCGAGTTTTGTAATAATTTGTTACAATACTAATATTCTCCTGAGTTTTATAGGCTTAGTAAAATTCCAGAGAACTATAATCCTCGTTTAAATTTGACTGTTCACACTGCAAAATATAACAGACGAAGTTGGTATAATTAATAAGATGCAACGAATTACGAAACATTTCCCTTTCGTATTCGAAAATCGTTGCTTTTTAGGCCCATTTGTGCTGTAAGTTCGCACACACATCGGGATTAAAATATGTTGTTCGAAAGATAGTTAAGATTGATATAGGTGAAGAGATATATGTAGTATTCTATCCCAAAATCGGATGTCTGGGTTAGTAGTTTTGCTCAATTTTAGTTTCTATCAAACAATTATAAAAAATTCGTAAACAGATTTTCTCAAAAATGGATAATTCTTTCTTTACATATTTTACTTTAATAGGGAAAGTTTCCATAGCTATATGGTGTAGGTCATTTTTCATTAAAACCAGAAAATTGCAAATGTGCAAAAGCAAATCGTCGCCAGCAGTCATATGGGACGGCGCCGGATCTCGCTAAACAGCGAGGGGAACATCACCGCCACCTCTCGAGCAAAAACATGCACTACATTTATGGGACTAATGGCACTAGTAGTTGTCATCCCGGAGTTACTAAACCAGTCAATAAATCAATCGATTGATCAATCCGCGTTGAATCTCTTCACCCATTGGAAAAACAACACCGCCACCTCCCGTTGTAAAACACGCACTATGCGTACGGGATTAATGATCTTAGCAATTGACGCACCCGGAAACACTAAATTATCAATCAATCAATCAATCAATCAATCAATGACAAGAGACTAATTACCTTAGCAGTTTACGTGCCCGAAATAAAGAAAACCTTCCTCACTCACGCGCCGAGAAACAATACAGAATCGCCGCAGCGCTGCTGTCACGTGGCCCGCGAGGCTCCGCGTGGCGCCGCGTGGGCGCGCCGCTGCGGCGCGGGCGTCGTGCTGTATCGCTCCGGGCTCGACGCCCAGATAGGCATGCAAATGGCGCGCCCTGCGCCGCAACGGATGCCTTTTTGATCGCTGGGGAGACCTGCGAGCGGTCGCCCGGGCGACGCCGGCCACGAGGCGAGGCGACCGACGAAGCGGTGGTTCTGGCGGGGAGGTGGAGGAACCAAGGCCACAGGGACTAATCATAGTTGCTGTGAGAGGTGATAAGATTTTCGGGTTCGAGGACGATGAAACTGGTGCATTCGATTCGAAGTGTGGCATGATACGGAAGTGATTGCGGAAACATTAAGTCCATGCGGACATGCATGGACGTAATTGATTCCTTCGAACAATACTATATGTTGACGTTTGTTGAAGTTCTTTCCTGCGATTTCCTACTATTGATGTGGTGATTGTAATGTTGTAATGGTGGATGTAATGTGATGGTGTGGGTGCAAGTGCATGTAGGGTGATGGTGTGGGTGATGATGTAAGAGTATGTGACGGGATAGTGGTAGAGTGTATAGGTGATAATAGAGTAGGAAGGTTTGGAAGCAATTGTTAAAGATTGTTCGATAATTATTGTGTTAGGGAAAGTAATGGCTGTGGGTAACCAATATGGTGGCTGAGCTGTTGTAATGCAAGTTAAGCACTGACCACAGATTTTGTCTGCGGGAGCGCGTGTGGCTGCCATAGAACTGCAAACAAACTTTAATAAGAGATAATGATGCGGTGACGAACTCATGATCGAGCAAATGACATGAATCTCATAAATGTGATGCATTATACTACTGCCTGGACGAGAATTCGAGCGAGCGGTTGCTCTGATCGGTAGATTTCGTGATTTCTCCGATCAATTCTAGGCGAATGTTGGAGCAACGTCCTAGCAAACGGGCCACGGACCGCGCGCGACTTTTCCTTCCTATTTCTTGTTCTATTCTACCCCTAACAATCATACATGCACTCCACAATCACACTTGCCTGGAGACCGGTGTGGAGCTTAGAGTGTGTCCCGGCTGGGGCGATATCCCACTGGTGGGAGATACCTGGTTGGGGAAAACCCTTCTAGCCGACGGTAGGTCGGCGCCGGATCTCGCTATGCAGCGGCGGAAGATCACCGTCATCTCTCTGGCAAAAAACCTGCAATACACTTGCAGAACTAATGACCTTAGCCGTTGACGCACTCGAATCGGTAGTAATCAATGAAGCTTCCTGCTCACGACCTCGAAGTGCCACTGTGTTCAAATCGGAGTATAATGTTCATGTGCAGGGGTGGGATGCGCCCTGGCGACGGAGTTGTGACCTCCAGCGACCCTGCGTCGCACTCGCCACCCGCCTTGCCCACCCGCCCGCCCGCCCGCCCGCCCGCCCGCCCGCCCGCCCGCCCGCCCGCCCGCCCGCACGCACGCACGGCCAGTCCCGCGCGCGATAATGGAGGTAGCGCTGTAATGGGCGCGCATTAAATGCGTAACATTGTAAACTTACACATGCAATTAATCCGTTCCCGCGTGCGCTGCCCGCGCGCCCCGCTCTGCCCGCTCCGCCCGCTCCGCCCGCTCCGCCCGCTCCGCCGTGAGCTTCAAGCGGACGCCACAGAGGGCGCTCATGCGCGAGGCGCCCGCGCTTACTCTTCGTTTCCGGCTCGCGCCTACTCGTTGCCTCCTGCTCAGGCTTTGCGTTCTAGTTTACGCAGGCTGCAATTGTGTTGCTTGATTGGTTATTTAGTGTTTGGGGCGCGTCAGCTGCCAGTGCTGTTTGTCCCGTTAGTGTAGTGAGTGTTCATTCCCGGAAGGTGGCGGTGTTCCTCTCGTGCTCGGATGTGACAACCGTCACCGACTTTCGAGTTAAGAGATTTCCCTCTCCAGGTATCTTCACCAGCGGGCCACCACGTCAGCCACGACAAGCTACTACAAGCCACTACAAGCTTGCGACTGGGCTTCCGATATGCGTAGTAATGCAGTTCATATAAGTGTGTGTAAAGGGAGAGGTGGAGGATAGGAAAAAAATATGTGTATGTATATGTGAGGGAGAAGGGAACAAGGAAGAGGAAGGGGAGATTTGTTAGGTTACTGATTCACGTGAAAAGAAGCAAAACTAACAACACGAAAACTCACGTTTGTCATTTTATTAATCCTTGCTCAACTTATTCAATCTTTCAAGGTTTTATACATTTTTTCATACAATATTATTACATAATGTGAATAGGTGAAAACCAGATACCGGAACCAGAAACCAGAACCGGTACAAGTATCATTTTATAAATTATGAGAAAAACATGTTTATTTTAGGCTGCAATTCAGGAGAAATGTTTTTTCCTGGTTTTAATGAACAATTGAAACACCTTGTTTTTAATGATGAAACAAAGTACCACGACTTTAAAGTAATATTCATAAAGTTTTTTCACAATTTACAAAATATCACTTATACCGTTCAAGTTTTCACCGAATCAAATTAAAATTACATTTTTTAAAAAAAATTCAGAGGTTGATCCATTTAGGAAACGCTCTAATTTATTTTTAACTTTTATCGTTAAATTTTTTTAAATATATTTAATAGTCGCGTAACGACATATTTTCCGTATTGTTCGTATTTTATGATCATAAGTAATTAAGTTAAATAGACACTTAGAAGCTTAAAGATTTATAAGTATATAAAATTTTAAATTAATAAAATGTTTTTTAGAAGTTGAAAATTGAATAGATGTACATGTTATTTTTAAAGTTTGTAATTGGTAGGCCAACATTCTCAGTGCGTAGTTTATATGGATATAAATGTGAATTTAGATCACTTATTAAAATGTCCTTGTTAGCAAATATTCTGTTTAGAATGTTAACTGTAAGTAATTTTTTGTAGTGTACAGGCACCACACACCACAAGTTGTTATTTTACGATCAGAAAGAGATATTTGGATGACAACCATACCGAAGACTTGTGAAGTTCGTACAGAATAATAGCATGAATTATCTTTCATTTTATGGTCGACTCCGCCTCCTTTATGCATTGACAGTCTGAAATTGAAGTAACACGTTTACAACTAGTACGGACAAGAGATTTGACCTAATGAGGCATGTGCTTGGAGAAGGTGAATTTGTATTGTACATAGACAATAGGGGTTTGAAGTACGTTGACAATGTGGATTTGAAACCTGGTATAAAACATGAATGTTTTATGTTGTGCTTGTGGTATGGAGGCATTTCCAAGCGTTCGTGTATTTCATCCATACTCTTATCCTCCCATTATCTCTTGGTCTGGCAGAAAACTGTGTGCGAGACATGTGTGCAAACTGTCATTTTGTGTCGCTGAGGAACTGGTTTCGTACATCCAGAACAATGGTGCCAGCACTGAGAAGTATCAAGGGATAACTTGGGCGAATGTTTGCACGTGCAGGACCGAGGTAGACCTTTGTGATATTCGGGGACCGTGAAGGTGCCCAGGGGAGCGGTGGGTACCGCAAGCGGCCCTGCTAACTAGAAAGCTAGTCCCGACTAAAGAGAATATCGTAGGAAACTAGGTATTCGGTCAAGAAAATCTAAACCATTCTGAAGCACCACTAGTTTCGTTTTGCTAATAATATGAAACAATAATTTTACAATTTACAATTATGAGACAAAAAGGTTTTATGAGAAACTTGTTTATACACTAATAAAATTAATATGTGGAAATTTTTCGCACGTGAGAAGCATCAGACGAACTCATAATTAATTTCTGTAAAGTTATTCCCGTGCACATACAGATTTTCCCAATATTTATCTCGAACAAATGAAATTCTTTATCAAATACTTTTGCCAATGTTCCTCATTTTAGCACGTAAATTATAATAAATATCACACATAATTGTATTAAAATTTTAATTAAATTATTTCTTATTTTCTTGGAAAAACTTTTAATAAAGCAATCCTTTATTATATCTTCATAATTTCATTTCTTTGTTTATGTAGTGTGAAAAAATTTGTAATATTTTTCATATAACCGTTTAAAACAGTAGTAAAACCAGGAGATAACTAATTGTTTATTTAATTCGCAAACATTCTACCACGAAGATAATTAATAATATGCACACGTGTAACGGAAATAAATGAATAACAATCTTTCCTGTTTTATGCGATGTAACGGGCTGGTGTGAGCTGCATCAGTAATTTTTGTGCAAACGCTTTTCGACTATTTTTGTATTAATTAAAATGTGACAGTTTTCTCGAGTTCTTTGTGCCATAAAATTTTAATTGCTTCATATTTCCTTTTAAATATGGGTATTACATATTTAAACTGCTTTCAACATAGTAATTGTTCATTTTAAAGAGGCGTCAAGGGATTACACACGCTTTGTGTAATCTGAAAAGCAAACGGAATGCTTTAAATCGGTGTTAAATTATGGAATTAACGCGACATTTTCAAGTGCTTTCGAACTCCCGGAAAGTATTTACTCATTTATATCTATGAGAATAGAGTTAGAGATAGTATTCAAATTGTTTTTTTTATAACGACAAGAAATCATATTCCACTAATTTTAAAGAACTCATAATTTTAAAGAAAAGCATTTACAAAACAGCTAAAAATGCAATATAAAATTTACGGAAAAGTGATATTCGAGGTTACACGTAGCATTATTAAAATTAACCGATTAGAAATGATACTGATGTAAATATTAAAGTTATTTATTTGAATTAACGGATTAAAAAAATTATTAGCGGGCAAGTATCAAAATAAGTTTGTTTAAATCTTGAACAAGATAATATCTTGAACATCTTTCTCTATAGAGGTTGGATGTATATATCAGGAGAGAAAAAACTGAATGAGTGCTGTGATGCATGTATTTGTACGTTTTGTACGTGCGTGTGATAATCATTCAAAATTAAATATTAAGCACACAATATATTAAACTTTTCATGGCTACAAATTTAATGCACAGGTTTTAATACATTTTCTAAAAGCGCATTGTATTGTGATAATTTTGTTCCTTCTTCGTCTGGTTATGGATGAAATTATGTTGCGGCAATATTGTTGATGGTTCTTTTTCATATACAGCAGATAAGGTAGTTCGAATAAAGAAATACATAGCAACAGACACTTAACATTTTTGTCAATGTCTTCGGAAAACTTCATAACCCGTTTTCTCAACGTATAATTTCTGAGTTTGACAAGATCAGTCATTACACGAATCTTACTGTGTGCATACATCCCAAACTGAACTTTATACAGAACTGTTTTGCCCAGAAATGCTTGGCTATTGTGGTGCATCACACACTACTTCTTAAGTGATTGCTAATTACGTTTTGCATTGTGCAAAAATCCTAATAGCTAAAAGACTTTCTTGTAAGTGGGCTTATTTTATTTCCGAATGAGGTCGTGGTTGTCAAGTATCCTGCAGTGAAAACTTTCTCACTCGAATTCGGGAAAGCGTTCGCCCCGACGCTTTCTCGGAGAAATTGATTTACCTGCGCGAGACGCACGTGATTTCGGCTGATATTCCTCACTCGCAGAGGCAGAATGCTTGTATCCAGTGAAGTCGCGCTTAATCCTTGACTGTGCTGCGGTTTGCATAGAATTCAGTGGCGCTTGGGTCATCATAAAAGTGTAAATCATCATCAACAACACTCCCACATATCTGATTCAATTCAAACCAGCCTTTAAACACCCTCATTATACTAATAATAACAAAATGTGAACGTTTGAGCGAAATCAATTGAGTAGTTTGTGTGTCAATGTGCGACACACATACGCACATTCCCTTTTATTTTGTATATAAATATGAATTGAATCCATACCTCATTTTACGAGACGAGACTCAGGCCATAAAGTCCACTCTTCCGTCTGAGCAGGCAAATTTCGCTACGCTCCTTCTACCAACTAGCGGAGAAAGGAGGCGTTTCTTGGGCGACGACACTGGCGATTTTAATTACGCTCAGAGGCGTCATTAAGGCTTGAGGTTCTTTTACATGCAGTGAATATACTACACGAGACAGCCGGCTTTACTTCCTCTCCGAAGGAAGGCGTGCGAAGGATGTTTTCGCTCTAAGAATCACCCCACCAACCAGATACGCTAACCGTTACACCATCGCCGCCGCGAGAAGGCGGTGATTGTCTCGATCTTTCTCAACTTGACATGTAAGGTCTTTGATTTTCTTTTAAGTGAGGAAGTCTCAAACATTGGTATAGTCACTTATGCCGGGGTGTTAATTTTATTAAAGTTTCAATATGCTGCGGAAGTTTGCTTCTGGTAATTGGAATGGCCCTGTAGCTAACCGTTGAGTAGCGTGTACATTATACTAAAAAGTCGATAAAGCACTTTGCTTGACTCTTTATTTCAGACTTTGGAATTGTTCGAGGAGTTGAAGAATAAAATGATCTAAATATTTTGAAACAATTTCGTTAACATTTTGGTATTTCTAGTCAACTTTTCGGCATTCTGTTACAGGAAAAGTTGTTAAATCACACCAGTAAAGGTGTATGGACAGAATGTAGTTCCACGAGGGAGTCAAGAGCACTGGTTGTTTAGGATAATTTGTCAAGATTCCTTTGTCATCTATGTTTGCTGGTGAAATGGAATAGTAAGAGTGGGTTGGCGTTGTTGGGGCTAGAAGTAGAATATTTGATAATTTGAATTAATGGTGAATTAATTAATTTTGATTACTTTTCCTACATCCCCATGGTCTATGATTCGCATTTAAGTCACCGAAGATTGGAGTAGTGTTGGTGAAGAGGGATAGAAAAGAGTTGTGGATTAGTACTCAGAATCAGGAGGTTAGTAGGCTAAAATGTTATTGAGGGGTGTTTCAGTTGAGAGTAATTTTTATGACCACGGTTTCCAGGCCTGCCGTAGAAGGAAGAAGATTTAGTGTTGGGCTATTTTTCATTTTAGAAAAATGTCTACACCGCCAGCGCTATTTGTGTTTCTTCATCCGATCCCTCGTAGATGCTTTGATAAACAAATGCACAGACAAGAGTGGGTGACATGATTTGAAAAGTAATGATATTTCTTCTCAAAAGTAATATTAGTACTAGCTCCTTTCTGTTATGTTGTTGAGTCAGGTAGTTGAGTTACATTTGCTTGTGAAATAAATTTCCATTTGATGGGACAATTGGAATCACATCGCTTCCGCAGTCTCTGGCCAACAGCAAGGTTCCGGCATTCGGATCTTGCGATTAAGATAAAACAACACGAGTGCAGTTAACCCAAAATTTAAACGCATTTTGCACTCCAATACAGTTGCAGTTAACTTTACACGCTTCATTCGCGAATCTAGTACACAAGTTACTTAATTAATTTCGTTCATTCCACTCATTTTGTATTTATATATATGGTTCAGCTATTTTTCAAAAGAAAACACAGGTGTGGGATAAAAAAAGTAAATGACAGAGCTAAATTCAGGGATGCAGAAATAAACGCTACGTTCAGGACTCATTATAAAGCATATTTTAAGAAGACGAGAAAAAATGCCAAATAATAGAAAGCAAACTTCTCAGTAAGAATCTGGAAATTCTATTAATACAATAAGGTCTCAAATCAATAAATTGTTTTTGAGGCCCGAAACGTTGAGGAAGAAACAGAAGATGCAATCAGATTAATTATAAAGATTTAAATCCTAGCTTTACATGCTGTCACTTCTACTTAGAACTAGTCTTCCAACACTAGAATCCACTCTAGTTTTTCTAAGAACAAATTATTCCCAACTTAAACAACCAATCCCATAATTCCCAATATTCCTGAATTTTGCAGCAAACATTTGATAGCCACAGAAATTTTAAAAAAATGAAAAAGTACTATCTGTGCAGCCAGATAGTTCAAACAGATCGAAGAGAGAACATCCTCCCACTTTGAAAGACAGCAGATTGTACTATGCATTGATTTCTTAGCCTGAATCTGGTCTCTAAAGTAGTGGACTTTCAGCATCAGAAACAATGAAAAAAAAAACTATCTTGAATTCACGATCATACTTAAAATATTGGGATCTTTGAATTGGTGGTCGGTCAAATAATTAGTTAAATTAGTTTGCCGACATTGTGGAACTGTATTGTTCCCTCATCATGGCAACGGAATGGATAGCATACAATATTATTATACCGAATGTTGTAATAATAGATCAAACGCAAATAAATGCGCAGGCACTCACCCACGGGGAAGTCGTAGGGCTGCATCCAGGAGAGGAAGGAGCCGAGGTACTTGAACATGAAGACCCCGTCGGAGAGGCCCAGGTCGTTGACGCGGAAGCCCTCGCCCGCGGGCGATTCGGGGAAGTGCAGGGGCGGCGCGGGCGGCGGCGCGGGGGCGGCTCCCTCGGGGGGCGCGCGGCCGCGGGGGCGGTCCCGCCCCGCCCCGCCCGCGTCGCCCGCTTCGCCCGCCCCGCCCGCGCCGAACACGTCCTCGTCGTCGTAGCGGCTGATCTGCGCCGAGGCCCTGTGTGCCCCGCTGGGAGACGGGCGCCTTGAAGGTGGAGCTGTCGCCTGCGCGTCGCTCTCCAGATTTTCCTGCTTGGGATGAGGCGGCGGCGATTGCCAGTCCAGTGCGCTTACATTATGATTTGTTTGATCTAAATGTTGCGGGGTAGTTGAATTTGCGCGCGATACGTTTGGGTGCTCCATGCCTCTTTCCATTTCCGTCTGAATCGCATCTTTCTCATTCACATCTTTCGGAAGTATTTCTTTAGTTGTATCTTGGGTAGGTGTTACGTCCTCATGGTGATCCTCAGTATTGACATGCTTGTACTTCTGAGCGTCGCCAACGAGTGCTGCAGGATTCGAAACTTGTACCCTCTTTCTTCTCGTGAAAACATCGGGTGAAGCTGCACTGCCTCCCAGCTGTACCAAAACATGTTCCGTCTCTCTTGAAATGTTTCCGTACGGAGTGCTCCCTATTGCGCCAGTTTTAGGAGGAGGGCTTGCGGCCTCCGCCCGGTGCGCCGCCTGCCGCGCGCCGTCGGGGTCCGGGGCCGGGCGAGCGGGCGCGGGGCCCGCAGCGTCGCCGCCCCCCAGCAGCAGCGCGGCGCCCGCGCACAGAGGCACCAGCAGCAGGCGGAGGCGCATGGCCGGTGGGTGCCTGCGGACTGGCCGCCTCCGCCGCCGCCGCTGCCACCGCCGCCGCCTTGAAGTGCACTTGCGGGGCCTCAGCTTGTACCGCCCGCCCCGCCCCCGCCCCACGCTCAGCCCCCGCCCCCGCCCCCGGCCCCCGCCCCTGCCCCCACCCCTGCCCCCGCCTCTGCCCCCGCCCCTGCCCCCGCCCCTGCCCCCGCACCCCGCCCCCGCCCCCGGCCCTACCCCGTCCCCGGCCCCACCCCGGCCCCGGCCCTACCCCGGCCCCGGCCCTACCCCGGCCCCGGCCCTACCCCGGCCCCGGCCCTACCCCGGCCCCGGCCCTACCCCGGCCCCGGCCCTACCCCGGCCCCGGCCCTACCCCGGCCCCGGCCCTACCCCGGCCCCGGCCCTACCCCGGCCCCGGCCCTACCCCGGCCCCGGCCCTACCCCGGCCCCGGCCCTACCCCGGCCCCGGCCCTACCCCGGCCCCGGCCCTACCCCGGCCCCGGCCCTACCCCGGCCCCGGCCCTACCCCGGCCCCGGCTCTACCCCGGCCCCAGCCCGCGACCCGCGCCCCTGCCCCCGCCCCCGCCCCCGGCCCTGTCGCTACACACTCCCTGCGAGCGACCACTCGCACCGCCCCCTCCACTGCCGCTCGCCGCTTCTCTACCCCACCGTTACGTTCCATTACGCGACTTACGTTAATGTTGCCAAACTGCTGCTTCCGCATGTCACTTTCTTGTCCTCTGAAACAGATTTAATACAGCTATTGTCCGTTTTGTAACCAATACTAAACCATTTTCTTTGCTTAACTATAGTTTTGATTTCCAGATTAGCAAATATTGAAAGAAAAATAAGTAGCCGCCGACCACATGAGATGTGTCTATTGTTTTGTTACATACCCATGAACTCGAGAATCTATAATGCAAAAACAAAAAACAAAAAATTAAATTTTGACTGAAGAATGAAAATATTTGGTGTTATTCCCTCTATTCTCTAACTGCGCGTCCAGACTGGATCCTGTTGCTCAAAGGGTTAGTACCTGCAATGTGGTACACGCCGTGCAACAGCAATGTTCCAAAGAAGAGGCCGTCCGCCTTTAAATATTTGCTATTCATGTATTGCGCTATTGAAAGTTAACTATTTTGATATTATTTGTAAGCGATGAAATGTGACATTACATTAATACACTAGGTTATTTTAGTATTCGTAAACACTATATTTGTTAAAGTATTTCATTAATAGAAGTGTTTTACGATAATATTTTATTTCATGTTATTGAAGAGCGTCCGCGTGGTACTTTTTGGAAAACAATGTTGTGTTATTTTGTTTAGCAGCTTTTTTGCTGCTGTAGGCCACTTATATTGTTTTATATTGCTCTCTCTTTTATCCTTACTTGTTGATTTAAATGTACATTTGGAAATTCTACAGTCTCCGACGCAATACTACTTATAGACATATCAAAAAGAACCTAATATTCGTAATTATTAGTCATTTGGCACCTCACAAATACATCGGATTCTTTTAGATAACGTAATATTCAGATTCTTTCTTGACAACAATTATGTGAAGTTTATTGGAAATGATATTTTCGTGGCTTGTGAAGTTCTAAAGCTGCATCTTGTCGACTACTTATCGGTAATTCATTCTAAAAGTATAAATCTATATCTGCTGGAGAGGGGAATGAATCTGACGAAGGCAGAATCAAATAGAGGGAAGTTGGATTCTCCAGGACTTATGAACTTTTCTGCTGAAAGATCTCTTTTCAATTGGAAACTCGCTATGTCAAAAAAAAAAATACTTCCCAAACTAATAGGCGAGTCAGCTCCTCAATTTTGCCGATCCTGCAAATTGTTCCGGGATCCGCTGGTCGTCTCTTTACTGCTGCCAACGTCGACTTCACAAGAATGCAGAGGTTCAACTGTCACGTTGGCGCCTTCGCTGTAGACTATTAGCACCCTGGTGCTCTTCAATAGATTTCCACCGGCTGTGGTGGAGAAAAGGTAGTACTGCTTTTGTCTATAGATTCACTGACCGGGAGGTAGGTAGGGCTTGATCTTGGACGTAGCAGATTTTCAACTCAATCTAGAAAGGGTAGATTCAAATTCAGCTGCTTTTAGGGGCATTGTAGCAACCGGATTTTATAATTGTTAGAAATATGTGGTTTATCTACAATATACCATGCAATATACCATACCATACCATTCCATACACTGTGCTGGGAAATGAACCGGGCACTTTACTGATTCATCCCTGTTCTCTCGTCCCCTCCCCACTTCACACAATTTTACGCATAACATAGACCTACTCTCGGATGAATCAGTGACAGTGATCTGTGGTGGAAATACCAGAACAGGATACCCCGTGAGCCGATGTGTATATCGACGCTGTATCTCGTGTTCCAGCAAGGAAGAAACACCACCACCTATCAAGATAAAATATGTTCGGGACTAATGATCATAGTAGCTGTGTGCCGAGAAACCCTAAATAATCAATCAATGAATCAGCAATAACCTTCACCCCCCACTGCTGTTTCCTGTCCCACCTACGCAACCTCTTGCCACAGTGCCCTGGCACTCGATTCCATAGCCGCCTCTCGTCCTTGCTGGGGCGCCCATCGATTCGAGAAGCCTGACAGTCTCGGACAGGATCGGCGGGGCCCACGTCGCCCCGCAAGGCTTCCTGCCGCAGGTCGCGGCGCAGGGGGCCCTGGAAAGCAATGAAAGGCGCCGTGCACTGAATTGCGCACGTATGTTCCTTCAAATGCACTGAAAGGATTTTTCGTCAAATGCGGTTGCACAATGTGCCTAAGAGGCGGAAAGCGGGCTCTTGTGGAGGAGGCAGGGAGAGGAAAAATGGCCAGACTGCGTCCTAGTAGGAGTTTTTTATGTAGCTGAACTTTGAGAGCATTGCAGAGAAACTGTAGGAATGAGTATACACCGAAATGGTAGAGACAGCGGAGAATTAATACATAAGCAGATTGATAATAGACTTGGCACCCACGCAGGGGAGATGCCCCCAGAAAGGGTTTTGGACATTTTGTATTTGTAATATATAATAACATTTTAATAATATTTTTAATTTATTTCTATATTAACTTGAATACATAATTCAAATTTATTCGGGCACCCCACAGTTTGGACATGCCTAAGACCCCTTAACATATTAAATGTTTCGTGAACAGAAGGAAGTAGGGCGCCACGGGCTCGGCGATACGACTTATGGTGGACGCATTGCGGTTAATTCGCTGCTGTAGTGCAATCAAGTGACGGTGGGATATGAGGGATCTTAAGCAACGTGGGATGGGTTAGGATATCTAGAGGTGCGAGGTGAGGAAAGTGCAAGGAAGAAATTAGGCGAAGATGGTAAAGAAAAAGATAAGATATATTGAAATGGTAATGTTTTCGGGGAAGATAAGGAGTGTGTCAGGAAAATGCAATGTGAGAAACAAACCACAAATAATTGTGACGTTTCCGGCACTGGGTGGAGGAGAGAAAGAGTTGATGAGTAGGAGAAAGGCAGGGTTCAGGAAGAGGTAGAAGTGACGAAGAGAAGGAACGGTTTGTGTCAACAGGACAGTGTTGAGGAAAGAGGAAAATGACGTATGGATAAAGCCGGTGGAAGAAAAGGCGCAATTGGTACGGGAATTGATCGAGCCGCGAGGGAGGGGCCAAAAGGAGACAAAGGGCAATGAAGGAAGTGCTTTGCGTTTTGTGCAAGTGGCGGCCCGAAGAACATTTGAGCCGAAGCGAAATTGCGCTGAACGGTGTAAAGTGAGGTTGGGGGTGAGTCGAGGTGGGCGGGCTGGCGGCCGTGGAAGGGGTTGGAGCGGAGCGAGGCCAGGCCTTCGAGGCGCTGGGGGGCAGAGGGAGGAGAGGGTTCTGCTCCGAGCTCGTTGACTAGTCACTGGTCGCGGTGTCCTCCGCCTCCGCTGGATAATGCAGATCCGGTGCTGACCTAGATGTTGACTTGCAGGAGACTTCCCACTCCACCACCACCACCACCACCACCACCACCACCACCACCACCACCACCACCACCACCACCACCACAACCACACCCTGGCCAAGCTCGAAGCTCTCGACTGGCCTCCAGATAGGTTTGTTAGGGTAGTACATGAAAGTGTAGTGCATGAAAGTGTAGTGCATGTAAGTGTAAATGTGCGTGGGTGAGAAGAGACAACAGGACAAGGAATCGTAAGGAAATATCTCGCGCGGTCCGTGAGGGTACTGCTCTGGCATTTGCTTGATAACAATACGAGAATCCATGGCAAAATAACAATCGGAACAACCTCTAGAATTCTCCTCCAGATAGCGGCTGATTTCGCCCCAGCTATCTAGTTTCAGTGTTAAAACGTCTCAAGGTAGAGTCGCTGCAGAGACAGCGGTAATGCTGGCGCCGAGATAATTCAGACTGTGTTTTGGGCGAGATGATGAAGAACGGAGCGATTTTTGGGGGGTGGGTTGGGGGAAGCGCCACATTTACGAAGTGGGTCGTTGATGGAGTTGTGGCAGGCGGGGCAAGGAGGGACGGGCAGGGCGTGTGTCGGGTGGGCGAGTGGGCAGGTGAGGGGGTGGGGTCAGGCGGGACAAAGGGACGCGCGGGGGCGGGGCGGGGGCGGGGGCGAGGGGCTTCTGGACAGCCGATTTGCACCCTCGCCCCACTTCCCGCGGGAGCGCGGGCGGCGCCGTCACGTGCGGCCCCGCCAGGGGTCGCTAACCGAGCGCGGCGCCGCCGGAATGGCACTGACCTGGTTGCGGGCCGCTGCTGATTGGCGTTGTCATATTCCGCGCTCGTGCCACGGAACCGACCTCTCCGAAAACACAATGCGCCAGTTGTTAATATTTTGTGAAAGATGACTAATTGGGTTCGGTGATATCGAAGGAGGATAACTAAAGGGAATGAATTTTGTTTCATTGCGGAACAAATTTTATTGTCATCTATTTCAATTTGAATCGACAATGTGAGACACAACAGAAGAGTAATTTGATTTTGAACGTCGATTAGTTTTTTTGTAGATAAATCAAGTTATTTAATTTTTAATTATGACATAATCTTAATAATGGATTTGGAAAGCTTCCGTCGGTAATCGTAGGCACATTTTTGTACCGGCATCTAGTTTTCATTAACAAATAATAAAACTTATCGTAAAACACTAAAAATATAAAAAAAGGTACACATAACGCATGATTTCTCAATTTAAAACGTCATAAAATATGATCACTTGATGCAGAGTTCGTCCTTACAATATTTGACTTTCCGAGGTTACAACATTAATATTTATACATTCACAGCAAAAATTATATGAAATATTCATTGTGTATTAGTATTAGAAGTA
The DNA here is from genome assembly GCA_038098605.1 of Gryllus longicercus. NCBI lineage: Eukaryota > Metazoa > Arthropoda > Insecta > Orthoptera > Gryllidae > Gryllus > Gryllus longicercus. The sequence goes on along the minus strand of JAZDUA010000373.1, from coordinate 120,907 downwards.
TTTATGCTGTGAATGGTAACCAGGCGATTGAAAAACAATTATTTTTTTGAATGAAAGTTTATTATCGCATTTCCATTGAGTAATCAATTGTGGAAGCAGTCGGTTCTAATGATGGTAATGGTAATGAGTTTATAATAAATGGTAATGAGTTATATAGAATGCTAACTACAATGTTTTTGTTCACATTAGGACAAATACATTTGAACTGCTGTATCCACATTACCATGTAAGGCCAATTTTATTTATTGTTCGTTGGCGTATTTTTATTGAAATGAACAGAGGCCAAATACATCCGACGTGTGACATAATGATGCACGCTTAATTGAAGATAAGAGGTACGCACGTTTTTCAAACACGTGCATTATGTTCCCATTGCTAATTAATAATGTATCCCTCTCGCTCATTCCCTGAATTGCGCATTATGTCGCTTGGGGGTGGGGGGGGTCGTTGGAGGGGGCACGCTATGCCACAGGGGCCTCCCACTCTGTGATCCGGGCGCTTAATATTAGTCCATCGGCAGCTGTTGCAATCAGGTGAACAGTGAGCGGGCGAACGCATTCGCTGACCGCGTTTCCCGTATCGCGCCCCACCCCTGCCAGGCGCAGTGCGGATACAGCGTCGTTTTTTCTTTCGTCTCTGTCGCTTCCTCCCCTGCTTCCTCTCTGAATTGTCACACGGACGCTTATGCTATGGGCAACACGTTCATATTGGGCGGTGGTGTATTAAGAATGTGATCGTGGAGTGGAGTTTCTTTGACGGTTTCAAATCCTGCTGTTTAGAGAAGAAAACTGATTTCAGTGTACTAAGCTATACTTTAGGCTATACATTGATGCCGCTGTTGTCGATAATGACTTCACGAATATGATGTAATTACTGCTAAATATGTCTTTCATGTGCGTTAATTCATCATATATGATATGAACGTGAGCAATATAAATAAATGACTGATTTGAATATTAGTATGAAATTTATGGTAACATTGCTTTACTCTCTATACCACCACAACAATGTGCATACGCTAAGTTCATATCCATTATCCGTGGTTCCTTGCTGTTCGGTTTACAACTGCAATGGATAGTCCACATTTAAATGTAGTACTGTATTGATAATTAGAGTTGTATTTTTTCTAAGGCTTTTATCCAGTCGACAGTCGGGTACTCTATACTTGCCGATGGGACGAATATTCGACCTTACACTAAGACACAAACACACTTCCGAGCTCCTCTGATCTAGGGTCGCAACAACACATACATGAGAGACGACATTCGAACCCACGACCCTTCTGTCAAATCTATGCTTCATATATGTAGCTATTACTAGTTAGTCATTCATTTATACAAGAGAATGAGAAATTAGATGACACATTTCCAGTGACCCAACTAGAGGGATAGGTGAGATATTCGGGTGCCAAATAATGAAATAAATGTACAAACACAAAAAGGCATGAGGGAGAAACACAATCTGTGCGCGATTTTTTTACATCCAAAATATCTATCCTCGATCCTTTATTATACTAAGTTGAAATATAAATAAATGTAGAAATGAGCATTTTAAGGGGAATTTGATACCAAAAAATATTCGATCCTACGAAATAAAAACTACTTGCATCGTCAAATGAGGTACATATTTGGTCACCTATCCATTATCTCGTCTCACATTTCACACTCGTCTCACAAGGAATACTATCGCGAGATCAAAAAAAATTATGAAAATTTGATGGTATTACTGACAAATACACAACTCGTTTGTAAACGCACCGTTGTACATTGTCGACTACTTAACCAATGAACTGACGAATAAAAATGCGGAATAAAAAGAATACATTTCAAACGAAGAATCTGAAAGCATTATTCAACTCTTTCCAAAGACAGATGAACGCAGTGGCGAAGTGGTCTCTTGCGTAACTCGCACTCGATGAAGGACCCCCTGCGAATATTCCGCGGCGCGACGCGGCGCAATGCGATGCGCTCTTCAATAATTTGGACTCAAAATCCGCGTTGCGCGCGTTTTGAGTTGTCGACAGGCTATCGGAAGCCCTTCAGCGGGGCTGAGCCGAGGGAGATCGACGGCGGCGGTGACAGCGGCTGAGCTCGCCGTTTACAGTTGCGAGGCCTGTGCGGTGGGCAGAGCGACACGGTCCGGATGCCAACGGTCGAAACAATATACCTGCAAAGACAATAAACAGTTACTTACGGGCCTACGTAGGATAATAAATTATTATACATTGTCATATAATACATATTACATAAAACATATATGATTTATTGTATATGGTATATCTTGTATGGTATATCGTACATCGTATATCGTAATCACGATTCTCGTTTCTCGTTTCTCGATTCTCGATTCTCGAGTCTCGATTCTCGAATCTCGAGTCTCGATTCTCGAATCTCCAGTCTCGAGTCACGATCCAGACATAAGCGTTCGAAGCGTTCGTTTAGGGTTATATCATGACCTTAAATAAAAATTATGGTATGGTAGGAAGTGAGGTGTCGTGCAGTATAGAGCAGAGAAATAATGAAGGAAGTGTTTTAAGTGTGAAAGTGAATTGAAATGTAGTGAAGTGAAGGAGAGCACAGTACGGTCTTAATTGTACAAACATTCATTGCGGATTTAGCTTATAGACGTTTATTTTTTTTATATAATGAAATGCTTTATGAATTATAGGTTTTTATATTATATTGTAACCATTAATATAATAGTTGATAGTTGTATGAAATTATATGACATTTTTTAGTTAATTAACTGGCACCGGGTTATACTCAATTGCAGTGTAAATAAATTTCTCGTATCTTTATCTTGAATACACTCATAAAAAGTTAACGAAACTCCCTTGTTACTCAGTTGTTTCACGTGTATTAATACCGATCATTACACCATTGTTTATAATGTGCTCTAAAAAATTTTGTATTCAAACTTTTGGCTTTGCTCGTCTAGAGAGTCAATATGTCGCACTGTGAGGGACGTACCTGCGATTGTGCGAAAGCTCCCCATGGCAACGGCCTCGTAACTTGCAGTGCGTAATTAGCACTGTGCGTGATGGCTGTTTCCTCGTGATGGGCGGTCCCGCGTGGCGTGGCGCGATTGAGAGGGAGTCGATTCGGATTTTAGTGTTGTATACAAATGAGACTTGCTTGCGAGTCGTGTTTTTGGAACAAGTTCATCACATCAGTGAACGTGATTCATGTGCTCTCTGCTTAAACCATTTTTACATCACATATTTTTAGACATCTAAACAATTTACTTTATGCTTATTTAACTTAGTAGGTTTATAAGTCATATAACGTGATTTATAAGACAAGTTTTGATGTCACATATATAACACATTCATTTTAAAATTACCCTTTCTTGAAAGCAGAATATTCCAAGATCTCATCAAAATTGTATGATAATGAAAATATTTTCAATTCTACTCGTTATTTACACAAGTTAGTTCATCACTAACTGTTATTATACGAGATACGCACACTTGGGAAAAAGATGAAGTTCTTGGTCTTATTCACTATCTTCCTTCTCTGTTTTCTCTTTCGAAATCACCAGCTTCGCTCTTCTTTGGTGTTCCTCCATGTCACTTATATTTCGTCTTTTCATTTTAGACTGTATCCAATGAAATGGAAGTTTTTAGTACTAATTTAACGTGTCTTATTATTTCGAAATTTCCTAAACCCTTGAAACTATCAGGTGTATTTGAGTACAATAAATTTCCAGACGTATTCTTTGTGTCAGTAGTTGAACATGTCAAGAGGCACACACAGAATGTGGATTTTATTTTGAGAATTTGTTTTCTAACATGTTTTCATAAGCCTTGTTTTCATTTTTCATCCATGCCCGGAGTTGGTTTGGAAACAGCAAATTTTGCCGGATGCGTGAGCGCACAATACCGTCAGATGCTCTGCCATTATGTTGGCATCCTTCATACCCAACATATCCTCTTTCATTCCCATTAAATCAACACAACTCTGTCGTAGAGAGAATTAAAAGGCCACTCACTTAAATTAAAAAAAGGTGAATTAGAATATTTATTAATTCCAAAAGAAAATCATTTGTCGGCTTCTACATTCCAAAAATTCATTTTTTTCTTCACGTTTCATTCCTTAATGATAATGAGTATGAAATAAAAATGTATACTTTCAAACAAATATTGTAAAGAAATAATGAAGGTTTTCGCAGTGTACTTAAAAATGATGATTTACATGATCAATAAATGTTTTTCAGCATTTAAAATAAATTCAACAGAGGGAGAAAAAATATTTCTGTAATGTAACTAATATTTATTTTCGCCATTTTACATAATACAAAGTGGTGTGTAATATTAAAAATAATGTAAAAATTCAAAATTAACTGTGTGAAATGAGAAGTAATGTGCAGATAAGCGTAATGGTAACGTTTGAAGGATCTCGTTGTGATATTGTTGAAGGAAACGTTATTGTTACCACATTCTGCATTTGCATCCTTTTAAATTTTGGCGTCTAACCTCTCATGAAACATTATAAGACATATGGAGACAAATCCAGTCTAAGCTTTATTTTTCTCCTAAAGCTGCGACACTGAAAAAAGAGGAAGAAAGCGCAAAAATAATATTGTACATTTAAACTACAGTACTTTTCAGCGTAGCTATCAGAGCGCAGTGCCGACTGGACGGGTATTAGATGATTTCAAGGAAGTTCAATTTCTAGAAGATGCCAGTTCGCTTGCGAAATGTTTTATTGAAACGCGAGCCAAGACCAATCGTTGATCGCTGTATGTTTTTCTACAGGGGGCAGAGAGTAGCTTTCGCATAGCGTCAAGACTTGTTATTCGTAATACAGAATCGCTGCATTATTAAATATATTAGCCGACCAGGTAATGTGTACTCTTTCAATGCTGGCATGCGTGTACTAAACGTGTGAAGAGGACATTAGTCGAGTGTCTAAGCGAAGATCTATAAAAGCACGTGAATAAACTCCAAGCAAATAACACGTAACACGTTCTTGACGTAGTTTTAGTGTTTGCAACAAGATTATAACGTTCGTATGTGCTCATAATTGTAATTGTTACATCCAAGGAAAGATAATCTTTGGGCGCTCAATTGATTTTACACGCGGCACTTTACTGCACTCTCCGAATTTGACAATGGGCCCTTTGAAGACTTAACATTCGTGTCGAACTCTGGGATCCGTCGAAACATGGATTCTATTAGTAAGATATATTGAACTCGTTTGTATATATTTCAAGAATGATAACTCAGAGGCTAGTGTTAGAATTTGAAATGATAAACAGCAATTAAATGAAAAATAGCATACTAGTAAACTAATAACGACTTCATAAGTTTTAAAGACATTGAGTAAGACAGTATTTTTCATAAATTCACTGAAACTAGTGGTTATGATAAGTTTATATGAATTATGTAAGTTAATATTAAGGCAACCACGCCCCTTTAAAAGACATGTAAACACCACTGTTTTACTAGCGATTGGATACCTGGCTATCCGGGATGCGCCGCGACTCAGTCCATCGAGCGGACGTTTCGGCTATCGTGTTGTGGCGATCCTCCATTTCCTTTTCTTTGGCGTGTTCCTTTCGGGATTCTTCATGTCTAGGTTCTTGTTTTGTTGGTTCTTCTTGGTTTAGCGCACCCTATTCTCTCATATGGGGATGGGGTCCAAAAGTGTGGGTGGTTGTCAGAAAGACGGTTTTTTGTTTTCAGGTTATGATGGGTTATTTTGTGACGGGTGTAGTTTGGTTGGTCAATTGTTCTCGTGATAAATTTTGAATTGGGTTGGGTTGTTTTGTTGAAGGTGGGTTGGGGGGTTATGGTGAATTGTGGTATGGTTATGGTGAATTTAGTGAGGGAGCGATATGGTTTTTGTCTGGGTATTTCAGTCTTTTTATTAGTCTATTCAGTCAGTTCTTTGTCTCTATTTATTGTCTAAGTACCAACATCTGTAGAAGCGTCCCTGTACCTGTCGTTTCGTCCGTGTGGTCATGAGAATAACGCTTTTATTATGTAAAGGCATATTTGTTCAAAAGCATAGTAGTCAAAGTGGCAGTTAGGACATTTTGGTTCTAAGTCTGGTTTTGTCACGTGAGGGCGTTCTTTAGTCGAGTGAAGTTGGGCACAGTGTGCACAAACAGGTGCTCTCCAGCATTGACATAAATGCCAAGAGGTAGTGGTCTTAGTTCGTTTGTCCGCTTTAGCATTTCAGTTACGTGATGATAGGTGATGTTCAGTCTTTTAGGTCGGTTTTTATGTCATCTAGAGGGTAGTTGGGTGGTAGCCATTTGATAATTTGTCTCTGGTTTCCATTATTTATCTGTTGGAATGGTAGTTGATGGTTGAAGTAAAGAACTGTCCTTTTAGTACGGGATCGTTCCTTAGTTTTAGGAGAATCACGTCCAGCTTTCTTGTGGTCTTCTTCACAGCTTTAACTGCGAGGCTAGCGTATCGCATTAATATAGGAGAGGGTGATTGGGGCGTCTCCAAGTGATGCTAAGGCGGAGCCCATCATCTCTGATAAGGTTTGTGAACCTTTTGGAGACTTCTAATGCCTCTTTGATTAAACGAGACCACTACCGGCATTTCGTGGATAGAGTACGGGTCTCGTGGTAATTAACAAGGTAACCCGTTCCCGCGGCGTGTTGGACCAAGAAAGAAGAAATCTCCAGGAGGCCCACAAACCTCAACAGAGATGATGAGCTCCGCTCTCGCAACACCTGAAGACGGGCCGTTGCACCCACCAATACGGTCTCGCCTCACGGAGAAACTCCCTCCCCCCCGCGGACGGTCAATGACGCGACCGCTTATTGGCCCGTTTTGTTTAGGCATTTCCTCCGGTCCCCGACCTCGCAGATTCATCTTGCGCATGTGCAACCTGTTCAGTTCAGCATGTGCAACCTATTCCCCTTCCGCCCCACCTGCCTCCCCACACTTTATTTGGTCTCACGGGATCGCACTTCTCCCTCTCCGACGCCCACCTGCCCTTCTGCTATTGGTGGCCGATGCCCCCAATCGGCCCACGCACCCTCTCCTACATTAACGCGACACGACAGCACCTTGGCAGCAGTATAGCTCTGAAGAAGGCTACAACATGATTACCGAAACGTCAGCTCGGTCGACTGAGACGCGTCTCACCCCGGACAGCCAAGTATCCATGGCTCCGGCCGCGTAATCCTACGAATATACTGTTTTACTATTTTTATAGAGAAAATGCTGATATAAACCACAACAGTGTGACGCTTTGAAGCTCTCTAGTAGTATAGTTTAGCAACATAACAAACAATTCAGCGATTTAAATTTTTAAACTTATACTACCACATAGCTCCAACATTGTCCTTATGCACACGCGTCCGACGGCAAATAGCCCCTCCACCTTCAGAGGTTAAAGGGTTTCCATTGCATTGTTTGTTCTCCAAAGTTGACATGTAAATACGAATAAAAATAGGAATACATTTAAGTATAATTACTACGTGTATGCTATAGTCAAATGAAGTTACAAATAATCATGAATACACTGTAGGATAAAACAGACACTTGAAAAACTCATATAATTCTTACTAAATTTTGTGGAAACATCGGTGTAATCATGTTTTATTATCAATACATTACGTGCTTTCATATTTTTACTTTGAATATGATTTTCAATAATTGCATATATCTAAAAAAGCGTTTATTGCATTTCGTGAATATTATTATCTTTAAATGTGCTTACATCAAGAGTTTTTTTTAAGAAATTTCAAACCAAAAAAAAGGATCTCGCTTATCTTCGTTCTCTTTGTCCAAAAGGTAAAAAGAATATAATTGTATTGTAGGTACTAAAAGGTAATGTAAAAATATACTATAGACTAAACACGAGAGATCGCATCGAGCAAAGAAATGGCTTTCATTATGGAATGGGAAGGTGCCATTCTACCAACAATTGCGTTTGGACTGCACTCGCTAGCAGTTCACTAAGACTTGGGGGCACGCGTCGAGCAGGCACTCGCAAAGAGATTTATGTCGGCGATTACTCTTTACTAGAGTTACGGAGTAATAAAATCCACATTCTTGTCGAATCAGACAAATCATTTCAATAACCTATCTTGCCATAACAGCTAAGAAAATGTCCGCACCTGCTCAGGAATCTAGCACAAGCAGACAAATTTTATTTGTTTATTCTGCCACGTGCACGTCTACTGCAAGCGGTAGCAATGCCATATGGCAAGGGAAGCAGGTTGAGCCTGTCCTCGTTTCATCGCCCGACAATCGCCCGGTCCCCATTATATTTGAAGGTGGAAGAGTGAGTGGGCGGCCGTTACGTCACGCGCACGCAGGAGGCGAGAGGGGGAACGCGAAAGCGCCCCGCCCCCGCCCCCCTGAACACCGAAGCACCTGATGGACGCGGCCTGTCAACTGCGCCGAGAAGCCTCACTCACGGTCGCGGCGGCGCCACGACAGCAATGGAAGGGAGGGGCGGCGGGGATGAACGGCGGTGGGACGGCGTAGGCTGGTTGGGAAGCGGCGCGGGCGACGAGGACGGTGCAACTGGCGAAGGCGACGGCTGGAGCAGTTGAGAGGGTGCGGTGGGTCGGCGGGGGCGTCGGGGGCGGCTGGGACGGCAGTGAGTTGCGTCGCGTCGGGGACGGGGGGGGGTGCGCGGCCGAAGGCGTTGGCGAGCGCTGGCCCGATTTCTATTCCGACGCCGCCCGCGTCTGACCCTCGTTTGGAAATGCAGGAACCGAACAGGGCGTTGCGTTTGGCCTCCCTACGCTTCTTCCACCCGGTTGGAAATGCTTCATTGTTGCGACAAAAGATTTAGTGGAGTTTACTATATCCTGTTTCGCAATGTGCGTTTTAAATATCGACGCACATCTTGTGACGATTACGCATTTCATGGAGAATTATATGTTAATTACATCTGAATGCCGAGGTGTCTTTATACATCTTGATACAATGATTATTTATGAATTTTACCAATGTCCATTTATTTAGTTGTAGCATTTAGAATTAATGAAATTTACTATCGAACTAGCGTAACGAACCAATGATGGGTTTGCAAGGATGCCGTAAATCATTTACATTTGTTTACTAAAAAAATGTTTGATTTTGCAACGAAACATTTTCTCATGATTTGTATACAAAAGTCATGTCTCTTATAAAACGTTACATATGTTGAGGTGTTTATTAGACAGAAAGTAACAATATTTGTAGGAGAATGCTTTTTTCGTATCCTTAGGACGACGAAATATCGTTCACCTGGAAGTTGAAGATATTTGGGAAAGAAATCGAAAAATCTGTAGCTTTAGAAGCCTATATGGCCATGAAGAAAACTAGTTACGAAAAAAGTTTGCGAACTGCGTCTCTTGGACGCGATGTTCTGGATATGAGGTGCGTGAGAAAGGAATACTGGGAGAAAAAAGCTCGCAACTTTGTGCGACCAGATGGATCGATTTTCTCAACTTCGGATGCGTTGGAAGGTATGAATTGATTGCCGTAACTGAGTTTCTGCCCTATAGATGTAAGTTAGACTCTGGAAGACCGTATATCTACTTCATTACTTTCTGAAGTTGAAGAAGAGCGTAAAAAAAGATTGATATCTCCAAAGGAGATAACAAGACAGTGCTTCAGTTGCCTACAAACAAAGAATTTCCAATATATTACACGCACCACAGTATCCTTCTGATATATTCTTTCGGAAGACAAGACGTCTTGTCTTGTCAGGAAAAGCACTCCTCTTCCTCAATCCGTCATCTCGAGTTCTAAGTTTCATCGTACGAAACATTCTGAGACTCAATCCGATTTGTCAAAACGATTCTTGAAAATATGTATCGCATCCTTCAGGGGTTCTCTCACAGAAAAAAATAGGCCATCAAACTCGAGAGAAAAGCACACGAGTGTAAGCGCAGCAGGGAAACGCCGCTGGCGAAGAAGACTATTTTGGGCGTAAACACCCAAGGAGCTGCCAATATCCGCGTGAAAAGGAGTCTGCGAGGGCCAAGAAGCGAGTCCCCGCCGAGGAGGGTTTTATTGCAAAGCCGATCGCAGTGTAAGCGCTGGTGCTGATTTATACAAAGCGCGCGTTATTAGTTTATTCTGCCAGCGACGTCGCGGGGGCGGGCGCTCGCCTAGAATTTCTTGCGCGCAGAAGAGCGGAGGACGAAGCAGCGCGAGGGCAGCGCGAAGAGCGCGTTTCGAAATCCCACGCAGCTTCCAGCTTTCCACTCAAGTTTAACGTACGAGGAAACTTATCTGTAAAAGAAGTTCTTTAATTCCCAAGTTAATATAAGTGAATTTTAATTCCCAAGTGAGTAGTGAGAATTATGGCAATATTTGGAGTGAATTCAAAAACTGGAAAGTGTGTAGGGTTTTTCATGGTGTATGGTCAAGGTCAAGGTATGGTCATGGTCAAGAGATTAACCAAATATAATAAAGGAAAAATATAATATTTTAAATAATATATGAATGATATTTTAAATGAAAATGTCAACAAACATTATCGGTTATCATTGTCTAAAAAATCATCTTCGAAAAGTTTATGAAATATTAAAAATTTTATTTTTTAGTTTGTTCACTACTGATAACAATGTTCTTAATTGCAATTTATTTAAACGCTAACTGGAACAAATAGGAATTGTTTCTCCACTTTTAGAATACTTACCATTCACGAACAGAGCAAGAACCCTTTTATTATTAAATACAGGAACTAAATTATCCTCAAATACGACGTTTAAACTAATGAACTAAAAAATGTTTGTGGTTCAATATAATATACAATAAATGTATTCTCATAAGCATTCATTTTTCTTCTCCAACAATACACATTGTGTTACTCTCAACTTATTTTCTGCCACTTACTATGCTGAGTTAGAAGGGAAGTCTTCTTCTTGACGAAAACTGTGAAGAAAGATCTTGATAAGATATTAGTTTTTAAATAATTACTGCCGTGAAATTATTTAAAAAACGTTTATTCTCTCTTTGAATATGCTATTAATCAATTATATTGACTTAAATTTCTCAAGAAGCAACAAAATTTTAGCGTGCACCCGGCACAGTGAGCATTAGCGGAAAAGGTACCCTTCTCTCAACTTTCAAGCACAGTTGAATTATCCCAAATACTCGAAATCATGGTATTTAAACATACATTTTGTATTGTTTTAAAATTATGATTTTAGAGATTATTTGAATTAAAGAAGTCAATGAGGCTAGGAGAGAAGCGGGCCAATGGAAATTCAAGTACGTTTGTTAAAATAAAAATCATTGGTTGATGCAGCGTGAACACGAAAAATATACTGTTGATTCATTATATTCGTGATACATAATACAGAATTTAATTAGGACTGATTACTTTATTTAAAATATACGATGTTTAACAACTAGAAGTTAAGTTTAAATATATAAAATAAAAAATTCTTGGTAAATAGCAGTTTTTTAAATTTTATTAAGAGAGGGTCGAACAAAACATGCCATTCAATTCCTCTGAGGAAGAAGTATCGTAATGTTCTCTTGTGAAGGGGACTATGGAAATAATTCAGAAATTTTTATCTAATAGAAGAGAAGGGGCGACATGACATGTTACGTGGCCACTCAATTGATAATTTCAAATTAAATATACCTACAGCAACTGATCTATGGAAACGGAAAACACTAAAAGCGCCGAACATTCAGCGTTCCAAAGAAAATATTACCGATGGAACATACACATTTCTACTTGCATTGGGGTTCTTTTGATCTACAAAGAGACATTTCTGTCACTTCCAACTTTCCCCAAGGTATTCGCCTAGCTGCATTCAGCAGTTTCCATAAAAATACATAATTAAAGAAAATATGTAATTATGGCACTTTCACCGTTTCCCATGGCCAGTCTTCAGATTCACAGATATATTGCAACTCGACGGAGCGTAAATACGACCTTCCGGACTATTTTTTCCTTGAAGCACCGTTCCCCAAGTCCCCGTGGGCCACGCCCATTCCGCCTCCATAAGCCGAGGCGTGCGTGCAGCCACGCGGGCGCGTGCGTGGGTTTCGCCGGGGCGCGGGCGACCGCCCGCACCCGGGGGCGGGGCCGATTTATGCCCGCACATGGACTGCGCGGCGCCAGCGTAATTCACCTACGGAGCGGGGCGAGAAGCTTCCTCTTACATTCCTCGCTCCGTCCCGCTCCGTCCCGCCCCGCTCCGCCCCGCTCCGCCCCGCTCCGCCCCGCTCCGCCCCGCTCCGCCCCGCTCCGCCCCGCTCCGCCCCGCTCCGCCCCGCTCCGCCCCGCTCCGCCCCGCTCCGCCCCGCTCCGCCCCGCTCCGCCCCGCTCCGCCCCGCTCCGCCCCGCTCCGCCCCGCTCCGCCCCGCTCCGCCCCGCTCCGCCCCGCTCCGCCCCGCTCCGCCCCGCTCCGCCCCGCTCCGCCCCGCTCCGCCCCGCTCCGCCCCGCTCCGCCCCGCTCCGCCCCGCTCCGCCCCGCCCCGCTCCGCCCCGCTCCGCCCCGCTCCACTCATCTCCCTCGCCCCTCGCGCCTGCGCACCCCGCCTCGCCTCGCCTCGCCCCGCCCCGCCCCGCTCCGTTCTGCTCCGCCTAGCGCCTCCCCCTCCGCTGGGCGTGCCCCGTCCCGCTCTACCGCGCTCCGACCCGCTCTGCCGCGCTCCACATCTCTGTCCCCTCCATCTTGGCCCCCTTCCCCTCACCCTACGACTCCGGGTTTTGCCTCTCCGCTGCCCCCTACCCCTCGTGTGCTCGCTCGACCCGCGATTTTTATGGTCGCTATCGATACGCGGAGATTTAACGCCGCAGACGGCATGTGTTAGTTGTAGATTTTCGCGGGGAAGCGAAAGGTTATTACGGAGGCCTTCCTCTCCCTGCTCCAAGAGGGGGAATTATTTGCGAACACCCCCCGAAGAATGCTGTAATCCTAAAATGTGGAATCTTTGTGATTGGGGAATAGAAGGGAAGAGAAAGTGCTGTTAGATTTAATGGTTGAATGAGTGGGGGAGAGAGGAAGTGGTAAGTTGGAATTGTAAGATGTTGAGGCAGTATATCTAAAACCGGTGGCCTGGTTACACGTGCCTCCCCTTGAACCGAGAAATTTTAAAATATGTTTCAGTTTCCATTTTATATTACTCAAATTACATGCAAAAAATTATTTTCAGTAAGAACAAATAAGATTTTACTTACCACAAACTATTTGTTCTTTATCTCCTGTACGTTTTACGTTGAACTCATTTTAAATTAGGGTCGGATAAGAATTAAAAAAAATACGAAGTCAAAGATATTCTTATGACTTCTCAAACTAAAATTTCGAATATTATTGGGTGCGTTGTAAATATTGAACTTATTCAATATAAATTTCTAACACCCCGAAAACTAATTATTAGCATACTTCTTTCCAACTTGACATCTTCATTTCAATTTGTTTGTTTTTTATCACTGACATACACAACGCAAATAAATTAGTTAGTTACATGAACACAAGCAATAAAACAAGTGTTTTTTGGATAGTTTCTGAAAGTGAGAAATACATTTTGAAACACAGCTGAGAAGATCACGTATGTATATTTGTGTGAAAGCATTTTAATTAGTGTATTCTCCACGGAAATTTGGAATTAACATTTTGAGAATAATAGTTTTTAAATACTTTTTTTCTGGATAAAATGTGACAAAGCCTATTTTAAAGTTATGCTGGAAATTGTACAGTTCAGAAGCAATAAGCTACATTTACTATTTAGAGACAAAGCTTATTGAAACTTTGGCTCCAAGGAGACAGGCAAAAAATTACAAGGATACAAGGAAACGAAGAATGTTTACATTATGGAACAACACAATCTGAATTCGATGCGAACACAGGTTTCTGTTATTGAAATGTGTATTTACGAAGTTCTGGACAGTGATGTTGAAGTGGTCAATTGCAGAAAATCTTGCTTTTCATCTTAATTTCAAGAAGTAATGCTTCCCTTTCCTTTCTGACCTATCCTCACCCCTTACTTACACGTGCACTTTGTGTGTTCAGAGAAGAAAACTATGCAATAACGTGTATGTATATTGATAAGTGTCTTTAAAAATGCGTTTGACAATAATAAATTTTGTTTGATCAATTTGATTACCTGTACCAGCTATATTTCATTGTAATAAACGTATGAAAGTATATTATGCGTATTTGTTCCAATTGTGAACGTCCAATACTGCATTATTTTGACCTGAAGGACTAAAGCGCATAGTGATGTTAGACCTTCAATGCACGGTGCTCGGACCCAGATGATCTCAAAGACACGGTCCAAATAAAGTAGTAATTTGGGTCCGGATGAAGAAGTAATGAATGCAATGATTTTTGTTATTAAATAAACTTGTATTTTAAACGGATAATAAAGAATTTTGCACATTGTATTTGCAAATATTACAAATAATACTGTTTTCAATGTTCTGGTAAAAGTTTGCTTTCGCCTACGAGCACTGTAATTTTTTGTTTTGTGGTTTTTGAAGAGGCATAAATAGCACCTGGACAGAAAGTAATGGCCTCAATAGAAAGAATTTATAACAATTTTATCTCGATATTAACATTTGTAAATATTCGTCTTACCTATTCATTTTGGAAATGATCTATAGGACTTCAAAACTTTTGTCCCAGTGGATCTCGAAAAGCATTAAAGTTTGTTTGAGGATCTAAGGGTTTCTCACGAATATTTTCATGTAAGAACGGGAAAGTTGTTCTGCCAGTTGCATATACTCCTTTCCCACTGACAATAGTCTTGAATCATTTTTGTAAAGATTAGGTACTCATTCAAAGCTGCAACCTCAATATTATCATAAAATAACCACATTGGTCATTGGCGAGTATGCCTTCAAGATGAGTAATTGTCGATCCATCTGACACTTCAGATGGTATTTTCTGCGTTTTAGCTCGTAATGTTTGTTTCTTCTCCCAGAAATTCTCCCAGGAATATGGAGTAAAAAGGTATTACTAGAAACTCTAAGAAACTCAAAATGTTAACAGTTGTGAAATTATAATCAATAATGAATAATGATTGCACCAAATACTTATACGTTTTCGCTACAAAAACTTTTGCAACATGATCACCTGTCCTTTTTCGTAGTTCATTTTGTCATTTAGTGTAAATACATTTCTGGAATACCAGCACTAAAAACTATTTATTCCATATTTATATGTTCATAATTTATGACTTTTGGAAGAAAATAACGAAGTCTGGGACGAAAAGGAATAAATTTCAACAACATAAATGTGTTTTTTACGGAATAAAAGATCCGTCAAGGAAAAACAAACTCTTGGGCCTCGGAGGCTCATTTAGTGGAAACCACGACTACCTGAAGAAAAGTTGAAAAATTTGGAAAATTTCCATGGTTTATTGGACCTTCGCCATTAAAAATAAACAGAACAACCGAAAGTATCATGAAAGGACATATCTGTAAAGTTAACGTAAAAATATTTGCAAAAACACAGCTGGGTCTCTAAGGCCCACTAAGTGCACTTTCAAGACTCTAAAGTAATAACACGCAGAAAACGAATATGAGAATAATAATTAAAAACTAGAATGAATCAATATATCTGCAAAAGGGACACTTTTAAGAATATAGTTTCAAATTTTTACACTGATTTAATATTCATCTCTTATATTTTAGGAGTTCCCCCATTTTCGTAATTAACACATAGCACATGTCTATTTTTCTTGTAATTTCCGTGGGGACTCTTTGAGCATCCTACGTACTTCCTTAAATTTTACTGCTTTGAACGAACAATAATTACTTAATCCTCATCTCGAGTTCCAGCTTCAGTTTCCGGATTGCTGTGGAAATAGCATAGAGTATCAGGAATTAAATCCATTTTTCTCTAACGCTCTACATCTTTCACTAAAATTTGGATAATCGGTTCGCATTCCCTTTCGAAGCTGAAGTCATGATTTATGAAAGAAGGAAATGGACAGGATAACTAACCTTACCTTGGTCGTACGGTATTTTCTACCTCACTCGAAATGTTCAGCAATATATTAGATACTTGCCAAGTATCCACAAAGCCCTGAGATCGTCTAAAATACACACAAAACTGACAAAATTTGAGTGTAGCATTCTTTCGATTGTTCATAGATAGCTGCACTTAAAGAAACTATGAATGGACTAGATTGGAAGAATGGAATAGATTTTCCCGCATGAGTTTTCTACTTTCTTGATCTCGACTAGCTACTCGGACTCGCCACATACTCCCGCCAGCTACCATCTATCACCGCCCAAAGTACATTTTTTTTGAAAATTTCTTACTATTTCAAATTCATAATAGTAGAACGGAAATATTATTTTAAGAATATTAAAGAACAGAAAAATCTAGCCCTAAATGACAATTTTATTTGAAAATTTGGAGCCGCTTTTAACAAAATTTGAACCTCTTTTCACAAAAAAACTATTGAGTTTTCGAAACACTTCATATGAAGTCACAAATACAATAGTGTTTACAAATTGCTGAAATGAGTAAATTAAAGGCGTAAAATATCTTATTATTAGAAAATTATATTAGTTTAATTTTTGAAAAATACCCCGAAAGGAACTTTACGTCATATTAAAGTATGCAGTTTTGCACTATCCCTTCGAAATGTTTGAAGAAGAAATTTAAAACCGTTTTTGAGAAAATGGCGTTTGAGTGTTTCTGAAAACGCGGAAATTTTAGTTTATAATATTGGGAGAATTGCCACGATGTCTGGCTTATTTCGTTCGTTTGAAACAGTAGAGATGATGTTGATGAGATTTTATTTTATTTATTTATTTATTTATTTATTTATTTATTTATTTATTTATTTATTTATTTATTTATTTATTTATTTATTTATTTATTTATTTATTTATTTATTTATTTATTTATTTATTTATTTATTTATTTATTTATTTATTTATTTATTTATTTATTTATTTATTTATTTATTTATTTATTTATTTATTTATTTATTTATTTATTTATTTATTTATTTATTTATTTATTTATTTATTTATTTATTTATTTATTTATTTATTTATTTATTTATTTATTTATTTATTTATTTATTTATTTATTTATTTATTTATTTATTTATTACAAATCCCTAATTACGGTAGGTGTTACAAGATAAAAACAAAACAAAAGAAAATCATAAATTTCAAATGAAGTAACAGTGAATAAGTTTCAATTGAAGTCAATCACAAAAACATAATTGTTTACAAAAATAAATGAAACATAACACACTAGTAAAATAAAAAATGTAAAAATTATATCTTCAAAACAATGATTACACAACGAAAATATAACAAAAATGAGCATACAATGACAATTATGGAAACAAAAATTATGGTTACAATATTATTTCAATCGATTATTATCTCTATTAATGATAAATAGTACAATACGAAACTATGTGCAAACGAAGTCATAGAGGTTCGACTAAGATTATTTTAAGTGTAGAAACCATCATTTGCAATGTTTTTTCGTTTCAAAACTTCTACACATACGTTTTAGGAAAAAAAAAAACTAGTCTGCTTTCACATATGAGCAAATATGTGCTTTAATGTAAAGACGCAATACTCGTGTGTGAAGGGAAATGCACTTTAATTACAGCATATTTACGTAGTAGTAATTAAAAGTATAAATTGAAATGACGCTAAAACGTCTGCTCACAAAGAAATGAAACATGCAAACACTTATCATTTCAAAGTCCTAAGGTAAACACAAGAGAATCAAGCAATTTATCTTTAATGTCACCCACTCACCATACTTCCCTCGACTGAATGCAAAACTAAATTGAAACACAATTGCCATTTCTTGCCGTGGAACTGCTCCAGTGTATAAGATTCATGCGCTGTGAATGCCAACACGGCAGCCTTGCTACCCAAACGCTCGTTCAAGGCGAAGGTCTTGTTTATCAAGATGGCGACTGCCGACGTAGACGGGAACACGACGCAGCTATGTCGGCGGCGAGGGAAAGTGCTCAGGCTTTATAGGCGCAGGCCAGAGCAAGGAGGTGGAAAAAGTGGAGACGAATGGCGAGGTATATAAGGGTGAAGAAGACGCAAAATGATGTAGAAATATGAAGATGAAACAGGAAATGAGAAAACAGAATATCAAGAAAGGAAGATGGAGACATGCGGGATGGAGACGGGTCGTAGGAGAGGAGTGACTGCTGTGACGTTTGCTCCTTGCGGGCGTTTACGAGTTGATGTGGATGGCAGTTGTGAAACTAAAGCAAGGTTTATAGTAAAGTACTTGCGAGAGACAGAGAGAGCGCGCTAGAAACGGGTGTTATATATGATACACTACGAAGGGCGGGGTAGCAGCTGCGTAGAAAAAGTGATGGCACATTCCCACACATTCCCAATAGTTGGCTGTGATAGATTGAAATGCAGACATGAAAGGTAGAGCAGGAAAATTGGAAACGGACAATAAAAGAGGGGGGGATATTTCAGAAGGCTAAACGCGCACCGAGACGTGCCTGCAGCAGAGCTGGAGAGACGAGATACGCGCCTGGTGGGAACATTGGCAGGGGCACACTGTGCCGGCGAGGGTGTTGCGAAGTGGCGGCGAGTTGGCGGTTGGGGTGATAAGGCGGGCGGCAGTCGCTCGCACGCGGTGAGGAGGGCGGCGCCGCGCCGCGCCGCAAGGTCGTCGGCGAGCCGCGCCAGTAACTGCGGCTTAGGGGGATGGCAATTCGGGCGAGAGCGGCACGGAGGCAGCGGCGGCGGAGATTTCTCATGGCCAGAGGAAACTGCGGGCGACGCGACGCCAGGCCCAAGCTTATCGAGAGACGCCCGACTTGGTCGATCGATCGGCGCCAGTCGACCTCGCTCAGTCCACTCGGGCGGCGCGGCGAGGCGAGGCGCCGGCGCCGGCGCCGGCGGCAGCGGAGGCACTCACGTGGCCAAAGACGAACCCGGAAGTGCTAGGACAGCATTTCCGTGCAAGGTGTAGGCTGTAAATACAGTTTAAATTGTAACATTGTACAGTGTAAAACAATTATTACTTACAAAAATGAAAATGCAAAATATTCATATAATTCTTGTGAGAAACACAAAATAAGCTCGCGTTATCCTAATGTTATGAGCTAGAAGAGGTGCCTCAGGGTATCAACTGATGGCACTGCAAAGCCTCTGACCCGGAGGTCCTGGAGTTCATGTCCCGACGGCGGCAGGATTTTCAGCCCTGGCTAGATACATAGGTCGCTATCTTAAGGAGAGTTCGAGCGGGTCGGCTGCTCTGATCGGTGGTTTTCCGTGGTTTATCCGGTCAACACCAGGCGAATGCAGAATCAATACCCTAACAAACGGACTAGGAACCACACGCGTCCTACTCTCGCCCTTACTTACTCACTGCAACGCATGCCTGGAGACCTGTCGGGAGCTTAGAGCTTGTCCCGGTAGTATGGCGGTGCCGCGCTTGTGGAAGATACCTGGTTGGGGAAACCCCGTAAGACGTCGGGAGGGCGGCGCGGTATCGCGCCAGCCAGCAGGGGAATATCACGGTCCCCTCCTGCGATAAAACATGAAATTCACTTCCGGGAGGAATGATCTTTCCGGTTGACGCGCTCGGAATCACTCTAATCTCTCTAATGCTAATCGTATATGTGCCAACAGGAGGTCTGTGGATAACAAGAGAATGTGGGGTGCGTTAAGTTTGTTGTCTGCGTAGTTTCATCGCATAAGGACCTGCTGGTAGTGGCCTAAGGAGGGGGTTTGGAGATGGCAGTTTTGAAGTACTATCATGGACCTCATAGCTGTCCGTGACTAGCGGTGGTTCTGAGAACAGCCGCCATTCCGGGCGAGCATGGCGGCGCAGACGGAGACTGGCCAGGGTGCCAGCTGCGGATGAGCAGAAGTTGCGGGCAACAGCAGTGACTGCTGGAGCGGTGAAATGGATATTGCCTAGGACTGAAGGCAGCAACGCAGGCGCAGGAGATACAAGCCAGATGTATTCTCGGAAATATCTGCGGAGTCTCAGTGGGATGGCAGTGAGAATGTCAGCAGGAATGGCAGCGGAGGTCAACAGAATACCTATGGGTTGAGACTAGGAATGTCAGTAATGAATGGGTAAGGGGGTGTAAACATGGGTTTCCATTGGCAGCAGGGTTGACAGCAAGAATGTCAGCGGGGAGTCAGTAGCAAGGTGTGTCAATAGGCAATAGTGATGTGCCAAAGGGTATGAAACACAGCATTTTGAAACTGTGGCAGCACTTTTTAGTTCACATCTCATCAGAATATAACAGTTAGATCTAGACGTGACTCCTGATAAACAGTGTTGCACTGAAGTGCCAATAAAACTCGTACAGTCATGCGTATTGAAATAAAGAGATCTGGGACCAATCATAATACGGCGATCCGGTCGGCATCAACTATATAAGACAACCAGTGTCTGGTACATTTGCTGTATCGGTTTCTGTTGCTACAATGGCAGGTTATCACGATTTAAGTGAGTTTGAACGTGGTGTTGTAGTCAGTGCAAGAGAGAAGGGGATTAGCATCTCCGAGGTCGCAATGAAGTTTGGATTTTCCCCTACGACTATTTCATTAGTGTACCGTAAAATTTCGGGAATCCGGTCAAACCTCCTGCATCGCTGCGGACGCAAAAAGATAGTGTAAGAACGGAACCGACAACAACTGAGGAGAATCATTACACGTGACAGAATTGCAACCCTTCCGCAAGTTGCTGCATATTTCAATGCTAGGTCATCAACAAGAGTAAGCGTGTGACCCATTCAACGAGATATTTTTGATATGCGGTTTCGGAGCCGAAGACCTACTCGTGTACATTTGATGACTGCACGACACAAAGCTATACGCCTTGCTTGGGCCATCAACGCCGACGTGGGATTGTTAATAACTGGAAACACAAGTCTCGTTTCATATTGAGCGGATGGAAGTCTACGAATATGGAAACAACCTCAAGAGTCCATGGACCCTGCATGTCAACAGGGGACTGTTCAAGCTGGTGGAGGTTTGTAATGGCATGGGCCGTGTGCAGTTGGAGTGATATGGGACCCCTGATAATCTAGAACCGACTCTGACAGGTGACACGTGCGGAAGCATCCTTCTGATCACCTGCCCCCAGTCACGTCCATTGTGCATCCCGGCGGCAATTCCACCAGGACAATGCGACAGCTTACACGCCCAAAATAGCCACAGAGTGGCTCCAGGAGCACTCTTCTGAATTGAAACAGTTCCTTTGACCACCAAATTCCCCACACATGAACATTATTGAGCATATAAGAGATGCCTTGAACTACTTTAGACATACTTTATACATTACTTACCTTCAGCACTACTTTAGAATTAGTGCAACCCATGCCAAATCGTGTTGCAGCACATCTGCGGGGTGGCAGCGTGGGTTACGGCGGTTGTGTCGGCGTGAATGTCGCCAGTAGTGTCGTGTGTAGTGTCGCCTCGTGTGCCGGCTGGTGTGTGGGCTCGTTTGGAGTTCGGCTGAGTGGCCAGCAGGTCCGCCACCCGGGGTGTCAGCAGAGGTCTACCGGGGCGCCCGCGCGGATGGAAGCGGGAGCGACGGGTGCGCGGGCGGCCGCCGGGCGGCTGCGTTGGCGGGGCGAGGGGCGGCGAGAGCCGTGAATGGCGCGGCGCGCTGCCTGGCGGCGCTTATCTGGCGCCGTCGCTCGCGGGCGCTGGGTGGCGGGCGGTGTTTTCGCCGCTCCACTCCCCAGGCGCCGCCGCGCCCTCCCCCAGGCGCAGCTCGCTCTGCTTCCGCGTCAGCGCCTTCTCCGCCTGCGGCCGTTGACCGCCCCCCCCCCCCCCGCTGTGCTGCCTTTCTGTTTTGCACTTTGTGCAAGTCAATGACAATACTCCAAAAGCTATGGATGTGTGCTTAAGGCTATTTATATTATTTTTATTAAGGGGTCCGTCTTGATGCAATCCATATGTGTTCGCCTAATAGATGTCTGACACACAATTTATATTTTTAGAGACTTTTTGTTTTCTCAAAAAAATTGTATGTGGCTTCTTTTAAAGCGCTGATTTTTTAAACTTATTTTTGTTTAAAAAATTGGTAACTTTAAAATTGTACTTTTGCAAAGTTAATTTTTTGCTATTTTCGAAAATACAGTGTTCGCCAAAAATGAGACTAGAACCAATTTCATACCGTCCTTTCATATATGGAAGAAAAAAATAGAGCAAGAAATTGGGATATTTTTTGAAAAAAATATTGTTTCAATAATTGCCTATATATCACCCCCAAAAATTACGCGGTAACTGTTCATGTTTTTGAAAAAAATGTACGTGATCTTATTTCAGAATCTATCTTTGAAGAACACATTTCAACCAGGAATATAATCTCTATCTTCAATAATGTGGTTGTTCGAAGGCGTCGAAAAAATTTCAACTTAAACAATTTTCGAAAAATGAGGAATTTCAACGAAAATTAGACCTGTGCCATTCTTTTAAGCTTTATTTATGTTATCCGACAACGATTAATACTAAAATTTGAAGGTATTTTTGAGCAAATTTCGAAAATGTTTCTGATATTTCATGTAGTGTAATGGACCACGCTGACGTGAATACTCGTGTCGCAGTGAGTCGCACTATCATAGGGGTGCCGTCACACTCGAGGTGCGACGGTAATTTCCAGATACCCGGAGCATGCGCTAAATTTATTTATCGGGGCGGCAAGCGTATGCTTATCTGGGCGCCGGCGTCGAGACATCAACAGGGGTGAGCGCCCTGGGTCGGAGGTTGCATTTACTAAATAATTATTAAAAAAATACACATTTTCCTAGTAAAATCACCCGACCAAAACGACGGGGACACGTTTATTGTTCGTGTTGATCTTCTACATTCGTCGCTAAATTGAATACATGGACTAACAGTGATGTGATGGCTGGAATTTAGATACTTCACTCCGAAAGGATTACACACTCAGCTGGCAGTCGGTGGCAGCAGATGGCCCGCCGAATAGCCATGGACTTCTCCGGTAGCCGGCAGGAATCAGCGCCTGGTTGAGTCGGAGTCCGCCCCGAGTCCAGTGGAGTTGAGGCCGCAACGTCTGATGCGCTAGTCACAGGTCGTCAAACGTCGCCTGGACCGCGTAGTGTTTAGCAGCCGAGAAAC
The DNA here is from genome assembly GCA_038098605.1 of Gryllus longicercus. NCBI lineage: Eukaryota > Metazoa > Arthropoda > Insecta > Orthoptera > Gryllidae > Gryllus > Gryllus longicercus. The sequence goes on along the minus strand of JAZDUA010000373.1, from coordinate 97,898 downwards.
AATGCTGCACACTCCCTCGTATACGTGAAGGGTGTTATTTAAATGGTTCTAGTCCGACATTCAGAATAAATTCCGATGCTGGAGTTATCGAAATTATTGGCTCGAGATTATTACCAGTTTCTCGTGCGGCGGTAGTCGCCGCTAAAATTTCAAACAAATCTCCGAGCCGACCGCTCACTTCGACAGTCTATTTCTATCTGTCCAGACCTTCCAGCGCCCGTTTGCCACTGCGATTTCCACCCCCACCCCTCTCGCAAGATGCCCGTCCTATCCCGTCGCAAAACTTAACGGAAAGTTACATGCGAAGTTTTCCATAGGCCGGTCTTGATTTACAGTGGGCTGCTGTCGCCTCTTAATGCAACAGTTCTGCCTGTCCATCACCCACTGTTGCACAAAGGGGTGGAAGGGTGCCTTTCGGGGGCGGTTACGAGCAGGAATACCGGCACGCGTGCAGCTGTGTGTGTCTAATGCGCAAAAGAGGCACTCTTTGCCTCGACGTATTTTAACTCAGGGTGACTGGAGGGTGGCGCTTGTGCGATGAGCCTTGCTCATTGCAGTAGAGTGTCCCCAAAATCAAAATATCCGTTTAAAACTTAACGAGCTTCGAGTTCATTTAAATCGATTTAGGAATTAATTTAAATCGAATGTTTTGGAAAAACTCGGCTGAAGGGTTTAGGCGGAAGCGTGGAGCGCAAACAGACAGATGACTAACGTTTGGCCCTCGATCAATTTTTCGGTGTGAGGGTCCCACGAAATATGAATTCTGACTACACGACGTGCTAGAGGAAGCAATTTACTAAACGTAGAAAAACGATTACTCCACTTTTTCGTTACTGGGGCTCAGCAATAAGGGTTTTTGGTCGAAAATTTTCTATTTTCCGGCTTCTGATTACCATGCCATTTTCTTGCGAGGTAAGGGCGAGAAAGTAAAAAGGCAAAACAGTATTAATAAAGTTTTTATTGTTTTTAAGCTGAATAAATCCAATCAAACAAATTAAAATAAAGATCGTATCAAAAGTGGCATTTTTCTCAGTTTTATATGACCACCTATGAATCCTCAGTGTGTGAGTGTTACCGTATTGAAACATGTATATATTACATGTTCTACTAAAATTATACGAAATTATTCCTTGTAATTAATATCTACATGAGCTTGAAAATGCATCTTCAAAATCAAATGAAAATCTGTTTTTGAATATTTCAATTAGCAATGTCAATGAATGCCCTCGCTTCTTTTATCTTCAGAGTCAGCATTAGAACTAATGCTGAAGAACATTTACTACAAAGATTCAAAATAAAACGACTGAAATCCAAAATTTCGAGAAAAAGAGGCAAGGAAAATAAAAATGTTATATCTCAAATTCATTTTTAATTATGAATTAAATTTCTACATTACATTTTGAAATTTAATTGAAAGTTTAGTACAGGTGATATACACGTGCCTAACCAACTAGTGGGAACCCCCAAAACTTCTAATAGATGATAGTGAATGTAAAAGGATGTCAAAATGATATCAAAAGGTAATTTCTGTAAACAATGCGGAATCATGCGAAAAATAGCACGCCGTAAACAAATTGTCTACATTAATTTTAGTTTTCAAGAATTTTAAACATCTTAGAATTTTTAAATGGAACTATTTTTTTCTCATCAGGAATGGATATATCATGAAATTAAAAATAAATATATGCATTATATGTTAGTGTTTAATGGTGGTTTAAGTAAAAAACTAGACATTCTGGCATGTGATTTTTAAGTAAACTGCTACATTTCCTGTAGCAGCCCTTGCAACAAGTCATCGTTAACAAAGGTGGCCTTCCTGATGTCGAGTTCCGTGAGAGAGGATAATGAGAAAGGCAGCCGTATAAGATACTCCCAAATTGGAATTTTTTGTAATATCTCCCAAACTACTTAAACTAAATATTCTAGAAACAAATGTCTTTCTAAATTCATGTAGTTTCAGAAAATATCATTTGTCATATACGGTTGAGAAATGTGGCTTCTAGGAACATTAAATTGAAAGCCTTGTATTTTCGAATTCTTAACCCTTTCAAGATAATAGTCAACTTCAAATGGCCCTATCTCCTATACTATTCAAGCTACAGCGTTGAAATTCGCACACGAGATTTTATGTACTGTGTTTGTTATTTAGAGTCTTAAATAAAGTTTCGGCTGTAAACAGAAACTTTTTTAACAGGATTTTTTCTTTACAAATATTTAGAAGAAATTGACGTTTATTAGAACACTTTTGCGATTTTCTGAAAAACTAAGCTTCTAATCGAAAAATGGGTATCACCAATTAATTCGCTATAAAATTACCTGCTAGGTACGTGGATTTCAGAAAAATTTGTTACATGTCGAAAATCGACAAATGTCGTCGATCGACGAAACCTTGCACGTTTGGACACAAATTTGAGACCAGCATATCTTCCAAACTATGTCATATAAATCAATTCTTAAAACAATTACGTGTTTCTAGATTGTTGTAGTTTCAGAAATTTTCAACATTTGTAATATACGGTAGAGAAATGTGGCTTCTAGAAACATTGAATTAAAAGCCTTGTATTTTCGAATTTTTAATCCTTGCATGATAATAGTCAACTTCAAATGGCTCTATCTCCTATACTATTTAAGCTACAGCGTTAAAATTCGCACACGAAATTTTATGTATTGTGTTTGTTATTTTGAGTCTCAAATAGTGTTTCCGCTGTAATTAGAAACTACCTTAATAGTCTCTTCATTTACAAACATTTAGACGAAATTGACGTTTAATGGAACACTTTTGCGATTTTCTGAAAAACTAAGCTTCTAATCGAAAAATGAGTATCAGGAATGAATTCACCATAAAATTACGTTCTAGGAACGAGGTTTTCAGTAAAATCCGTGCCGAAAATCCGTCGAAAATCGGCAAATTTCGTACATCGACGAAACTGTGAATTTTTTGACACAATTTTGAAACCAGCATATCTCCTAAACTATGTCTGAATAATAAATTCTAAAAGCACGTACGAGTTTCTAAATTTATGTAGTTTCAGAAAATATCAACATTTGTGATATACGGTCGAGAAATGAGGCTTCTCGAAACATTGAATTGAAAGCCTAGAATGGATAGAGGTGTAACTACAGCAACATTAGTCTTGCAACCAACATATGAAAAAACAACAATATTAAGGATCAGAATCAGAGATTTTTTCTCCCATTGTTTACTTGAATTGAATTTTTTCGACTGAAATTCTAAAGCAACGGTAATCGAAAGGCACAAACTAAACAAAATTGTCGAGGAGGTACGATAATAATAAAGGTATTAATAAAATAATGTCATTTAGCAGAAACAAGCTATCATTTTAAAATATGAGAAGGGATTGAATACTTAAAGTTGTTCATTGTAATAATCCAATTAATTCATCAAATAGCTTGACATTTTCTCTTATTATTTTCCGTAAGTAATTTTATATTTAAATACGTACTAAAGGAACCAATCAATAAGAATTTTGCAATACTCTTGACGTTTCTATCCGTGTAAATATATCAAACTTTAACAAAAATTTACATCTGCAGTCGCGACTGCTATGCACTGCTTGGGGAATTTCTCACTTCAAAACGCCACGTGCCGCCACAAACTTGAGAATCTACGACGTCAGACCGAAGTGTTGTGTTTTCTTTTCTAGTTATGAGCAGCAGTATTCGTGGTTTCAAAGTGGACGAGTGATCATCCTAATTAAAAATGAAATTTACTAACGAAGGTGGTTGGATTCTTGACAAATTTGAAAATGGTATTTAGTAGTATAATTTTTTCTCTACAAATTTTTATATCGTTTTTTCCAGTGATCGATATTTTGGAATAGCAATAGTAGACAATTTGAATCCAGATGAATCGATGGAACAAGTCTCATTCTGAATGTAAAAATTGCTGTTTCTTAGGGTGACCTCACTGTCAAGACCATGGATTGCCGTAGTTACGTGTCATATACCTCACTGCCGCCCCGTGACTGTCCTCTCTCCACGCAACAGTCTTGACGATGTGAAGGTCACCTTCCCCGAAGGCGAGAGTTGGAACGGCTGATGCATGAATATTATCCGTTTAATTCAAATTCCCTTGTCAATTCCCCTATGAAAATACTAACATATGATATGTCATTTTCCCCTTCATTTCATTATGTGTTCATTGCTGTTGAGAAAAAATGTAGTTTAAAAAAAATCAAAGATGATTAAATTTCTCAAAAACTAAAAATAGTATAGACAATTTTTCTACCGTATCCTACTTGCCCCATGATTCTACATTGTTCAACAACAACTGCATTTCGATATCCTGAACCCTTTGTAAGTTATTGGGGTGGTACACAGTTGGTGGGGCAACCTGTATAAGCTTACTGATATTACTATAAAATCGCTATTATTACACACAATAATATTTAAGAATGAAGTAATTGAAAATGTCTAATTTCTTTTCGATTAATTTAGTTTAAGAAAGGTCAGATTTGGTACCAAAGAAATAACGATTCATGTCTCAATATCGAAAATCAATAGAACTGTGTTAATTTACCAAGAGAAACCTTGTTTTAAAATCTCAAAATTATGAATGACTTCTCTCATTTAGCATCATAAACCAGTAGATGCAATTTTTTTCAGTTATTGAACATAATGTACCACGTGTATGAATTTATAACGTAATGTCATAATCTTGATTTTTTGTGGCTTGATTTTCAAAGGAATTATTATAGTCGTCTTTCAGAATGAAGAAACTCGTCTATTTGTTCAATTTTACGTTGCCTCATTGGTTTGACGCTAGTTGCAACTGGTAATATTTACTTAAAATAGTTAATACTTAACTTTATGTTAAATTAATAAGTAAAGCTTAGGGAAACAATTCGTAAAACCATTTGATTAGTTTGCGTCTCATGGAAACGGAACAGACGACCTCATCATGTCTCAGTTGTAATAATTTCTATTCATAGAAAATAAAGGCATATCTAATAACTCGAACGTAGTAGAATTGTTTACAGTGAAACTCTAAGGTACATTTAAGAACCGTCAAGAAATGATGCGCGAACTTCACAAGTTGCACCTCTGCACCTAACATTAAAACAACTGCGAAGGCGTGCGAGCGCGGGCGAGTATATAGTGGCGGCGCGGGGCAGATGGAAGACGCCGGTGGTGGCGGCGGGGCGGGGCGGGGCGGGGCGGGGCGGGGCGGGGCGGGGCGGGGCGGGCGCGTAGGCGGTGGCGCCGCTCCGCGCGGGGGGTGGGGTCGCGGCGGATGGGGGATGCTGCGTCCGGGCGCCGCCGCTGCCGCCGCCGCCCCCGGCGCTGCCGCCACAGCCACCGCCGCCGCCGCCGCTGCCGTCAGTTGGCCGCGGCGCGCCGGGTCGTCCGCGTCGCAGCTCCGCCAGCGCACGCAGCGCTCCACGCGGCGCCGCCGCCACTCGCGCGCGTGCATCGACTGGCCGCCGCCACCGCCGCCGCCGCCGCCGCCGCCGCCGCCGCCGCCGCCGCCGCCGCCGCCGCCGCCGCCGCCGCCGCCGCCGCCGCCGCCGCCGCCGCCGCCGCCGCCGCCGCCGCCGCCGCCGCCGCCGCCGCCGCCGCCGCTTCCCGCGCTTCGCCCCCCCACGAGGTAAGGGACCTCCAAGTTGTCGATTCTTCTTGCGCATTTATCAAGGGGCTGTCGCACATGTGGACACCAACGTCCCTTGCGGATTTCACCACGCATCTCCTGCGCGAACTAGAAACTCGGTTGCGCTTCTGTTGTCGTAGAGTAAACAATATACGACAGCCAATCCTTCTTTTCTTTTACTATTACCTTTTTCTGTAATAATCAGTTTAATAAACGAAATGCCTTCAGTGTTTTTCTCTCTCACACAAAGTTACCAGAACTGAACTTCCGCAAGTTGTCAAGCGATTCGTCTTCATTATTTCGAATTATTATTCCGCGTGACAGGTAATTACGAACTTTGAGTCGTTAATTCGAGTGACGTAATGGTTGCCTAACTTTTTGCAAGCCTCTTAATTGGACATTTACGGATCACTGGGGGCGGGGGAGGGGATGAATGGATTGGAGGACGGGTCGGAATGTGCAATACCCTTTCCTTTACTGAAATATTTGTGGGTTGCGGTCGCCTTGTTGGGTTTTCTGATTTCGATGCCGGATACCGGAACTCGTTAACCGACCCTTAGTCGGACGCGAGCAAAAAAAAGAGTGCGTGTTCGGGCAATGGGTCTGGAAATTGGAAAACGAATTGTTTTCGCGTTTCAACGTTTCCACGGTCGCTTGCTTAACTGTGGCGGACGCAGAGCACAGTGGCGCGCGGGTCCAGGGGCCGGCGCAGAGATTGCTTTCGGGCTCCCCAATGATGTGCCCGATGTCCTCGGGTTTACTGCGGGCCTCCGGAGAGCGGGGTCGTGGGTTCGGGCCTTGGCGCCGGCCCAGCGCTGACTCACGCCGGAGATAGGGGCGTGCGACGCGCCGTCCCGGGCAGGCTGCGCGGCTTGAGGCCAGGGCACGGGCGGGCTGCGCGTGGCGCGACGCGACGCGACGCGGTTCCAAACGGCAGATTCAGATGCTGGACGCGTCTTTGCAGCGTTGTTGCTCTTTGGGCATTTGCATTTAAACTACTTGTTATGCAGAAATTTTCCTTGGATGAATGTGATGAATGTGAAGCATGGTCAGTGCTATTAGAATCGACCACATTTTCAATCCAGTTCTTTGAATATTTGATTTGTTCGTGTTCTTTACATGTTTTGAGGCTCATAAAATTGTTTACAAAACCTGGTGCTTTTTTATTAAGCAGTTACAGATGTTTTATGATGTTGAATACAGCCATAAACATGGCTGCCTGAGAATATAGTCACTTAAATGACTGTATGGGTGTCTTTTTCTTATTTTTGTTGCAAGCATGTGCCAAACGCATTTTGAGTTTTCTGTTTATTAAGTTTTTTCTACAACTCGGAAACGTATGGAGTAGTAAACTAATTTGTATCAGAAAACAAATTAAATTCTACATATTTTGAGAACATTTCTCAAGATTATTATTAACATAATGGCTTCATATATGACGAAACATGGTATCACTAATGAAATTACTCACTCTCGGTGAAACTTTTCATTGCATTCCTCTTTAATGAATCCAACAACACAAGTTGAATAATAAATTAATAAAATGTTGGAAACGGGAGCAATTTTATAATGTCCAAGAGAAGAAATGTTATTTCGCTTCGTATAGGGAAATATTGTATTATTTTCTGTTACAGATTACAGCTTAATGCAGTTTATTTAAATATATCTTGAATATGATCCCTTACTGTTGAGATGTTTGAGTGTAAACAATGCCATCAGACATTTTACATTTTGGTAGGAAAAAGCAATATGACATCACGTTTACATGAAACACGCCACCTCTCCTGTACACATGCCCTAACGTACGATATAATTGTTATTGTCATTTGTTGTTTGTTCTTGAAATCACATAGACACCCCTTTTCTCCATAAAAACCATTATCAGATATCCCATGAATAATTGAGGTGTACACTCGTACACTTCAATTATTCTACGACAATTTACTAAGATCAAGATGTTTGCAGTCAGTCAATTTCTCAATGTGAAGAACGCCTTGAGAAGTTCTGGTTTGAGCAATTTTTCATCGCAGGTATCTGTACTTTATTTAGGAATGTGCTTCAAATTCGACGTATTTTAACGAAAAGTTCACCAAAATATTTTATTAACATATACATTACATATATGATATATGAGAAAACGCACGTTTTTAAGTAAATTAACATTTGCTTAATGACGTATGAATTTAAAATTTCGTAAAATTTCTTTATTTAGTTTTCACCCTTACATCCCATAAGCATTTGACATTCATGGCAAAATATCCACTCCTGCGTTTAAAGCCCGATATGTGACTAATCCTCTTGGTCCATTTTTTGATATCTACATCAATTCTAATTCACAAAGGGAACATGAACAGACATATAAAATAGAATTAGAGGAATACTTCAATTTCATGTTGGAAATTTGTTCATATTTTGAAGGTAATATTAATACGTTTTAGATTGTTAACCAAATTTGTAATTTCTGTGAGTTAAATTTTGATTTTATGCATTACATTTTAATATTATTTAGCTTGCTGAGAATTGAGCTAATTAAAGTAATTGGTAGAGAAACAAATATGCAATAAAAGTAAACAAAATAAAAAGAGAATAAAAAACTAAACGCTACCCCTAAACTTTTGTATTCTCGTCTATTTCATTTCGTTTTCACGAGTGCAAAGGAATCTAATTCAGAGCGGAGTTTGATAGCCTCAAATCAAGGACTTTAAAGACGGAGAGGTTGAATAAGAGAGAGTGAAAGGGAATTCCAATTCCATGTCAAGTTTATTTGATACTCTATCAAGAGAAATTCATGAGACGATTTCTAAGGCCAAGGGATTTGGGCTCTCTTCGGCCGCTTCATCGAGTCCTGGGATAGCGCCAAGTAACCGGATCAGCGCGCTCCTCTCTTTCAGAGAGCCGCCTCCACGATCCCAAAGAAAATGAATTAAATTTCGCTCAGCGTAAGTGGCAAGACTGGGGCTTAAACGAAATAACCTCTTCAGTTAAAAATTCAAGATAAATGGTAATGGATTTTTGTATCTATCGGAAACAATGTTGTTGTAGAGGTTTTAGAATGTTGTAAATATACGACAAACAATGAGGTGCTTCCCTTCTCGATTTCTATTTTATACATAATATAAAATTTCCAGCTAGGAATACCATTACATACAAAGTAGTTCACTGTCATTTATTCACAAGGGATTTTCGTATTACCAAATTTAACATTCTGAAACGGAGAAGAGTGAAATGGAATTATGAAAGTAGTGTAGTTTGCAGGCCGACTGATTCTAAGGTAACAAGTTGTGATGCTGAGAAATCTTCCGAGGGAAAGAAATACTCGAAAGAATAATAAGATTTAAAGTTATTTAATAAATATTTTTAAGTTTTTTAGTTTAAAAGTTAATTTATTATTTATTTTAGTTAGCTAGAAGGATTGATTTGAAAGGTTGAATTAATTGAACAGATCTCATGGCGCAGGGTTTTGCAGCCTTTCTGTAAAGTACACTTTACACTAAGGCTGTGTTCGGATTCCACGGAAAGAATGGATGTGTTTTCTTGTATTGTGGGATTGCGTGCATTCTCAATAAACCATGTACCATCTTTGAACACGGTCTTCCTCTCATTCCTTATTTCCCTTCCACAACACATTTCCTGAATATTGCTAACTCATCCGTACGCGATGTAATGAACCTATAGGCTATTGTGTTTAAGCAATTTAGGCAGAGTCTAATTTAAATTCCGTGGTGGTAGCAGATATGTTGTGGTAATTCATAATATTGTAAAGGAAATAATCGTTCAAAATTTTATTAAACTTTTTGTGGACGATTATTTTCTTTACAATATTATGACAGTCTAGTTTCTTTCCTCTATACCGGATTAAGCAGCGATGGCCCTTAAAGTTACGCTGATTTGAAGGTAAAGCATGCACTTGGCCAATATGAGCTTACAAGGTACAATGGCGGCAGACGGTGAGACTGGAATGTATCCAGGGTGGGTGCATTTAGCAATCAGCCAGGGGGTAGGGAACAACGACAAGTCACCGACAGGTGTGCACGAAAAACAGGAATACCAAATATTATACCAAGAATTCCTTGAATTAGCCGGGTCCCATAACGAAGTAGTTCTGATGCAGCCACGAGTCTGGGGGTCCGAATCCCACCTTGCGAATGGATGCTTTCTGTATTGTCGTGCCATGGTGGGGCTTATGCCAGCCCCACTTCAATAAACCATTCCTTCCCAGACCTCCCTCTGCCCGAATGGTGCGTGATGTGAGGGATGAATGAGACTGCCTGCGTTCCAGAGGGAGAAATGTCCGAAGTGAGGTTAGGGGCTGCCGCCAGACCTCCGCACCTGGAACAGGTTCAAGCCGCCATGGGCCTACATTTCATGAGCGATATTTTTACATCAGTTTGTTTATTTGCCTCGTGGCCTCTTAAAAAAACTCTTAATTACCATAAAGTTAAAGGAATCACCGTAAAATATTCTGAATTTTTGTCAGCTGTTCTCAATAGCAGAAATACAAAAAATATACCAGATACTCAGGAATCCTTAAAATCGGGAAAACACAATAACATCTGTTTTACTAATTTTCCATTAGCGAAGAAACTGAAAGAAAACAATGCATCTTTTGCCAATGTGAGTGGTGTTTATGGTTTTATTAAACATCCAGGAATTTAGAAAAAAGTTAAATAATTTCAATTTTGACTGGAAAATGCCGCCATTTGTTTGTGTTACTCATACTGCGCGCACCGATTTAATTATAATACTCAGTGTCACTGCTTGCGACAAATGTGACGGCATGCGTCAGTTAGGCTCTAAGAAAGAGGCTGGCCGCCTTTAAATATTTGCTATTCAGGTATTGCGTTATTGTAAAGCAACTTTTTTGATATTTTTTAGTATGAAACGAATCTTTGTGTTGTATAAATATTATATTGTGTTATTGTAGTGTTCGTGAATCCTGTTATTTGTTGTTCCTGAGCATTGTGCTTACTACTTTTTGAAAAAAAAAATTTTGTATGGTTTTCTTCTGCGATATTTTTGCTGCTGCAGGCCACTACTTCTCTATAGTTTCGGTCTCCGGAACCTCTCCAGCGCAACATGCGACAAACGTGTCGTTCAGGCTAAGTGCTAGAGTCCGTGAAAGTGTAATCCTCCAAAACATTAAAAGAACGTTGCATTGTTACGAATACTGTGAGTGTCTAAAGTCTTTTTGCGGACCATTTCGACGCAATGTTACTTTTTTTTATATGTACCAAGGTATTGGTTTAGGTTTGCGAAACAAATTTTTGAGGAAAAGAAGAAATAATTTTTTGTCAATATTATTTGATCTTATTGATATTAACTTCCACTGCTTCAGAGAACATCTGCAAGAGAAGATTTGCAGACACTACAAATTCGGACAGAAATAGGCTCCAGCGCAGGTGGCCTCTTAATGAAGATTATGAAAACAGGAATACAAACACTTTTTCATGATTTTTAAAGTGAATACTCGTGCGCACTTTAACTGTTTTCACGAAAAATCATCAACTTCTCCCCATCAGTTCTCTCTGTTCCTTTTCACAATACTTTACTACGTTTGTTTTTTTCCTTCTTCCCATAAATTTCTCCTTTGTTTTCTATGTTATTTGTGTCTTTTCGCACTTAGAAAATTTGGCAAGGTTTCTCTCTGAAATTTCTTTCTCGATTTCAAGGATATTTCCCCTCTCAGACCGAGTCACTTATACCCTTCACTTATTGTTAACTGTTGCCTGGAGCTACTCACATTCCATAGTTATCAAACAAAACCGCACTTGAAAATGCAAGCTACAGATAATGCATAAAAATCCTCTTTTGCTGTCTGAAATATAAAAAAAAAACCACACGATATTAGCCACTCTGGATATGAATCGTGTAAGTAATCTAGCTATACGTTTCCAAGAAAAAAGATGCAATAATTTCCGCGCTAGAGAAAGTTGTGCCTGTTATATTTAGGTTAATCTATCAGATATGATTAGATAGATATTACATTCGTGCGGGTAAGTGGAAGCTTAAAGGTGAGAATGTTTATTATGGGTGTTCTTTATAAAAAAATCTAACGGGCCGTGGATAAACAATTGATGCATGAATATGACTGCTTAGAGAAGGTGTTCGTTTCTGCATGTGTCACTATATATTTTCAACTAAATATACAGAACAACTTTCAATTTAAAATAAGGGACAGCGTTTATTGAATGAGTGAGCCTTAGAATCATGTTTTCCCATCAAAGGATTTATCACAGATTGCTAACTGTAGATGTGAGTTTATTTTGTATGAATAAAAATAAATACTTCTTAACTCTGTTTTTTGGTTCTTATGATGTAGCATTCGAATCATGATTCCTGTAATCAATTTTTTTATGAAAGTTATTACTTTCTTTCTTACAAAACAATTTGATTTTAAGGAAAAATAACGGGAAACCTATGAAAATATATTAGCAAAATTCGTGGCACTACATCATCACGTACTTTCACGCATTTATAAACAGTTTTATGTAGTATTTTAATACTGTCATTATTCCCACATCTCAGCCAACACTTGTAAAATTCATTAACAATCGTACATCGTACTTGCAAAAACTTATTCTTTTGAAGCTAATAACCAACACAAATTCAAGGATCCAAAACTCCATTCCATGCAGCCAGAAACATTGCATTGCTATGAGAAGTAATGAAGAGCATTTCAAACAGCCTTCACGTATTGCGAAAATATATCTCTTGACAGGCTGACAGAAGACAGCAAAATAAGCACAGGAAACTTGAATTTGCAACTTCGAATATCAGCCAAAATTACGAGAAACTACTAATATTTTCCAAAAAGTGTTCATGACCTTCTGAAGATCTAACCTTTTAAAACATTTTATTCGTAGTAAGATAAAAATCTCTACTCTCAAACTTGTAGTTTTGGAATGTTCATGTTTTGGAAATTAAAAAAAAAAAATATGGAAAGCGTACTCAAAAGGTAACCTACACCATATTTATTACGCTAAAAAATTAAAGCAAGCATTGGAGCCGCTTTTGTGAGTTTTTGAAAAATTGCCATTATTTACGCTAAATTACGAAAAAAAGTCTCCCATTTTCAAAACATTGAACGCTATCTTATTTAAAGGGTTTTTTCTTTGAATATATTTAATAAGAAAAATATCTTCAATATTGTAATTGTAGAAAGACGCCAAAATCTTTTGAATTTATGCGGTTTTGACAATTGAGAGAGATCAACGAAAATACAATGTGTCCAATTTTAGTCTTTTACTGTTTCGGAGGAAAAAATAAAGAAGAAATTGAAGCCATTTTCGAAAAAATTGAGCATTTTGTTACAGCGTCATGAAAAGTACCCCTCCAAAAAAATCAAAATGTTTGTTTTTAATTTACGTATGAAAAACTCAAATCGAACACAATTCGGCTACATAGATGGGGGAATATCAATTTTTAAGGAAATCGTCTTAACTGTTTAGGTTCTAGCGTTGCACAGAGACAGAAATAGATGTTTTGCCGTCAGCCAATTTTGTGTTGAGAATGATCCAGAAAACGTGAGTTCTGTATACTTAACGTTGTACAAGAAGTAATTTCTACTTACAGGATGAAGATGTATCCACTTTTTCGGTATTAGGGCATAATACAATTTTTTCTGTGGGAAAATCACCATTTTTTGCCGGAACCCCACAATACTTCCTCCGCACTATCCAAGTGGTATGCGAGAAATAAAATTGCACATTTTCTTTGAATATTTTCATTTTCTTGAGAACCGCGCCAAAGCTGCTCATCGCGTGGGCGCATTCGCGGCTGCTTTGGCAGGTGGCGCCTGGCGCTTTCAGCTGATGCGCGCGGCTCGTTCCGCTGGGCGCCGCCAGAGCGCTCTCCGTTCGCGCGGGCGGCGCGCGGCAATCCGCAGCGTTTCGCGCGGCGCGCGTTAATTGCGAGCGCGGGCGGCCGGGCGAGCGCGGCTGGATGGGTTTGTCGGGCGCGTGAGAGACGGGCGAAGGGCGAGATAGCGAGAAAACGACTGGCCCGGTTGGTCCGGGGTCCTGTGGGAGGGCGGGCGAACGAGCGAGCAACGGGTGAGCTGGCGAGCGGTGAGTGAGCTGACGAGCTAATGAGAAACGGGTGAGTGGGCGAGAGGTGGGTGAGCTGTTGGTGAGTAAACGGACTAGCAGTGGTTGGGCAGGGGAGCGTTGAGTGAACGAGTGAGATGTGGGTGAGCTGTCGATCTGTGAGTGGATGGGAAAGCGGTGTGTGTGTGTGTGTGTGTGTGTGTGTGTGTGTGTGTGTTAGCCGTGGGTGAGAGGTGGGTGAGCGATTGCTGAGTTGACGAGCAGTAGGTGAGATGTGGGTGAGCTGTCGATCTGTGAGTGGATGGGAAAGCGGTGTGTGTGTGTGTGTGTGTTAGCAGTGGGCGAGCGGACAAACGGTGGGTGAGAGGTGGGTGAGCAGTGGGTCAGTGGGCGAACTGTGGGTGAATGGACCAGCAATTAGTGAGCGAGCGAGTAAGGATGAGCTGGTGAGCGGTGTGTGAGTGGGTTTGCAATGAATGGTGGGTGAGCGGTTGGTGAGAGGGCGGGCAATGGGTGAATGAATGGACGAGCAGTGGGTAGGCAGGGGAAAGTTGGAGAGCTGGCGATGAGTGGGATGGCAATGGGTGATGGGGGAGAGGTGTGTGATCAGTTTGAGTGGGATATCAACAGGTGAACGAACGGGCAATGAGTGGGTGGGCGAGATGGGAGCGGATGAAATGTAGGAAGCAGTTGTGCGAGCAGTGGGTGAGCGACCTGTGGCTGAGCGGCGGGCGAGTGAGGAGGTGAGCAGTGCGTAGCAGGAGGGCGGTGGGTGAGCTTGCGAGCGGTGGGCGTGCGGTTGGGTTGACGTGGTCGCGTGGATGCATGTAGGCGGGAGGGCTAAACGCCGAGTGGGCGAGTCACCCTATCGCAGCGCCTGCAGAAAGCCCCCTCCCCCCCCCCGAGAGATACTAAGTCCTGTGTCGATTCGGACAACAGCCCTATTGGCTTTACTGGAGACTATTTTGAATACTCTCTGCCCTAGGCGGTTCTCACTCAAAACAAGTACGCACAATTGATATGTTGGAGAACGCATCCAGTTTTGGTGTCGCAAATAAATTTGGATTTCACGCATTACAGACAAAAATACAAAATCTTAGTTACAATTCGGTTAATGGACTGATACTCTCTTTTCGTGTTTTTTTATAGTAAGAGCTCATCACGTACTATAACTATAAAACCACATAAACAAGATTATTACGACATTAATCACATCTTCACAAACCAAAGTAGCCGGAAATATCGTACAAGTATTTCATAAATTCAAATTTAAAAGCATTATTTCGTGAAATATGTGATGTGGTTAAAATTGTAGTATAACTGGTGATGCTAAACAGCACCAGCATTTATTGTAACTTTTGCAATTTATTGTACCTTTTGCAATTTTAGAAAAAACAGAACGTTCAACGAAAATGACATCAGTGCAACTAGAGAGGACAACGAAAATGAGACTTGTACACGACCTCGTTTAAATATTAATTTTTAAAAGAAGGCTTCATTCAGGAAGAAAGGTTCAAATTTCTAGTAATGTGTAGGATATAATAATAACAGTCGGATAAATACTGTCGAATATTGTAGACAACGAGCAAAATTCGAGCTTTTGCAAATTAAAAATGAATCAGGACCTGCGCAATGTTTAAATGCGTACTTTGTCCTATTGAAAATAGTGGTGTCATAGAATGGCACAGACTTTCGCGTATGAATTTTCTATTTACGTTTGTCTGGGCTATTCGGACTTGTCACATATACTTGCCAGCTGCCATCTGTCGCCACCCAACATTTTTTAAAAAAAATTACTTAATTTTTCGGTTTCCTA
This sequence comes from Gryllus longicercus, assembly GCA_038098605.1. Taxonomy (NCBI): domain Eukaryota; kingdom Metazoa; phylum Arthropoda; class Insecta; order Orthoptera; family Gryllidae; genus Gryllus; species Gryllus longicercus. The sequence continues at coordinate 82,429 of JAZDUA010000373.1, read as the reverse complement.
ATAGTATAATTGAATTATTACTTTAAAAATATTAAAGAAGAGTAAAACCTCGTTCTATTTGAAACTTTTGATTAAAAAATTTGGAGCCATTTAAAGAAATTGGCGTTTAAGCGCTAATGTGAATGCGAAATTTGAACTTCTTTTCACAGAAAACTATGAAGTTGAGTTTTCAAAAATCTTCATATGAACTCATTTCAATCACTTCTAGTCACAAATGCAATAGTATTTACAAAGCTCTGGCAATATGCATAATAAATGTATGAGAGACATTTAAAAAAATACATTTGTGTAAATTTTGAAAAATAAAAGAATATAGCAAAATGAACTTTTTGTTATATTAAACCGTACAATTAGCACTACATGTTGGAAAAATTCCAAGAAAACATTTTCAGCCCATTTTCGAAAAGTGGCGTTTGAGCGTTCTTGAAAATGCGGAATTTTGAGCTCATTTTCACTGAAAACTGTTGAATTTTCAAAGAAATTAACCTGATATTATTTAGAGCACGTGTACTCGTAAATACAGTCATAAGAACCGATTGCTACTAATGTAAATATTAACGTTATACTAAATATTAAATAAAACAAAAGAATATAGCAATATGGTGTTTATGTCATCGTATGGAGTGAATTTAGTATTATCCCTACCAAAAGTTTAAAGAAAAAATTAGAGTTGTTTTGTAAAATTCTAGTTTTTGTAATTTTTGAAATTGCGCGTATGGAAATTTAAAAAAAAATGCACATATTGCTTGCAATATTGTGCGAAAACCATTAAACTTTTCAAAAAAATACACATAACCTTAATGAAAGAACTGACTATGGAAAATAAATTTTACTTAAAGGAAAAATCTCTCTGTTTGGGTCCATAAAAAGTGGCAGAAAATCGCGTTGACAGGTTAAGAATGGTGAGAAAGAGTGATTTCTGATGTAATTGTTGAATCACCTCCAGAGCTTAGAAGTGACGATACGTTGTAATGCCTGAATTTTTCTTTACACCAAAATGATTTAAATATGTTGAAACAGTAAGTATGATCCATTCAGGAAATTGAAATAAATATTAGAATATGAAGTAGGCAGTCACGGTCTTTAGCTGCTTTCCCTCACTGCAATTTTTATCTTGCGGAAATGTATATAGTACGTACATATTTGTACTGGGTACAGTGACTGCATCATTTGTTTGAATGAATATCTCGTTATGGTTGGCTTTGCGGGAAAAATTACCCAATTCTTCAAAACTTCAATAGGTTCATAGGACTATGGAAAAGCAATTTCGTATGCAAAATGTGCTTGCCGTCACTTACAGAAAGAACAAAATGATGCAGACCTAAATTACTTCCATTATATAGTGCCAAAAACCGGCATAGACATTACTCACAAACCAACTTCTCTTTTTATTTTATGGGGCACATTGTAGTCTCGTTAGAACCGACTTTGAATTCAACAGAGTCAGTACCGAATATTAATCCGGCATACGGTGCTAGCATACAAATGCCAGTTGCTGCACTCTACGTTTGCGTTACTCAGCATTGTATTCACTGGAAGATCTAGTGCAGAAATGCCATGGAAAGTCATTAATCATACGAAAAATGCGAGCATGCGAATGAAGGAAATTGGTCTGTTCGTGTCCTTGCACGAAGGAATGCACGAATAATTCGCAATTGTTTCTCTAATTTCTACTAGAGTACTAGAGCAGCCAGAGTGACGGCAGATTCATTCCTTGTGCAGTGTCCTGTGACCTTTGTTCGCTCTCTGCTGTCCATAGTGTACCATCATTTATTCTGAGTTAATTGTGCAATTAGAACGATTCACGTCTCTGGTATTGAACGCGTTAACAATCCTGCCACTTGCAGTTAAAAAATCTTTCCAAATATTGTTATAAGAGTTTAGTGAAGTCAACTGCTTTTACGAGGCTTCAAATAATTATGAACTTTTATAATGTTTGTAGTTACTTTGGTTTCAAGAGTGTGACGAAACTGACTGATTGATCACTATATTTAACTGGGTAGGGAACTCCCTACAGGCAATACTTGTGAGTAAATCCAACCGCCATGACAGCGATATTTGTCCTAATTTTTTTTAGGAAATGCATATACTGTTCGATTTGTGTTCGCGATTTTACTGCCGTACAATTTTAACTTTAAGAAACTGCGTTTGCTTAGAAACATGATAAACTTGGTGATGGTTATTTTTTCTTCGCAATAGGTAGATCAAGAGACAAATTGAATATCGATATTCTGTAATTACGTGGAAAGAAACAGCTTTTACAGTGCATGAAATGACTTTTATCACAATTCAATTACATTCATATTTGCATCTAATGCAATTTCAAAATCTTGGGAGAGGGAAGTCATTAGAGACTTCCCTGTCCCTGTTACGATTCCTAAACCCAACATTTGGTCAAAAGGGGGACCAGAAGAATGATTACGAGAAGCGCAGTTATAACTTAAACTTCAATGCCAAGAAGACTGAAATAAGTTTTAAAAAATGGAACAACCACAAAATGTAAGTTGTAATTTATCACACCATAATTTATATTCGTCATCCGGAGAAACAAATGTTTGGTGGCGCTAACTTAGGATGACACTTAAGTTTGGATTATTAAATTCCACACGAATAAAACTTAATTAGCCTACCGTTCTAACAACAAATGTGATTGAAGGAACATTCTAAATACTTTTCTTCAACCACTTCATTTGGAAACTTCGGGCAAACCTTTCATAAGGTTATTCACTTGTGCCGGAAAATTGATCGCTTTATTGGGAAAATTTCATAAGAAACTATCTGTTATTGTGATAACAGACAATGTAATTTGCGTTTTCTTTGCTAGAAAAATATATTCACAGTTTAGCATTCCAAATTTTCAAAGAAATGTGAAAAAATTTGAACATTAGTAGCTAATTGAACAATTGGCGTTTTCCGATACTGTAATTATAGCATTTTCTGTCCTGGGGATAAATAGATTGTTTATAATGTTCTTAGTGTTCAGGTTTCTAAAAGCTTGTTGAAAATTAGGGTCTCCATAATGAAGTTAGAGGTTCAATCGCCGAGATCGGAAGGAATCAAAATCTTTGCCATGAGTTTAACACAAAACACTTCAAAACCCTTCACTAAAAAGCAACGTTAAATCACAAAACATAGACAAAAGCAGTGAACGTGTACATTACGTAATTTCGCTGGAGGCAGACGGAGAGCCTGGCCACGACGGTGCTCAGAGTGAAACAGGGTATAATGAGTGAAATAGCGAAATGAGTAACAGAGTGAAATAGTTTAGAATAAAGCACGAAAAGTTTTTCGCGAAAGGCAGATATCACAAAGGAGGATTCAGTGAAAGGAAACATGGTACTTCTACGGACAACTAATTTTGTATGTATCTTTATTCTATATTACTATTGAACATTTCTTGTCGATATACTATTTTCAATTGTAGAGTTTGCAAGATCAGACGAAAAAAATACTGTCATCATAATATACTTGCGCCATAAAACTTTTGTTTCTTTACCCTTTTTTAAGAAACTTTGTTTCAAGGTATAGGCAATTATTTCCTGATAAATAAATGCTCCATTATCATTTTAACCGACTATCTTTCGGTCTTAATTCCTAAAAAACACAACAGCTTCGAATGTCACGGTCCTGGGCCATGAAGTGCTGGCATGTGGTCGCGGGCAATATAAATCATTTCGAATACTTTCTCAAAGATACTTACGAAACAAACATTCAGGATTGTTTACGAAATCAGTGTCGTAAGAAACTGTTGATGTAAGTACAGAAGCATTGAGGATGCGACAGGTTTGGAAGAAACTCGAAGTAAATAGGAGTTAATCCAGTTGCGTCACATTTCTATGTTCTTAATTTTTAAAAAAATCAGCAAACATTGCTCTAATGACAGGTGGACGCACAGCCAGTCTGAAAACGTAAAAAAAATCATTAAATTAAGAGTTTTGATAAGACAGACCTGGACCAGCTCATGTGATATTTGTTACAACAAAACGAGTTTGCTTACTTAAAAGGGGTTAGACCAACCCCCGTGAAGCGTCCTAAGCCCCATCCCTACGCTGTCATTCCCAATTCTGAGCGGTGAGTAGTGATGCGGGAGCGCGCGGTGGAAGAGGCCCGTATGTGGAGATACTAACTGGCGGTCCTCTTGACAACTGACTCCGATGAGCTTGGACACTAGACAAATACTTAAAAATAAAGAAACGTTAACGGATGATTGCTTCATAGTGCAAGCGATCAGCGTTCGTTGAAGTACTGGGAGATGCGTTGCGTCAATATGGACGCAAAAAAATACAAAAAACAACAGAAAGAAACAACTATAATACAGGCCCACGCTCCAACACTTCGGTTCATAGCCCTACCCACGCCGCACCGTTAATTGGCCTGCAAGATTTAACACCCTTCCGCTATTGCTCTGGAGCTACTTAAAACAAGAAATATACAGAATCGCAGAGTTTAATGTAGAAGATGCACGTGTGTACGCTGTTGTGACAAGTATCAATGCTACTACTTGTTCGGAAAGTATCGACGCTCGCGCTCTGACCTGCAGTTACATGAAAGGAGGTCATATGATCATACTGGTACATACGTTTTGCTATGTAAATGTTCAGGCATGTTATGCTGACTGGTCAGGATACCAAAGAAATCAATAGATTTCCGCGCAGTTGAAACAAAAACGATACGTCATGAGCAAAGAGCTTCACTTCTTGCCTAAACTAGTTATTAATTACAAACGAGTATAATCATAGTCGTGTAATTTGCGTATTTGTGTATCATTGTTTTTATTATTGGTTGATTAGTATTTCCTGGCGCGTCAGATATTTTTTACATTAAAAAGTGTGTGTTTTCAAATGCGAAGATAAGTGAGTGACTATAAACGCAATGCTCAACAATAGTTTGACACATGTGTCACTTTACAAGAAATTAATGAGTATAATATTATGTGATGCATTACTTTCTTTACACAGCAATCCTGACTTTGATAGTCATACAATTTCAATTGCATTTACTGAAACGTGTGTTTAACTCGGCGTTCACAGTAAGTTGTGATTCTTTTGTTTCAGAATTTGTAAACTTTACTCATTTCATTACTGGTAGATAATAAAATCTGAATGACATTAAAGGACGTTTTTGGTGATTACCGATTTTATGTGTAATGCATATGTCGAAGATTTCCTTTAGTAACTTTGCAATAGTGTAGCTAGTCCATCTTATAGTATCACTTGACTTTATATCTCGTTTCATAGAAGGAAAATTTCATACAATTATAATAATTTATCTCTGAGTAATTAAATAGTCAAAATATATGTCGTAGTTACTATACAGTAGTAACATTTGAACACTTTGATAAGATTTTTCATAATAGAAACGTTAAATCCGAAAAATATATTTACACCGCGCCAAATATATTTCTCGCTCCCTTGAATTATCTTATACGTGGTATTCAACTCAATGGGTGGAGCACGAAAAAACATACAGAGGGTAGTGACCATGTTTGGTTTCTTAAACCATGTTCTTTTTTAACTTTACTTCACAGTTTTCGAGTTTTAGTTCTTCTGGGTACTTTCGCTATGAGGTGGTCAGAAATCTTCGAGAATCTCAAAATATCTGCAGAATTAAATTGAGTACCTACTTGACATTCTGTGCAATTGAATATAACGGTCTCTCCATCAACAAACGCTTTTGCAATTAAAAAATTGACACGCGCAGAATACTAAGCCATCAGTGCTGTCGCAGTTCAGAGGCGGGACGAGCGAAGTTGCATTTCACCATCAAGACAATGCCGCGCAAAGTGAATCATGTTTCCGTTGGTTCATCTGGTCTTCAAATACAGCGAAAGTGCGAAGTGCGCGAGGTCGTAGTTGCCAGCCCTGCTCGCGGGCGGGCGCCTTGAAGCGTCGTCTTTAGTCCGCTCGAAATGCGCAGCCACAACGAGCTCGCCCTTCAAAAGACAGAAGAGCGGCGGATTCGGCGGAGTCTTTTGAAGGGCGCCGCCGTCGTCTGCGCTGCCGATGCGTCGAGCGCTTTCTGATGGTCTTACATTCCCAGAGCGTCGACGCTGCCCAATCACGGTGATTTTTTTTGACGGCGGCCTGCTTTTATTTGCTGCAAATCAAAGAATGCCGGATGGAAAAATGGTTGTACGCGCTGTTTCAAAAGGGAAGTAGGTTCAGGTTGTTCGACCGTAAGGTGTAAAGGATCTCAAGCCTGCTTAATTTCCATGATTAAATTAGACAATTCATCGCATCTAAAATTCTTCACCCCCGTCCACTGCTGGACCTCACATCCATAAAATGGTCACTAGGACTGTGAAAGATATATCGTAAACAAATATCGAGGATGAAATGAAATAACCAGATTGGGGTGAAAAAACAAAAATAAAGACAAAACGTAAAATGTAATGGAAATATAACAGGGAAAATATTGCTTCAAATAAATACGTCGTCATACTTTGGTAAGTCTGTTCAATTATCTCACTTTTAATTCGTAGGGTTTGTTTGTAGGGTAGAATAAAATAAATTAATATGCAAAATGTTTTTACTCATTTTATCTTTTTCGTAATAGTAATGTTGTAGATCAAACACTTAATGACCTTTAATGGCTCATTCATCAAATCAAATCCTGTTATTTAGATCTACATATTTTATTGACGTTCTGATGTTTCTCTGCGCTTTTACACAAACAACAGAAAGAAAATGAGGTTATATTGCAATTAAATTTATTTTTATTGTTATTTGAATTGAATTATCTTTTTTAAGTAAATATGTATTTAAGTTATTAAATTCGAAATATTTAAGATTTCACAGTTATTTTAATTCTATCTAACCACATTTCTAGAGTTGAATATAAATCTGGTTTTCCACTCAGTTAAGGGAAAATGAGTGTTGAACTTTGACGTTGAAGTAGAAAATTATGGTGGCTATTGCTGTTGTAAAACACATTCCCCCCACAAAAACATGTACTTCAAGCTTTTTACACCAAAAGAAAAAATACAGACTCACGCTTTTAGAAGAAATTAAATAAAAATGGGATTTCAACATTACGAAAATTTCATTACTTCTATGGAAAATAGATATTTATTTCTTCAGTTCCTGCAAATTTTTATATTATTTATTTTAATATTATTATTATTTACATTATTAACTGTATTATTAACATTATTATTAATAATATTATTAATAATATTATCATTAAATCTTTACTTTTCGCAATATAATTACAAAATATTTCAATTTAATAGAGTATCCTCATCAACGCAGCGACACCCCATTCACAGGCCCCTTCAGCGTTGAGTGCGCGGCTTCACCAGTTCAAATTTCATTACGATTCAAATCCGCAGTGTAATTACAACGTTCGTATGTAAGCAGTTGGTCTAGCAATGGCCATTTCACGTATTCAATATCGTTGCTCGCCCTGCTATGTCGGCTGGGATATTCTTAGCATGAGAGACTTCAATAATAGCGCGTTTCTCTACTCGCATCGACGTCGCTTCGGACCATGGCTCTGCACAAATGGGCGGATTCGTTTTAATACAGTTGACCTCTTTCTCGGGAGCACATTTTCATAGCCGATGATTGCATTCAAAGTCTTATTTGTAATGGTTATCTCGATAGCTACTTCACGTCGGGGCAAGAAACTTGTAAAAAATTCCTCCCAAATATCCGACCGCCCATCCGATTTTCAAGTACAAAGTCATAACATTTATTGGCAAACGGCGAAGTGTGCTATATTGTCTCCGCACTTTGAGTTCCCAGAGGCAAAAGTTGCGAACTCCTTTGCGATGTGGTTTGTGTGGTTTTCCAGTTGTAGTCGCTGACAGTCTAAGAGATTGAAATCTACGTTTTAACATTTTGTTATAAAGCTCTCAAATACGAATTAAAAGAATGCCTGTGCAAAACAGATGCAAAAATAACATATTTCACGTTTAGAAATTTATTTTATTTATGTACAAACGTTTAATGTGCAATGAACATGAAGATGTTCTTGGATGAACATGATGTTCTTGGATGAACCATGGGAAAAAAATTATTACAGTGAAAAAAATATGTACGTGACGCATTTTTTTTAAACTAGCTACAGAATGACACTGACTTTCCCGTATTATTATTCTACTTCCTTTGGTCTCGGCTAGCTATACGAGCTGGCCAAATACCTTCCCGCTGCCATCTTTCCCATCCCCAAATTACATTTTTGACATTTTCTTAAGTTTTGGTTTCCTGTTACTGGAACAGAAATATTATTTTATGAGTATTAAATAATAGTAAAACCTCGTCTTAAATGGCAATTTTCCTTGAAAAATTTGGAGCCGTTTTTCAGAAAATGGCGCGTAACCTCTACTGTAAATTCGAAATTTGAATCTCTTATTCACAGAAAATTTTCGAGTTTTCGAAAAACTTTATTTTAAGTCATTAGAAGAACTTAATCTCCCAAATACAAATTGCGTGTCTACAAATTGCTGGAAATGTGGATATATATTTATATATACATTTGTGTAATTTTTGAAAAACAACAACAAAATAGCCCGAAATGAACTTTATGCTACATTAAAGAGTGCAGTTAGTACATTCTGTTCGAAAAGGTTGAAGAAAAAAATTGGGACAATTTTCCAGAAAATGACGTTTGAGCGTTCCTGAAAATGCGGAACTTTTTAACTACTTTTCACAGAAAAGTGTTGAATTTACGAGAAACTTTATCTGACAATATTCAAAGCACATTTACTCATAAACATAATAATGTGAACAAACCACCATTAACATAAATAGTATCGACGTGAGTGACAAGTCGAAAAATTACATTTTTGTAATTTTGTAATAAAACAACTAAATGTTTATAATATAAAAAACAAAAGAATAGAACAATATGGCGTTTATGTCAGCGTATAGAATGCATTTATCAACATCCTTACCAAAAGTTTTAAAGACAAACATGTGGAGCCGCCTTTGAGAAAATCATGTTTTTGTAATTTTTTAAAGTTGCACATACGTATTGCTCGCAATAATACGGGAAAACTACTAAAATATTCAAAAAATGGTCAGTGCCTTAATGAAGGAAGTCACAATAGAGAACAAATTTTAATTGAAAGAAACATGTCTTTCTTCAATTTTGTAATACTAGGAAGACACCAGAAAAATTTCAGTATTTTCAAAAATTCAGAGTTACTCGGAAATTTGGACCTATGACATCTTTATAAGTGTTTTTACTCTATTCTTAAAAGAAATTAAATTTAAAAAAATTTTGAGTATTTTTTGAAAAAAAATTGAAAATGTCCGAGGAGCTTCATGTCAAGTACACCCAAATTTTGAAGAAAGTTTTCCAAATCGCAGCTCCGGACGGACAGATGGACAGACGGAGAGACAGTCCGACAGACATTTTGAAAGAAACAAACACTTTTTCGGTATCAGGGGACACCAAATCGTGTATTTCCGTGAAATTTTGAAATCATTTTTCCGCAGCCATAACTTTCGCGCGTATAACGAGTATTATTCCGTTCTATGAAAATGTGGCGTCGCCGACGCTGTAAGAAGTTTCAAAAATGGTTTCATGGGTTGAAAATGTATTTCATGCCCAGCTTTGTTTCATTATGTCCTTTCAGTATCTGCCATTGGACTTACCAATGGCTTGGTGTGTTCCCTCTATACGGGAGATGAACTGGTCTTATTGAAATTCCAAAATTATAATCACTGTAACAAATTCTGGCAGATTTTGATACTAACAGTTGAATTTTAGTACATCTACATTTTTACGCTTTTTTGGTAATATGCACAAAAATTCACATAGCACATTTGCACAAATATTGAATGCAAAAAATACATACTTTCATATTTGCAACTTACTTCCATATTTTTCTCCCTTAATTTTTTAAGAGATTGAAACACAAACTCAGTGTGAACATTTTTTGTTCACTTCTACTTCTGCAATTGCTTTATTAATCCTTTTGTATGCTAATCTAGCGTTTCATGCGTATAGAGCATTAAACGCTGACTGTTTTGTTTGTTCATGTGAATAAGATGTTAGTTAATTTCAGAATTTTTAATCAGAATAAGTTGAGGGTCGCATTCATTTTAAAATCGGTATTTACATCCTTATGAAAGAACGTAAAAGTGACAAGTGGTACACATCGTTCATTCATTTTCTAGCACTACTCACAGTTTTTTTTGTTTCACATGAAATTCTTCAAGTTTAATACGTTCCGAGACAATACGGTTCTTAGGTATTCGCAAATACATTTTTGAAAATAAGGTAATTTGAAACTAAATTTATGTCAAACTGCAGCACAATAGTCCACTTAAAGATGTCCATCAGTGTTGCCAACGTCGTGAGAGAAAATTATGACGTATTAAGGAGAAATGGGCTCGTGGCATACTGTTGGTCAGCGTGCTCGCTTTCCACTACGCGGCACCGGGTTCGATTCCCGGTGAGGTAAGATTACAGGACGCGATTTCCTCGCAATGGCACAGTATATGTTCCTGTGTGACGATGAGAAAATTCACCTCTCAGGTTGAAGACCGGAATACGACGTGGGGATGTCTACGTGCTATCCACACGTGCCCCCTTAACCGCGAGGCAGGGATGTTGCCAGACCTGAGCCCGTTCACGGGCTGTCGCACCAAGTACATACATACATAACATACATTAAGCAAAAATGCCTTTGGGTTCTAGTGTTTAATCAACGCCACTTACATAGATCGATTTAGGAAGCGTTGGTTTAATTCCTGGCATTATCACTAAAATATCAGCGCCATAACCCGAAAAAACACGCTTTTTGAAATTTAAAATTAATTTTTAAATTAAATTTAATCAATTTAATTTAGGACGGAGACCAAGTCGTGTTGAATGGCACCTCATAAGTCTTGTTTGGTGCACGGGAAGTGGTCTAGACACCAATGACGGAATAGCAAAACCTCATATCTGCCCTCCGCACACTCAAGAGTTTTACTGAAATACTGTACAGTGATGATACCACGTACGTATACGGGAAAGTAACAAGAACAAAATTGTACCGATATGATATACGACAGGGTAATAATTTTGTAAATATTACTTAAAATATTGAGTTGAAATACGTTGAGGCATAACTATATATTTATTTTACCCAGAATGTTATGAACTGTTTTAATGGTGCCTGACATGTTACTAAGTACAAGTCGCCTCTGCGCAAATAATTGCTTGAAATATTCCTGTTTGCGATTCTTGTGATGTAATTGGATGTAAAGTATTCTCTCGTAGTTTGTTAAAACATAGAGTAAATTAAAATCTAATGGTTCACACAATGATAAAAGTACTTTATCTACTCGAGAAAAATCCTTCACAGGCTCTTACGTCACTCCTAAGGCGACATTTTCCTGTTGTAGTAGATGCAGTATACTATTAGAGTCTTGTTTAATAATTATTACTACATGTGAAATATGGATTAAGTCAAACATTTCATGAACCAACTTGAAGTATGAAGAATTGCTGGGCAGCAGTGTGGATTAGATTTCTTGTAACTTGCAGACAGTAGTGGAGGCTCTCCGTGAGCTGAATCTGGCACTGATTTCTAAAGCAATATTTATTATGACATAGAAAGTTGCAATTGGCTCGGAGCTTCACATAATTTAGGAAGGAGATTATATTTAATCGTCGTGAAGCTGTAAGTTTAATCATAGTTTGACGCGCCATAATGTACTTTAATGGTTTTGAATCTAGCTGCAATATAATTTTCAGGAACATAACACAGCAACTATAATTTACCAACGAGTGCGGCATAATTTGCTCCTAAACAGTTGGCACCGCTGCGGAGGTCTCTTGCTGCTTTCGGAGCAGCGCCGCGCGACGCACAGAATGCGGTGTGAATACCCGCGCTAGATTGGATGTTTCCAGGTCAGGGCCCATTTCCCGCCGCGCCGTACTTAATGTGCGAGACGGGCGCGCCGCAACCGCCGCCTGTTAACTTTCCATCCGCGCGTTTGACTGACGAGATTACGGGGGAGCCTCGCGAACATTAGACGGCGATAACGCGCCGTCGGGTTTGGCCCGAGGCCTCGGCAGATAAGCAACTGTAACGAGGTGCGATCCTTCTTGCTTCTCCGAGGGCGCCTCCCGGCACGCCCGGGCCGCACAGCGCCGCGCCGCGCCGCAGGGCGGAACGAGGCGGGCAGTGAGGGGGAGGCGCCGAGGGCGAGAGGCGATGGCGCGGTGATGGAGGGGCGCTGAGGACAGGAAGAATGGCCAAAAATGGAGAAGGTGAGAAAGACTAAGGGCGGCGCGGACGACGAGGTCGGCGAGGGCCCCGAGAATGGCGTGGACGGCGAGGGCGGAGAGAACAGGAATGGTGGAGAGGGCAGCGAGGATGGAGGTGACGGCAAGCGTGGAAAGGAGGGTTAGAACGACGAGGGCGACGAGGGCGACGAGGGCGACGAGGGCGACGAGGGCGACGAGGGCGACGAGGGCGACGAGGGCGACGAGGGCGACGATGACCAGCAAGTTGTGGGCCGTGTGATTGTTAAAGTGAATGAGATAAACACTAGTATAGAATATGTGGAAAACACACTGAGACGTTCGTCCCAATTATTAATTTCCAATTATTAACAATGTTAAGAATAATATTACTTTACGATTTCGTAAACGCGTAGTCAAAATGACACACGCTGACAAAAGTAACATATTTACAAAATGAAGTGTGTTGGTTTAGCACTGTACTGCGTTTTATTTGCATTATTATGGACGCCATTTGCGTACAAAAACTGCGTTTAATGCTAGTTTACTTACGAATTACTTTATGAAACGTGATCCTGTACTGCAGACGCTTTCTAAACCATTTTTATATATTTAATGGTACAGATCCCTGCATCCTCATTAGAAATATAAGCGAATCGTTGAGCGCAATGAAGTTGATTTCAGCGCTGCGAGCAACCCTAATTTACAATCCGAAGAGTTGCCGCACCTCGTTGTGGCTTCTGCACTTCCCCACCCGCGCAGCGAAGTCTGCCCGGCTGTTGTGCCGCGCCCTCTGGCGACGACGGCCTCGCACGGCGGGCAGCAGCGTTACCGCGCGTCACGTCGCGGTGCGCAGCGAGGGCAGAATCGAGGGGGGCGGAATGGCAGGGGCGGGGATGAGGGCGCTGCCGAGCGCAGACGAAGAAGAATGGAGAGAGGAGACGAACAAGACAGGAGCGAAAGAAAGCAGGCGCTCGCTTTGACGGTGCGAGAAGGGGGAGAGGCTCCCAGCGGAGAACAAGTTCCTTCGAGAATTTACTCGTCCTAAATTCGCCTTTCGTGACAGCCCTGCTGTAACCGCTCAAGGCCACCGCCATCTTCTGTAGAGGACTCTTTTTCGAGCCTCGTCGTTCTCTTGTTGTGGCTCCAATTACAAGTTTTAAAACAAGCAATTTACATTCTCAACGCTTTATTAGGTTAATTAAAATGGAAATAAAGTTTTATACAATAAAAAAGAAAGCGGAGGATCTTGGGAATAATTAGGTTTATACGCTGCTTTTCTGGTATTGAGTTTTGGAAAAAGCGCTATGCGCTTTTATTTATGATGCTCGTTTTGCTTTTATGGTATTTTGATGGAAATAGTCATCAGACGATAGGATTTTGGCTACGAACTGCGTTACCATGTTCGCTGCAGTTTTTTTGTTTTGTACGTTTATTTTACGAAATCCACGGAAAACATGATTACATGAAAAAATTGTGTATAAATTACATTTATTACAGTCTTTAATTTAATGTGGGTCTCTTTTTCATTTTAATTACTTTTCATCGTTTTAATTGTAAAGTTCACTTAGGAGCTGATTAAAACATGTGCAGGCGTCGTGAAGAAAATCAATTTGGAAAAAATTGAAAAATTAGTAGAAAGTTGAGATTACTGGTTCACGTATTGATTGTTACATATTCGTATTCACTGGAGATAATTGTTTACTTTGTGAGATCTTCGTATTCCTGAAGAAATCAACGTACTGTTCTAATCTTGAATTAGTCATACACTGAGAAGTACCTTTAGAAACAAAATCGTAAATATAGGTAATTTTTATATGTAATTTTAGTTCATTTTATTTAAAATATTGTTTTTTTACTTTAATAATAATAATGGATAATAAATTCTGATTAATGTGTAAAAGTATAAAGACCTTTCTGTTTGTTAAAATGCTACATTATAATACATAAAGTAACTAGCAGAACTTGTCCCGCGACACAGGGCAAGCCCAGCAACAATGAAGCCCAGGTGCATTGACAATTGCATTTAACTAAAGCGCTATCTGGTGATGCAGCGCCGTGAGTGAAGAGACCCAACGAAGTGAACAGCATAAAAACCTTCTCCATAAAAAATACCTTGTGTATGTCAACTTTTAAGGAGATTGGCCCAACGGTGTCGGAGTTTATTGATCTCGTACATAAATTCATTGTAAGTTTTCAATTAATCAACATTACGAGGCACTTAAAACATAAAGCACAACAATGAAAGTGAAACGAAAGGCTCTGTCGACTTCAAGATGGCGGAAGCCGGAAAATGGAGATATTTCCACCAGCTTACAAAATCCGCACTTGAAGTCGTTTAACAATTGTAAAGTTTTAATTAGTTTGTCACCAAGTTTTAAAGAATACGTGAGATGTTTTCAAATTGTTAATAAGCTTATCAAATTAGTCATCCTTCTGTAGAACAAATTTATCCCTTAACTGTATTTTCACTGAACCACGAACAGTGAATTAGAAAGGCAATTTCCGTTGCACTCGTGTCATTTTACCCGACTTCCTTTCCTTGTTACATCACGACGGCAAGTTTTTATAAAGCCTTTCTATTAAATTAGAAGAAGTGAAATTACTTAGAGTCAGTCGTTGATAAAGCTGAGGGGGAGTAGTACATATTCTTATATTCTATTTAAGATTGAATGACTTGTTCTGAGACCCTTCATGATAAATTTTTATGACAAAAATAGTTGATTTTTGCTTAGGAGTGTGCAAGCAGTTTTCTTTTTCCATTAAATTTGATTGCTTGTGAAACAATATTTGATGTACTAAAATCAAAATTAAGTAAATCGGTTGATCACGATTTAAATACAAAAAACACAAACTATTTACTAATTGTATTTCAGTGTTTTTATTATTGTTATTTTAGTTTTCTTTTCTTTTAATTTTGTTCATCTTTGCGATCTCTGCGTCCCCCACACAAACCATTTTTGTCCGAAATACGACCCCTTCTTCCCATCATTTCTTGCTGGGGTGGGTGATGGTGTCCACTCCCGACCTTGCTCTCTACGAAAGTCTGGAGACTCATCTCAGCCAGTCGTATGCTTCGTTCTCACGTCGAGGAACTCCGTAGAGCCATTTCAGCTCTAGTAAACCTGGTGGGGCAGACTGAGGATGATTGGTTGTTGGGAGTGTGTTACCTGCGACTGTGAATGTGCAGAACACATGAGAAAACCATCAGTACAGCCCATTCAATCCCACAACCTTGATGTAACGCCCGCTTGATTGACCCTAACCCAGCCCGCACCATCAAACTGGCTATGAAGGTTTTTATTTTAGGAAGTATATTTTTTTATTTTTACTCAGTGCATGTTGTCCCGTCCGCGTCACAAAGGTCCTCGCCAACTTGACGTCACCTCAGCCTTCAGCGGATGGTGACTTTACTTCCCCTTGCGCCCCCCCCCTCGGTTGGAATGCACGTTTGCTGGAAGGCGCGGGCGGAGTGGCCTCTGCCCCAAAGCACTCCCTCGCACCTCGCGTCAATCCGCTCTGAAGAGCAAAACGCCGGACGCCACTAACATAAACTACCTCTGCGACCCGAATCCTTCTCATTATTCTCATCGTTGATTTCGCTTCATGCGTACGCGACAACGCTGCACGCGGCAGGTCTGTTCTGTTTTCGACTAGCAGTTTGTCTTCGACAAGTTCGTCATAAGCAGGGCTCAGATTCTGAAGACATTTACAGCTTTGCATTGGTGCATTCCAGACGCAGTTAGCTTGTAACTGAATGTTTATCACAACATGTAGGTGATAGAAATGTGTAGTTATTGGGTCATTTTTGCTATTTTTAATGTTCATGTCATTTTTCTAGACTTTTACGTAATTTTTGCCATTTTTACGCATTTTGTTTCCTTTTCGTGTTTTTTGTTAGAGAAAGTTTGCATTTACAAAGACACACTACAAGAAAGTTTTTATAGTATGTTTATGACAAAATTCCCTATCGCATTGGACTCTCAATCTGGTTTTTTGAACTCTCAAAATTACATCTTCTGTGTCTTCTTCAAAACTGACGTCTGGAAGATCGAAGCTAAGACTTACATTACCACATTACGTCCTAAAAACAAGACTTTATATTAAATACAAGTTTATATAAATAAACTTAATTTAACATTCTAAAATTCATTGAATAAATAAACATATATATATATATATATATATATATATATATATATATAATATTTCTGAGTATTTAAAAAAAAAGTAAAATCCCCTCACTTTTACGTCATTTTATAGGTCATTTTGGAAGAATTTTGAGATCATCAGAATCCGAGCCCTGGCCATAACGACCGCGCGCCCAAAGTTCGTCAGTTGTTGAATCAAGTGCGCTGTCCTGCCGACAAGCAGCCACCGAACGTGATATTGGCTTCGGCGAATCTGCCTTCGGTACGAACTGCATTGCGGGACGGCCAGTGCAGATTCGCGTGTTCAGTCACTTGCAGAAGCGGTCCTCCTGTGCCGCAAGCAGGCTACTGCTGCCTGGGTGCGAACGAGAGCGAATCGGCTAGTTCCCTGGACTATCTGTTGGGGCTACATACGCTCCCTGAAATCGGTGAACTGGGTGAAACCATGTATTCCAACTTCGACCCGGATGAGCTCCGCAGAAGCGCACACACGCCAGATCCACTCACCGGACAATATGCCATTTAATCAGCAATGCTCTGTGAAAGTTTTAGAGTGGTACATAGCCGGAACTAGGAACTTTAACGTCAACTGTGATCAATTTTATTATACAATTGTAAAAAAAGTAAATTGCTCTTTTAATCAATTGTTAATCATTTTAATACAATTGCAATACTACATTTTTTATCATTCATGTTTTATCATTTCATGTCATATATTGTATAAGACTTTTCGCAGCAAATAATATTGTTGCAATGTTATTTATCATAATTTCATCGCGTTGTCTTCAATCACAATTGTTGTCTTTCTCTAACCAGTGCAACCCCATCCCCCCAGCACAACTCCGACATTCTAGAACATCGAATCCTGGATTCTTCATCCCATCGATGCTGCGGAAAAGGCACCATAAGGATTAGGAAAAAACTGGAAGTGGGGAGAACTTGCCGGGAGGAAAAGAGTACACGCTAACTTGCCAAAGTTCCTGTAAACTAATTATTGCCAGGCGTGAACGGCATTAGATTTCTTTCTCGTGACGCATTTTCTAGACTTCAATTAAAACAGCAGCTAATCGTTCTCAAACGCACCTCTATTTTTACTTCCCGCTCACACACACACACACACACATATTTACACCCCATTTATGTACTTATAATTTATTTATTTATTTGCTATAGAGTCTAGGCGCCACTCTACGTCCAAACAGTACTACTTTCTCAATCATTAATTACCTTTTCCATAATACCTCCAACCTTTCCTAGACGTTTTTGCTGATTCTTTTATGAAGTGTGACCTAATACAGGATAAGTCATTTTAGGTTATAAAAATACACCACCAGATTTTCTTTACATACATGAACGAATCTCTAAATCGCATTTTGCTGAGAATCTCTTGGTCCCTACCCAGTAGATTTTTAATGAGTTTGTTCAAACCTTCCAGAAGGTTGTGCTTATAACTTGTTGCAGCGCTGAGATTCGTTCTAAATTTTGACATTGATTGCGACGAGAAAGAAAAAAAAGTAAAATTGTGAACTGACGAAATTGGGGTGCAAATTGTGAGGGTCTTGCGGTTTCATGCAGCCCTGTGAACAGCCCTGATATTGTGTCGTCAGGAGATTCGCTCCCCAGCTGGCGGTCACTCTCGGATCAGTGGCCTCGCGCGCCTACAGCAGAGATTCGTCTTGGAAATACCTCCGATGATACACCTGCATGTATGTACTTGGCTCGACAGCCCGTGAACGGGCCCTGCCTCGCGGCCAGGGGTTAAGGGGGTACGAGTGGCTAGCACGTGTACATCCCCATTCAGTATTAACGATCTTCTCAACCTGAGGAGTGGATTTTCGCATCGTCTCACAGCATCATATACTGGGACATTGCAAGAAAAACGTACACTATAGTCATTGCTCGACTGGAAATCGAACCCGGGGTGGGGGAGCCGCGTGGTGGAAAGCAAGCACCAGATGCTAAATTTAGAAAAAAAAACTTTAACGCCTGGTATAGCCAGAAATATTGTTTTGTGGGTCCTTGATACCGAATAATCGATTGACGGCAAAACGTGTCTGTCTGTCTGTCTGTCTGTCTGTCTGTCTGTCTGTCTGTCTGTCTGTCTGTCTGTCTGTCTGTCTGTCTGTCTGTCTGTCTGTCTGTCTGTCTGTCTGTCTGTCTGTCTGTCTGTCTGTCTGTCTGTCTGTCTGTCTGTCTGTCTGTCTGTCTGTCTGTCTGTCTGTCTGTCTGTCTGTCTGTCTGTCTGTCTGTCTGTCTGTCTGTCTGTCTGTCTGTCTGTCTGTCTGTCTGTCTGTCTGTCTGTCTGTCTGTCTGTCTGTCTGTCTGTCTGTCTGTCTGTCTGTCTGTCTGTCTGTCTGTCTGTCTGTCTGTCTGTCTGTCTGTCTGTCTGTCTGTCTGTCTGTCTGTCTGTCTGTCTGTCTGTCTGTCTGTCTGTCTGTCTGTCTGTCTGTCTGTCTGTCTGTCTGTCTGTCTGTCTGTCTGTCTGTCTGTCTGTCTGTCTGTCTGTCTGTCTGTCTGTCTGTCTGTCTGTCTGTCTGTCTGTCTGTCTGTCTGTCTGTCTGTCTGTCTGTCTGTCTGTCTGTCTGTCTGTCTGTCTGTCTGTCTGTCTGTCTGTCTGTCTGTCTGTCTGTCTGTCTGTCTGTCTGTCTGTCTGTCTGTCTGTCTGTCTGTCTGTCTGTCTGTCTGTCTGTCTGTCTGTCTGTCTGTCTGTCTGTCTGTCTGTCTGTCTGTCTGTCTGTCTGTCTGTCTGTCTGTCTGTCTGTGTCTGTCTGTCTGTCTGTCTGTCTGTCTGTCTGTCTGTCTGTCTGTCTGTCTGTCTGTCTGTCTGTCTGTCTGTCTGTCTGTCTGTCTGTCTGTCTGTCTGTCTGTCTGTCTGTCTGTCTGTCTGTCTGTCTGTCTGTCTGTCTGTCTGTCTGTCTGTCTGTCTGTCTGTCTGTCTGTCTGTCTGTCTGTCTGTCTGTCTGTCTGTCTGTCTGTCTGTCTGTCTGTCTGTCTGTCTGTCTGTCTGTCTGTCTGTCTGTCTGTCTGTCTGTCTGTCTGTCTGTCTGTCTGTCTGTCTTTGGTCAACGTTAGCGGCCACTTCGTTCAGCCTATTTGCTCCAAAATTAATATTCTTCCATCAATCTAACTAATGACGTGGGCCCTGGAATTTGAAACCGATATTATAATTTTGGGGTTATTTTACATAACGCCTCTGGGACATTTTTAAAAAAATGGCTGCATCGTTTTGTATTAAATTTTGTTTTTGGAGTGTAAAGAACGTTTAAGATAATGATGCAGGTCACATGTTCGTATTTTGAAAATTGAAAAAAATCAAAATATTTTAGGCGTCTTCCTACAACTAAATTATTAAAGATATAGATTATTTTCCATAATAAAATCTAATCCTTAAAGAAGGCTTTTGAAATAAGGTCATTTACAATTTTTCGAAAATTCGAGTATTTTTTCCGTGAAATATAAGCAATTTTTAACTTGGTTTAAACGATTTTTTTCTCAATAACGGCTCCAGCGTTTTTGATGAAATAGTGAAGTTGGATAATGTAAAAGACGGTTAAGAGAATGGTGCTGCTCTCATGTTCGTTAAAAACCATAAGTTTTCGGAAATTCAAATTTTTTCAGTGTCTTCCTACAACTGTAATTATGAAGATAACTTTTTTTCTTAATGAAATGTGTTCATCAAAACTTCTTAAAATAAGGTTTTTGTCAAATATGAGGATTTTTGTGCTATTTGGCAACGTAGTCGCTCGCTCCCAATTTACTGTGCTTCCTGAACGAAAACTGAATTGCGATGTTACGCAGTTGGATGCTATGTAATTTAGAATTTGCATATTATTTCATATTTCTTTCTTCGTTTCTTACCTTCGACCTTTTGTTACAGGTTTTAATATTAATCTTTTTAGAAATTATTTAAAACCTATTTTAAGTAGCGTCCTTTAATTGTGTTCAATGAGAAAATGAATAGAGTATTTAGCTTTGCTTAAAATTATAACTATAGAACGTACTTTTATGTAATTACATATTTTTGTCTTTTTACTTACTGTTCTCAAAGTTGTAGTCTTGGGAAATCGCCGCCGTCCTAACACAATATCCAAATTTTTCGGTACAAATTTTTACATATTTACTACAATACTTATTTGACATAGTTTGCTATTTTCACAAAATATTTTTTGATTCTATCAATTTTCTTTAATTTTATTACATATTTTTACAAAATGAAGTGTTTAAAAATATAACAATTTTCCCTTCAGTTCGAATGCGTGCTCTCTACTCCACATACGCTATGAGAAGGCGCGATGGAATAATCTCTGAGAACCTGCTTTTACTTCTAAGTGGTGGGAGGTTATCGAAGAGCTATCAGTGACTGAGATCCTAGTCACATTTAGGTGCGAAAAGTATCTCTGACTTCGCATTTTGTAACTTTTAACCTTAATTTCCGAAAAATTTGGGCGATCGCCAACCTTTAACTCTTCGATGAGAATGCTGCCCGTTGCAGTGATTGTTTGCTGGTCGTAGATATCGCCAGTTTGAACAATGCTTTCTTTTGCTGACTACTAAAGTATGGACCTGGATAGCAGTGGATGAAGTTTTTACTCTGACGAGAAAGTTATATGGAGCAAAGTGTGCATCACCTTGTGAGCTTATACTCTCCAAATAAGTTTTAAAACGTTTGTATTATTTTTAAAATTTGTTTAGAAAATTTGTATAAATGCAATTTCGTGTTATTTAAATATGGTTTTATAATTAGTATATTTTAATATTACATATTTTATCCGATTTTACACATTTATTACATATTATTATTATTTTCATTACTAATTTATGTACATATGTTGAAATTTCATATGACATATTTTTCCGATCTCTGCTGATAATAAAAGGAAGTAATGATGGGTGCCTTTCGTTTGCGGTATTATAAACTAATAAATTTATATATTTGGAGAATATTACAATACCATTGTATTTTACAATTACTATTATATATTTTCAATATATTTGCATTTCTTTGGAAACGCAATCAATATCGTGTTATTTATTAACTTCAATTATTTTACTTTCTCGCATTCTGCTTACACAGAATATTGTAAGGCAAAAAATTATCAAATATGTTTGGGAATAGACCGCATACCGTATACAATGAATGCAATGCCAGAAATATGTTTTCATTTAAAGTTTTGAATGAAAATCTATTGCTTGAAATTATATAATTTTCGCACCAAATGGTCTACGATTTCAAATGAGTTTTACAAAAAATTATGATTGAGATGTGTTAATTTGGAGAGAAATTATGGTACAACTAGTATTACATAAGCACTACTAAAGGAAAGAAAGTACCTGCATTTTTAGCACCACTCGTTTTAAAAAGGGTCAATTGCCCGTTGTACTTTGTCTCCTCTTTGGGAATCAAACGGAGCTTTATCGAATTTCCCGTGAGCGCATGCAATACAAAATGTAACGTCAGTACATGCATTGCATCTGTCAGATACGACAATTGTTTTTGCCTGTTATCGGTACAGTGAAAATTGCTGTGTGTCAAGCTTTCACAGGATACATGCATGTTCCCTAAATTGCTTTATGTCCAGCTTTTGTATGATATCGTAGTTTTACTTAATTACATTCAATTTGGAACATGTAGTTTACGGCACTTATTGAACAACACCTTAGAGGATGTTCCTCAGCATATTTAGTGTACCAGAAACGTCTCTCTGCACTGAGGGGCGTCAAGGACTATTAAAAATTCGATTTTTTGGTAGCAACCAGATCAATACGTGAAGGGGGCATAGCGTTCAGTAGCTTTGTTTGTGATTAGGACGCTATTTATTTTTACAAACTGCAACTCGTGCTACCAACATAATTTCTGTCGATAGCACTCTCACCAGCAGAAGGCTTTCCTGCGCGTGGTATGCAAAAGCACGCTGTGCATCTATCATTCACGGCGCGCCACTACGGTGAAGTTTCAGTATGTCTTGAACTTTCCTTGGAAACTATTGTTGAAATGAATGCAATAGGATTTCTAGGAAATTAACACTCGAGGAATACGAAAATCTCAACTTCTTTCAATTATTTTAATTTTTTTAGCCTGGATCTCATAGATACCTTGCATTCACGCCCAGGTTAAGAGGAAGTGTTTTGAAACCGAGATGTATCGTATGGTTGTGTAAGACCACTAGAGAAGGCAGTTCCACAGCTGAGTTAGTCTGGTCCACTATTAGATAGCGATTTTTGAGGCAGGGAAATGTGAGAGTGATGACACGAAATTATACTGGCACACGAGACTGGCGCTGCTTTGGGATGCAAGTCGAGGGAAACGGAGATCCACGATAAAAAAACCTGCAAAGAATCTGTTTTGTCCTCAACAAGTTCACTAGAGAGACTAGAATTTGAACCCTGGCACCCAGATGAGTGTAAGCGGTCAAATCACTACACTACGAGTCAACCAATGAAGCGCAGATATCTTCGCGCAAACAAAGACACAAGAGAGACAGTGCCAGAATAGGACGAAAGAAGACATTCATATTTAATATAGCCTTGACATTCATCCGTTAATAAACGTATCAAATACTAAATACAAGAGTCGGTATAATACAGCAGAGACAGCAACTCGTAACACCAATGCAACAAAACGGCTGAACACACTTAATCAAAGAGAATACAAATCACATTGCACTGCACATACAAATTGCACAAATTTTCTCCAGAGCTTTAGGGCGAGCATCACGGCAGTCCCAGATAAAAAAGTTTGTGCAATTTCATTGCATAATGAAATAACAGAAACCGGAAAAATTAATAGAAAAGTGCAAATTATAGGAATTTGAATCTATATTATAGAATTTTTTTATTGTAGCACTTTTAGCACTGCAGGCTCATTCTGCTTAGGGTTAGAGGAATGCTTCCTGTCAGTCTTTTCCGCTACTCCCCACTTATGTGGTACAGTGCGTGTAAACGGTATTTCTAGATAGCCTTATTATGACTTCTGAAGTGGGGTGAAGTTGGCATGGTAAACGTAATAGTTCAACCGAATATTTTCCCCCAATATTTACTGCTAATAAAGCAATAAAGCCAGTAATGCCGGCCTGGTTAGTTGAGATCGCTAATGCTGAAGGGTCATAGGTTCAAATCCCGCCTCGGACAGGGATGTTAGTGTTGGCTTGTTCTTTCTACTGTCCTGACGTGTTACACCTACAGGTAAAACAATCAGTGATTGCTATTTGACCAATAAGAAAGAAGGGTGAATGGAAATCATGACCACCCTAGATAGTCCATGACGGGATAAAAATCCACAGCTGGACTGGGCTTTCAACGTGGGTGCTTCTTGTCAGCAAATATAATACAATCGCAACGTAAACCACTACACTGCCGCAACCCCTTTAAAATATGTAACATAATAGTGACAGAAAATAAATGAATAAAATTGTACATTGACTGTCTTTGAAGTTATGTACACTTCGCAAAATGTAATTAGAATATTGTTGTAGATATCAACATAATCTTCAATACTTAAGTCGTATGGGGCTCTACCTTTATTTTATTCGAGACAATTTCATTCATGTTTTCTTCTTGTAACCACTACTTTTATACGCCACCAGACTAAATATAATTACTTGAGAAATGAGCTTAAGTGTTTAAGAATAAAGATAAAAAGAACTAAAAAAACATGATTTTTTGTTTGCCTCAGTGATAGATGAAATAAAAATTTACTTTGAGTACAACCAAATTACCACTTGTTAGGAGAAAAAAGAAAAAAATACAAAATGTAAATTAAATCAAACAATTTCGAGTGGAGTAAATTCAAGTTAAAAATAGCTGTTTGTGTAGATAATTCTTATAAATACAGATATTTTAATTGAAACCGAGAACAGTTATTTATTATTTGCGCAGCAGAGACTCACAGAACTATAACAATATTCTGTAATATATTGTGGCGTCACCGATTAATTAAATATAATTTTATTATGGCATCGCCAATAATCAATAATTCCTACAGCTTGAAATAGCTCGCGCCGCGGCACAGAAGTAAGTGGGTCAGAGAGGACTCGGCCACCGCCGCGGAGGGTTCCTTTCGTCATGCCGCCCACCCCCCGACCGCGCATAGGTCTTTTGTCCAGAAGGCAGCTGGTTTACTGCAGTCATAAAAGCCATTCTTGTTTTCGAGCCGTTCGCCGGCCCTCTCCTGGGACAGAGCGCGCCCCCGCATCCCTTCTCCGGCCGCGCGACCGGAGGGTGCGAACCCCAAAGAAAGGATAGGCCGAGTGTCAATTAAAGACAACGACGCATTTACGACACGTAGTAAGCGAGAACCTTTTTCGAACAATGCTAACCACTCACATTCGTTCTGGCACGCGCCTCGACACGCGCCTGGGTAGACACCCGAATCCCTGCACGGGCCATTAACAAATTAAATACAGTAGGCAGTCAAGTAGCCCCTGCCGGCCGTCGGGAATCCGTGAAATGCGCTTTTTTCGCGCGCAAGTGTCCACACAGCTGCGATCAGCTCCCGGAGTAACTAACAAAAGGGAAGCAAGAGAGAGAGCGAAGCCAGCGACAGACAGAAAGCTTTTACGGAAAACTACAGAAAAATCGACACGAGATTGGTTAATCAGAATCCTGCGACGCAGTCACCCTCGGCCAATGGGAAGCTTCGCCATGAGGGAGGGGGGAAATTTGGTGTTAGGAACAATTTGGGAAGGGGAAAGGAAATTCTCTTATAAACGCGATGCAGAGTAGGAATGAGACACTTGTTAAAATT
Organism: Gryllus longicercus; assembly: GCA_038098605.1. NCBI lineage: Eukaryota > Metazoa > Arthropoda > Insecta > Orthoptera > Gryllidae > Gryllus > Gryllus longicercus. The sequence continues at coordinate 57,349 of JAZDUA010000373.1, read as the reverse complement.
TCTTCAGACTGACTTTGTAAAATTACTTCGGCACTACTTCTGAGATTTTTCTGACACGACTACTTCAAAATTTCTTCGAGAGACGCTCTTTGTTAAATTTCTCCGAAGGAGACTTGTAAGATTTCTTCGAGAGAGACTTGTAAATTTTTGTTGCTACGGGAGAGTTCCAAGATACTCCCTGGTAGCTAAACGTGCCTAATTATTCAGTCATTCACGATCGGGACGCGACTTGTAAACTGTTGCGGAGGAAACTCGGACGGGAAACTACCGAATCCCGCGCCGTTTTCGCTTCGGCCCGCCAGCCTTGCCGCCTCTCGTCCCGGGCTAAGTGACAGCCCTCTCCGTTACGTCAGCGCCCGTGGACACTCGCCCCTCTGAGCCTGTTCGATCCGGCGTCCTGCAGAGAAGGAGACGCACCGCTGGAGTTCAGCGACCTGGGACAGCCGCCGCCGCCTCTGTTTGAGGCCGCCGCCTCGGCCCGCCCACGAAGACCAGCAGCCATTGGTGAAACTATGAGACGATGCCGTCTCACTGAACAATTACAACAGCGAAAAACTGCGAGTGGCCGCGCTCAGGCCCATCAGAGTAACCTCTTGTAATTCATTCACAGAGTAGTTTTAGTATTAAAAGAACTTGCGTCGCCAATTGCGACATTGTAATTTACCTGGTAGCTTTTGGTGCCAGGAATAAACAGTTGTTTGTCACCAATGACTCAATTGCTCATTCTTGACCTCCCAACTCTTCCACTCAGTTACATTTCAGGAGCTGAACCTGGCGCCCTCCCCCGAGCAGTCTTATAAATATTACATTTGGCTGGTCCCAACGTGGGGCTAGTTGAGTGCAACGGCAATCACTTATAAATATTACAATATGAATGGAGGAATGTCATGATTTGTTTTGAAAATATACACTTGTTTATACTTCCTTTACAATATTTTCTATAATTCTAAATCTAAGCGAGAAAACGAGTAAATTCAATATTTACTTTAATTAATATGTTTGCTTCTGTGCAAACATTTTTTTCAGGAATGTAATTTACTTCGCAAGTAATGAAAGTGAGATTTTGCGAAACTATCTAAAATATTTACAAATAAAACCACGGGCAAGATTCACAAAGGCATCATGATTTCTCAAGCGAAAATTTCAGAATTCCGCGATTATGAAGGACCATCCCGCAGTTTATTTTTATTACCGGCATTTCGTATAAATAAAATAGATGGCGGCCGCGGGCGAGCGAATCTCCTCCTCGCAATTCCGTGTCCGGCCGCTGTGAGCGCTCCCTTGACGAAGCGGTTTCCGCCGCAGGAAGTGGAGCGAATGGCGGCGGCGCGGGCGTGGGCGGCGGGCTCTCGCCTGCCGCCCCTCCCCCTCCCCCCTCCCTCCAGCCCGCGCTCCTCGCCCACGCTCCCATCCCGTCGGCGCCTCGGACGGCGTCCCCCCCCCCTCGACATCTCTCTCCCGCCGGCCCGCCCACGGCCCCCTGTCACCGGCAACTCGCTCGCGCACTCGGTTTCCCACGTGAGTGAGGGAGTCAACGAGTTCTTGTATAAATAAATACAAACATAAGTAAATACATAAATAAATACATAAATATATAAATATATAAATAATATATAAATATCTTTTTGTTTACCACTAATAAAAACTATTTTTGATGATGCAAGAAATCGTTCATAGTATGGCGTTTTTCGGTACAATTGAAGACGTATTAGCATTTTAGGGCACGAATGATTGCATCATCACACATTCAGCCAATCGCAGCGAGAGAATCGTGGGGACATAAGGTAAATGGAACAGCCTACCAGCTGTTTTCGCGCACAGATGTCAAAAACCGGAGACGTCACAAGAAAGTTGATTTGCAAAATTACGTTTGATTCTCTTATAAATCTATAATGCTGCTATACAAAACAAATAGCGTTTGCAACTAGTTTACAATATCGATTTATTGCATTCGTACAATTTTGTAAACTCTTTCTCTTCCGGTGCCTCGTCCTACAACCCGCTGGGGGAGAATTCTAATGGCCGGCTTTTGGCATCGGTTGTTTTCCGTGGTTTCTCCGATCGACACCAGGCGAATGCCGGAGCAGTACCCTACCAAACTGGCCACGGACCGCGCGTGGTGTTTCCTTCCTCTTCCTTATCCTATCCTCACCTCATCCATACCCTTACAATTACATGCATTACACTACCATATATTTCGGGGGACCGGTCGGGAGCCTGGAGCTTGTCCCGATTTGGGCGGAGTCCCGCTGGCGAAAGATACTGGTTGGGGATAACCCTGCTAGCCAACGTAAGTCGGCCCCGGATCTCGCCAGCCAACGGGAAATATTGCCGCCACCTCTGAGGAAACATTCACTTCGCTTACAGGACTAATGACACTATCAGTTGATGAGCCTGCAATCACTAAGCAATCAATAGATAAAACGCCCGCTTCCCCCCCCCCCGTGTTCCACTGCCCGAAGCGGTCTCGCCCTTTCCGCTTTATTGTCCCTTTCTGTCTAGGCTTTCATCGCAGCACATTCTTTGTCTCGTGTGTGCAGAGACGTTCTGACTTCTTCGATACGAACCGAATCACCTCATTAGACCTTGTTTGCAACGCTATTCTGCTTTCTGGGGCGACATCACTCTCACATCGTATTTCTTGCCGCCATCCTGTTTCGTATCATCAGTGTTCGTCGCAAGTCGACGCACACTGCGTGGGTGCCAGCCTAGTGTTATTTCACACTCTGCTGCACCGCGTCGCGATCAGTCGCACTGCATTTCCCCTTCCGCTGTTACTCGTCGAATCTGCTCATACTCACACGCACTTCGTCCAACCCCGTCGCACTTCGCCAAACACTGGCGGAACTCAATGCATCTCATTTCACATTGCTGAACCTTACCGCAAATTAGTCGCAACTCGTTTTAAGCCTTTGCAATGCCCCACACAATCTCTGCACCTCGGTCACCCCATCATGCATCGTCGTCGCATACTATCGTTCAGTGTTTGCTCTTAATCATGTTAGCTAAACAATGTGTTCACGTATGCGTTTCGATATGTACCTTGTTGCATCTGACATTACATTCCTGTTACGAAACCCGGTACCATGATATGCCCAGATAGTTCGATTTCTCGCTCTTCCTCAAAGTGCAAATGTACACATCACATGCTTCATAGAATCACTAATTGATTGACTGAGAATAAATGAAATTTTTTCGTCGTACACAAACTAAAATATACATGATTGTGATAGTAATTAAAAAATCTTACGCGATAGAGAGTTATTATTAACGAAATTTCCACAAAAATCGGCCCAAATTCCGAAACGTATATCCGCTTAAAGGAGAAATAACTCAGACATTTAGATAAAGTTGAACTCTGCCTACATCACTGTCCGCAAAAAAGGTCACGCGCGAGCTTTAAGCAGGTCGCAATTTGGCGGCCAAAACGTTGGCAACACTGCATGGGACAGGGCATCTCCTGCACAGTGAAGGCTCCGTGGACGCCGGCGGTGGAAGCTGCACTGCCTTCGATGTTCCGCGCTGCGTCTCCTCTGGCAGCCTGCGTCGCCATTGCTTTCCTCGTGTATTTGCCCCGTTCTTCATTGCACTTCCAGGGATCTCCTCCCTTCAGAGCCCATTCCACACGTTAAGCCTCAGCAGCATCGCCGCGTTGTCTCTAATTTTGCTACGTATTATCTTCTCAAGTCTTAAACATTATTTTGTTTTTTCAATATTTATTTCTGTATTTTTCTTTGTTTATAGAGATGCGTATTGGTAATACAGCAGTTGTTAGTTACTTTTACGCCTTTCATCGTCCTACTCAAATACTCTTCGGGCTGCACCAACTTTTCGCATCCCAATAGTTGCTATTGTATCTGTTTTTAACCTAACGAACTCATTATATGTATTACATCTAATATTATATTTCCACAAATTCGAAATTATTCAATACTTCCTCAGTTATTAATTAACGCACCCATTTTGTAACAGGTATACTATTTTTCCTGTCCGTCTACCGAAATTCCATGCTATTATCTTCGATCCACTTCACATTTTCCTTTATCCATCTCGGTTCACCCAGTTTGTCCGTCCCCATCTCTTCTGATCCCATCCGCTCTCTCAGTGTCTCTTTTATTTTCCTTCCCTATCTCTATTTTTTCTCAGCTGTGACGTATGAGTAGTTGGCATTCTCATTACATTGAATTCCTCGTTCGCGTCTCGTTTCTTTCAAGCGATCTAATGACCTGAAATCTCCCTCAGTATCCCGTTTCCTCTCGCCTTGTTCCCCTTGTTCTCGCGCGACTTTGCGGTAAAGTCTCCCTCCCCGTCTACGCCCCCTCCCCACCGCCGCGCGCGCGTATTCACGCTCCGCTCCGCACCTCAACGCTCCCCGATTCGCCGTCGCCTCCCCGCAATTTAATTTCCACCCTCCCCGCCCCCCGCCCCCCGCCCCGCGCCCCGCGCCCTCCGCCCGAGGCCTCATTTTTCGGAGCGCTTCGCCCTCGATGTGTTTATTTTTTGCCGGCGACGCGGGCGAAGTGGAACAAAATGGGGTTACCGCGCGCGCAATGGCCGACGAGAATATTCCGTGGGCGAGCGCATCGGCCTCGGCGGCACTCGGGGCTGAAAGGAACCAATAGTAATAAACAAAAAATAAATCTAAGAAATAATAAAAAATAATATGAAATTAATAATTATGTAAGAAAACACAAATTATGTTAATATAAAATGAATTAGTAATACATTGTACACACCTAAACGCTAAAACAAGGACATAAGTAATATCGACACCTATAATTCTGTTACATCTACTAACGCATATGTTCTTGGGGATAAAGAGTGCAAATTATGTAAGCTTAGGTAGAGAGAGAAGCTAATTCTACTTGTGTTCTGAAATAGAACAGTCAAATATTTTAACTGCGCCATTTGCTCATTCTAGAATAATAATCACTGGCGTACCCGTGCGATATCTCTATCGTGTTAAATTTCACCCTCAATTTTCCTAAGGGTAACGTGAAACTGAAACATGGGAACATGTGGTCCGTTTTCATCGTAGTTCTCTCAACAACTAGCGACACATCACTCCACGGGAAAACGTTAAATGAATGGTTGCACAACACACATACAAAAAAAAAAACTTAAACGGTATCAAGCAACTATTAATTGTACTTCTAGTTGTTGCCGCGAGAGCCATTCTTGAATGAATAATTATGCAAATAAACTCGTCAGTCTGCGCAAAGCACGGTGTACACAGAATGCATAAATAATATAAGATTGAGGAATCTAAGACGTCTAAGCGTGATGTCACAAAGATGATCATCAGCACCGAGGGCTGAAATATAGGTCACGGAGGAAAATATTCTGTATTCCTCCATGTATAGGTAGTATTGGTAGAATCGATAAGCACAAAACCGGCAAAAATTTGATAGAAGTTCTAAGAATATCTCGTCTTGTAGATTACGGCGTTAAAAACATTTCTTTGAGGCTTTGGGTTGACAAATTTAGTTTTTCTAAAATTCTTTGTTTAGAATTTATTGATCAATATAGCTCATCGAGTGGTACGGGTTTTATTTGGCATGAATATTCAGATCGGTTTTTAAACAAATCCTTCATATTTTTAAAGTCAAAGTGCAATTCCGTGTCACTCTCCGTGAAATTCGCTTTGTTTATATACCTCATTTAAATTGATCGGTTGCGTATGAGAACGGCAAAAGGTACGTATACTACTGAAATAATATCGGAGACGATTAGTTGTTTTCCTTGTATAAATTCTTCTTTATTCACATTAACACATTAATGTATTAATGTGACCAAAGAAGAATTTATAAAAGAATAAACTACAAATATTCTTGAAATTACAAATAATCCTGGGAATATGTTTTTAAGTTATTTAATTTAATCTAACTGTAAATGGAAAATGTTACAATTCGCATTCGTATATATTTGACATATCCATACCTTTGATAGAAACGAGACATATTAATGGAAAACGCGCCCCATTAATTTGATTGTTTTATTATTATTAATACGTTTCATATACTTGACCAACATTTAGTTGATGGAAGTGCTTAATTGGCAGCCGATCGGCCCAATGCGGCGGTGCGCGCCGGCGGGCAAGCCGAAGGGGGCCTTGCTCGTGGGACGCGGCGAGTGGGGAGCAAGGAGGGCGTCGTCGGGCGGGTGCGTGGGCGCAGCAAGCGACGGGAACGCTCACGTGCACGTGCCGGAAAGGGAAGACGTGCCAATTCTAGATTACATTTTATCTATCACAGATTGGTAGTATCAAACACAATTTCGAGAATCGTGTACGAACTGAAGCTATTACAAGTGCTTATTTCTGTTACATAAGGTTTTCTGAAGCGGTATAAGTGGTCATAATAATGTGGTATAATAATATCTGGACTTTTAAAGTAAAGCATTCAATTCTTTTGACGTATCCAGAGTACCTTAATCCAGTGGAAATGGAAGTCGGACAAGTGGAGATGTAAAGACGAGGCAAAATTTATGATTTAGGAATATATTGTAATATTTGTAAAAATATGCTGGAAGGTTACAGTGTGAAAAGATCGTTTTGATGTGATGTTCGTAGGAAACTGAGTCAGAGGTTCTTCTTACATCATATTGATTGGTAAAGTAAGCAATATGCCAGGCTATGAACTCAAAATAATTCATTGGACTCTTTGCATTTTCATGAAGTTAATAAAGTAAAACCTTTCTGGATAGTTGAATTGTGGTTTGTGGTAAAAAATAGCTAAATTGTGAACAAACAGTATAATGTCAAGAAACAGAAAGAAAGGGGAGTTAAATGATTTCATTGGGGAGCCAAAAACGTACAGGCACAAGATCGTAGGCTTTATGGCAAGTCACAATATGGACTACTACACGTTGGTAAATAAACGACCTTATATATATATATATATATATATATATATATATATATATATATATATATATATATGATACCAGCGACTTACAAAATCTATGCAGCCAGTGGAGTCAACAATGGTCTTTATAGCTACTTGCATGTCTATTTCATCAATTGCTACGTGGGTCTCCAACATCAGTTGCCATGCAGTGGCAACAACAGCGAAATCTAAAGTGAGCATCAACTCGACGGCGTTGATATTATCGGCAAGGACAAAGACTACAAAAACGAAGGAAGCGCCATTTGGCCCAATAAAAGAGGCGACCGAGCGAAGTGCGCTGGCAGCAAGGCGCCGGCGGCCACCGGCAATGGGCGATGGGGGCGGCGAGGCGGGCGGCGGCGACGACGGCGGGGGCTTCCGGCCCACCTCCGCAGGAAACCTCGTTGCGGCGCTTCCGCCCATCGCAAAGTGCTCGTGAGCGCAGTGCCGCCCCGCCCCGCCCCGCCCCGCCCCGCCCCTCCCCGCTCCTCCCCGCCCCTCCCCTCCCCTCCCCTCCCCCGTCTGCTCCGCCCCCCCGCCCGTCACGCCCCGACCAGCCTCGCCCTGTCTCCCACTACTTCGTGAAGGCCTGACCTCTATTTTTCATAGGCGCGCACTCCGCCTCAAACGCAGTTCTAGCTATTTACCTTTCTGTTAGTTGTGAGTTCTTTGGTGCGAATCCGCGAGGTAATATTTTGTGTTTCCGGGTGCGGACGTACTTTGGTCATTCTTCTTCTCGTGATTGCATCTACTACCCTGGTAGTGGCAGTTTTGCCTCTTCCCGCTGAGATCCGGCTCCGTTCAGTACGGTTTTCCCTCTCCAGTTTTCTCCACCAGCTGGGCACCAGACAAAACAAGATCTAAGCCCCCTGGTATCCCTATTCGTGTGGAAGAGTAGAGTATGTGTAAGGGGAGAAGATAGGACAAAGAAGAACAAGAAACTATCGTGCGCGGTCCATGGCCCGTTTCTAAGGTTACTGCTCCCGCCTTCACCAGATATTTATCGAATAAACTAAGAAAAAATACCACATCAACCGGGCGCTAGAATTCTCCTCCAGTCAAGGGCTGAATTATATCAGCTCTGACGCTTGTCTGGAAAATCCCTCACACTCGTGAATCTAATCCTAGCATTTTCAGAGATGTTGTAGCGAGAAGCGAGTGATGTTGGCCCTACGCCTCTGCCTGTCGTCTTGACGTTCTGACCTTCGTCTTTAATGGCGTCACTCGAGCCCACTTCACCCCAAATGCAGCTGTAGCAATTTAGCATTCCGTTAGCTGTTAGTTCTTTGGTCGAAGCGAAACCCAAGAGCTAACTTGCGGAAAAGGGCGCACTTGTTGTAAATTGAGTTAGCTTAATCCCGATGTCAGTGTTCGTTTAAAAAAGTCGCGTGTTCTTAGAGGAGTGGTAAAAATCTTCTGTAATCACAGTTAATGCGTGAACTTTGTGAGTTACAAATGTTTGGACGTTTCTGCTGCTTGAGCACATTTTTCTATTAAATTAACCCACGATAAATTTGGGTGAGTGCTGGTAATAAACTGTTCCAGAAATGGAAATTAAGAGAAAAAGTCTTACACGTGTTTTAGAGTGAGCAGACACTTCCATTATTTATAAATAAAATGAAATTATTTCTAGTTTCTAATTAAGTACGTTGTCAGTAATTTTCAAACTAAATTTTTGTAGTGTGTTTTGTTCTCAATTGAATGACTGACAATTTTTTTCCGACAATGTATTTAGGAGATGAAACTTCTTAAAAACAGTGTGAGTAATTTTCAACTTATTCAGTGATGAATGTTGATTCTTAGTTAATACAACTTTTGACATTTGACAACGTAGTAAATTTTAGTCCCTTTTTTGCAACAAGTATGTAATGATTTTCATATGACTTGTCCCTGAATAAAGAACGCTTTCTCGGTGTTATTTTGTAAACACTACATTCAAAAGCACATGAATATATAATTACGAAAACTTTTTGCAAAAAAGCAATATTTTATTTCGGCCATAAATAAAAACGTTTTAATACCTGCTACTGTTATAATTATTTATTTTAGTTGTTTAGATTTTGCGTTTAGTTTCCGCCGCTCACCTAACACAATAATTGTCTTACATTAATTAAGTTAAAGGAAGCACCAGTAATGACCTTATCATGGAGCATTTTTGTAGTTTTCTAGGCTTATTAAGCTTAACTACTAAATTCGGTAGGTGAAATTCAATGAGTTATTTGTTTTGAAATATTTCTAAATAAATCAATTTCCCAAAAACGGACAATTTTCAATGTTTTATTTTTTAAATTTATTTCCAAGCCTCGATTTCGATTCATTAATGGCGATTTGAAAATTACATTTTTTTTCATAATGGATAGATGTCCTACTGAGTGTCTGCATGTGCAGTTAATAATGGCCGTTTTATTCTACTATGTAAACGTCTTTGAGACTCTGAATTCCTAAATGTACGAGTTCATATTACGTTATTGCAATGCAAATATTAATAAGATGTTTCAGCTATTTTTAAATATAAATGAAGGGAAAATAATTAAAATATTGTTGTTTACACATCATTACTTGAAGGTATTAGGTCTACGGTCTGCAAGTTTGAAGGAATTTTGAATCTTTCGATTTACAATTTTGTACTAGAAATTCCGTAAAACTATAAATGAGAAAAAAATTATTTCGAAAAGTTAATAGCAGGTTAGGCAATTCTTCTGTAATTTTTAAATCACAATTTCTTTCAAGATTTTAAATTTATTTTGCCATTTTATAGTTATCTTCAATTTCAGTAGACACAGTGAAAGGAAAAATATGCTTTTCATTTGTAAATAATTATTTAATTTGTAAATACAGAAACGCTTGAACAAATCATGGAATACATAATAGTAATAGACAAGAAACGTGAGTACTGTACAATTCTCTGCCTATTTGTATCTACAGGCTGACGGGAACGTGATAATTAAAGTACCGTTTTATTGTCTCTACAGCTGTTTTGGTGTTTTATAACCTTATATTTAACATCAACATTATAAAAAATTATTTAGATTGAAAAATTCATGGGTTTGCAGTCAAAAGAAATAACGTTAGTGTTCAATAATTATTTTAAGAAAATAAACACATACTACCGAGGTTCTGGGAATTAGAAAATAAGTTTTTCTATATTTGTTATTTATACTGTTGTGCTTCCTTTTTTTTCGTTTATTTATTTTGGAAAGCAACAGTTTGGAATTATCAAGACAAGATAAACATTGTACACTATTTTGAACCAAAATACCATTCTAAATAAACAAATAAAAATAGAAATATATTGTGTATATCTTGCTGTAAAGTTTTAAAGAGGCGGAGAATGAGACAAGAGTATTGGTTTTGCTCTTCACGTCCATTTCTGACGCTCTTGGCCATCACAACTTTGTGAGAAAATAAAAATAAAAATATTGGTTCATAACCTAGAGTAGAATATAAAATGACGAATTAAATCATTTGGCAGCAAAGAAAATTAATAATTTTACTGCAAATTCATATGTTTCTGCTTGAGTAATTTTTAAAACTACGAAGAAAATATAATTGTAAAATTCTTTAAATATTTTGTAGAAACCTTCGACAAATTAGAGTGTGTCGCTAACACTTAAGATATTGAGTTCACAAGGCCTACTCAGAAACACTAGTAATCCAAAGCTCTTGCAATGGTAATGTGTGTGGGGATACAGGCTAAGGGACGGGACATTGCTGGGCCGTAATTCTCTTCAGATTGCAAATGAAGGTAAGGTATTATGCGTCGCGGACATAGCATTGCGATTTATTTCATCGGACGTAGTACAATCGTTTTGGTGGAAGGTCGCACGTTTCTCCCATAGCCATCTCCCATGGCCGGTGACGTTTCGTTTTATTACGACCCGTTTCATTCTATGAGCCTCATCGCACACACGCTACCTCACCCACGCATTCGCCTCTTCCGTGATTGTAGGTGACATTAATCATTTGTCACTGTGCCCCATCCCATCGTAACTTCCGTACCATCTGTCTTTTATTTTATTCATTATTGGTCTCGCATTTCCTAAAATATATATAAGATAATACTTACCTCTAGAAACGGTGACCTTAAAGGATGAGAAAAGTAGGTTTTCAATTAAGATATAATAGGCTTGTAGTTTCATATTCCTCTAGTGTTGTTTGAAGTGTGCATTTGGTGGCGATACATTTTAGAACATTTCTGGGTAAATGATTTGTTTAACATGGAAACGGGTGTAAATAATATCAATTAAGGTATTTTTCTTCAATAGTTCACAATGCTAAAACGCTTCACTAGAAGTCCCTGACAGTGTCTTTTGACATACTTGCGTACCAAACTATGGACTTTCATATCAATTTACAGTAATCTTACGTATCAATGTCAATCATTGGTATAGGTTATCATGCTTTGCATTACGTGGAGAGCAAATTTATCTCGACGGAGTCTGAATGGAATTACCACCGATGTATCTCCTTGATAGATGCATAAACCAATCAGCCATAAACGCAGACTTTCTAAGCACTCATCCACATATTTTCTACTCCAAGTACCAACATTAGCATTCAAGGGATGAACTATTGGAGGCCTCAAGTTGTATTCAAATTCTTCATCACGTTGCCATTAATTTGAATGAACTACTCGTATTATCTTATTACTTCATTGAACAAATATCTAATTTATAGATTCTAAATATTCACAATATACTCTTCAACGAGGTGATTTCGATGTGTTGTAAGCATGTATTCTAACTTCTGAAAGAAGATATTTTGTTGAAAAAGAAACATGAACAGCGGCAAGAAAGTAAGTTTGTTAGAGAAACGGCTGCAGACAAGAATGGTCACCCGACTGGTCGTCACTCGGCGCCGCCTAGCGAGAGGTCCCCCAGACTCGTTGGCGTTCGGACACACTCTGAAGCGGTGGGCCACCGGACACGGGACATCGGTGAGCTCAGAGTGCGCTTTCCCACATGCACAACGCGCGTTCAGTCGCTCCGAACTCCAAGAACGTCCCCGGGGCACGGCGCGAGATACAAGGCGGACGTCCGCGAACAGCGATGGCGCTCGCTCCAAGCAGAGCACTTCCCTCTGAAAATCTCCTTACTACTCATGGAATGCTCAGTTGATCCGGAGTGTAGGGTGGCACGGTTCCTTTAGTTCACTGATTCGGTTCACTATTTCTCGTGATTTACAAATGCGCAAACACATTATGTTATTGTCTTCTAGATTTCTTGCTTCGATACGAAATGCGCCAACGGATATTTTTGGAACAGTTAGTAGGTATAGTTTTGTAAGTGGTTGTTGAATGGAAGGGAAATCGTGCTATCTCAGAGAACGAGAGTTTGAGAGGAATTTTTTCACATATTTGAGCTTAGGGAAATAATTCAGGCGTTGGGAACATGAAAGGTTTCAACCGTGAAATTATACATTTAAATGTATCGAATCTTTTTCCGTTGTACCTATAGCAGTTATACAATGCATCATTGTGAAGTCATTGAATTTAATTCCAATTCCAATTTTGTTTCGGACGGCCTGCGTGTACAACTCGTCAATTTTGAAGTTCATCGTAAATGAAATTTGTTTGCTTTTTGACACAACTATTAATTATATCAGCTAAATATTGAGGTATTGTTACCGAAACGACAATAATAAGCACACTATCTGCGATATAACTTCTGTATTAATTAATAATCTTTAAAAATAAAGGCCTCTTTGACGCTCTATACAGAAGATGCAGACAAAACGTTCGTAATATTACGCAGTATGCATGACGTACTTGATGAAGAAAGTAAATAGTGTTATTGACATACAAAATAATTGAATTATTTTTTTTGAAGCACATGCAATATATTTATTTCCCCATTTGAATTTGAGTGACGAATTTAAATGAAATGCGATGTATTTGAATGAAGTTGGAAGCATTTGGATGCAATGAAATGAATTTTAATAAAATAAGATGAATTTGTTTGAAATTATACGAAACAAAACGAATTTGAATGACTTTTTAACTTCTGTGAAAGTACTGGCATTCTGAAAAAGGCTTTTGTTGACCTGTCTGCGCTTAGGTTGAGAGTAATTACTCCTGCGCGTGTGTCTAACAAGGACAATCGGTGAGCACCCCCCTGCCCCCGGCCGATTGAGACGCACGGCTATGACGCCAGTGTGAGCTGTGATTACAGGATGCGCTGTGTGGTGTGCCGCCATCTCTGTAATAGGCAGCTCCGGTGACGTCATTGCCAGTTGAATATAGAGCTCTTATCACAAGAGTAACTTGTGCTTATCCATGTTCAAGCTCTGTAGGTCTTGGTATTTACAATATTTTGTAATTTTGATATGTGTGTACGTAGAACTATAGTAATGCGTGAAGTTGTGGGGCTCATTCGAGTCGTAGTATCTGAAGGAAAAAACATTCCTATAAATTTTTGTATACAAGTCTGATAAAATTAATCGAATTAACAACATAAAGGTCAAGTATTTTGCGTGGTTTGATAAGCAGTTTTTGGGAGAACTTAGACAGCTAAGTCAAAAATTCAATTCAAAACACTACATATTATAACGTTATTTCGTTTTCACAGTACAAGAAATGAATATAATTTTTAATGTTTAAGCAGTGTTTAGTGATACAAAATTGAGCTTTTGGTGTAACCGTTTCTAAAAATGTGTTCTTTTTGAAATATAAAGGTGACGAGAAAGTTGAAATTTATCTAATACTACCAAAAAATAACAAAAAACAACAAACTACAACATTTTTAAATACAAATCCTTCAAATATGTCGAATTCCCAGTATTGCATATTGAACCTATAAATGATCAACCATGTCCGAAACCATTGTTCTTTAGTCTTTTGAGTGTAACAACTCAGTAACTAATGAAGTTTATGATGGTAATAGGAGTCTGTTTGGAACCCAATTTAGTCTTTTAATAATATTGTCTGACGTTCCAGAAAAGATTTAATTCCAAACGTTTCCCGTTTTATTAAAGAAAGGTATTTAGTATGAAAACTTATGTCTACATGTTTGGTTCGTAACAGAATAAGGCTCCATTATACATTTTAATTGATGAAACCATCAGTTAAGAGAAATTTCATGATGGAAATACTTTAAAACAATACTGTGGTAGTGTTGACAAGAACTGTTAAAAGTATTTCATAATATTAGAAACAATGCATTATCACCAACAATATTACTGTAATAGGTAAGGTGAGGTGTCGTACATTGAGTCTTATTAACTTTGTAGATCGAGTAATCAGCGTTTTGGGGGTATTTTTAATCATAATCATCTATTAGACATAAAAAGCAATGTAATCTAAGAGTAGCGTATCCCCCCCTCTCCTCTCTCTTGTCCTGATTCAACCGTGGCCAGCTCTGCTCTGGCCTTTCCCCATCCCGCCATTCTCACCCGCCAACCAGGCTCTCCTGAGCCTGCTCTGACGCACTTTGCCCACCCTACTCCCCCTTACACCTTTCCATGTTTATTACAATAATCTTTTCTGCTACTAAAAGTCCTAAAAAGATACGTTCATGCATAATCCTGGCAAACGCCCAGAAAGCATTTTGATTTTTAATGACTCTAAATCCAATTTCTCTATTGGAATCCATTAAAAAGCATTTAGCAGGAATTTAATGGGCGTTCAGAAATGTTAAATTCACAATGGTTTAGCTACTCACTGTTTTTGTGATATTGTCAAAAATTGAAAGAGAGTGGACTCTTCAATTTGCTCTGAGTGTTATGAAATGCGGTCAGGAGTAAATTTTACGAAGCCTCGTACAAGCACGAATTGCTTTCTTCTTTTTGAGGTAATGTACAAAAATTCATTAAGATCGGAATACAACTCTAGTTATCTACGAAAAAGGAAACAAATTTTCTTCTTTAGATTAGAAACAATAATAATTTTAGAAGATCTAGCCGTAGTTATGTCAGATAAAACCTCAGTGAATAAACGGTAGATATCAATTTAGCCGTTCCAGGAATTATATTGGACAGACAGGCATATGTGGTAAAAGCAATACAATTGTTTTTATTATCATCTAAATAAATGCATGAAATTACAAAGAGACAGTTACTTTGTAATCAAGCACTCACGTACACTTATTTCATTTTTGTAAAAGATAAAATTAGAGAGTTTTTTGAATTTTGCACATTAAATTTCTAAATAAATAAATATTGGTGGGTATTTTCTTAAAAATCCATTTAATCGAATGCATCTAAACGAGACAGCACAATGCACCCGAAAAATTAGTGTAATTTAGAATTCATTATACTAAAATATCATTAAATTCCCAAATAACAATGCAATTATAAGACCAAATCGAGAAAAACTGTTGACATGCGTCGGAAAGTGTGAAGAAGGTGAAAGTTAGGATTAGCACTTTGTGAATATCAGAGGAGTCAATCCGAGGGCCGAAGACCTCAAAAGGCGTGGGAGCATTGGACTGCGCGAAGTGAGGAGTTGCTTTCCTGGGAGGGGGAGGGCAAAGGAAGGGGCAGGAGGGAGGGGAAAGGAGGAGAGAGGAGGAGAGAGTGTCGCCCTTGCGCACTGGTAATTACCCCTCTCATCAACAGAAGGGCCCTGTGCGCTAATTATGGCGTCAAACTTGTAAGACTGAGCGGGAGGGCGGCGGGCAGCTACCCGCGCCTCAATCTTTAGCCCTTTGCTCTCGAGAGGGCAGCGGCTGGGTTGAATTGCATAATCTGACGGGATCCCGCCCAGATTGTTGCAGGAATATGGCACAAGAATGAATGGTAACTCAACGTCAGAGTTATATTTTATCAGATATCCATTAAAGAACGTTACCTTCTGCGCCAAAAGAGGTATTTCAACATTTTAAGTCGATGTACTAAAAAACAAAATATGAATGGAATTCTTATATACTTTTCTAATGATTAGAAGTTCTGACTGAGCAACGTATATAAATACTCCGAAAATCTTAAATGTTATCACAGAAAATCTTTAATAATTGGAGAGGATATTTTTTACTGTTTTGGAAATCTAATATATTGGACTTTTACAGATATCCAGAGTGAAAGTATTGATGTTGTAAATAGGATTTCATTAGTTTATACTTTCTCGCCCTTGCTTCCTAAGAAGAAGTGTTGAAATCGTGCGCTGGAAAACGGAGAAATTTCGAATGAAAAATCTCTTTTTCCCGGGTCCCGATAATGCAAAAGTGGAAAAGTCTTGTTCCTATATATAGTAAATTCCTATAACATGTGTAGACAAAATCTATGATTGATGGGCCATTGAAAGCGAAGAGGTCACTCGGTTGACGGCAAGTGGTCAAAGTTGACCTTTTACTTTTCAATATATACATATCTAATATTCCTCACCTTCCTCACACCTTCCTTTTACCACAATAGCACTTAATTCCGATGATGACAACCGTTCGTCCCTCAGGCCAACCGTTCGTCCCTCAGGCCAACCGTTCGTCCTTCAGGCCAATCGTTCGTCCCTCAGGCCAACCGTTCGTCCGTCAGGCCAACCGTCCGTCCGTCAAGCCAACCGTCCGTCCGTCAGGCCAACCGTCCGTCCGTCAGGCCAACCGTCCGTCCGTCAGGCCAACCGTCCGTCCGTCAGGCCAACCGTCCGTCCGTCAGGCCAACCGTCCGTCCGTCAGGCCAACCGTCCGTCCGTCAGGCCAACCGTCCGTCCGTCAGGCCAACCGTCCGTCCGTCAGGCCAACCGTCCGTCCGTCAGGCGAACCGTCCGTTCGTCACGCGAACCGTCCGTCCGTCAGGGCAACCGTCCGTCCGTCGGGCCAACCGTCTGTCCGTCAGGGCAACCGTCCGTCTGTCAGGCCAACCGTCCGTCCGTCAGGCCGACCGTCCGTCCGTCAGGCCGACTGTTTGTCCGTCAGGCCCACTGTTTGTCCGTCAGGCCCACTGTTTGTCCGTCACCCCGACTGTCTGTCCGTCAGGCCGACTGTCTGTCCGTCAGGCCGACTGTCTGTCCGTCAGGCCGACTGTCTGTCCGTCAGGCCGACTGTCTGTCCGTCAGGCCGACTGTCTGTCCGTCAGGCCGACTGTCTGTCCGTCAGGCCGACTGTCTGTCCGTCAGGCCGACTGTCTGTCCGTCAGGCCGACTGTCTGTCCGTCAGGCCGACTGTCTGTCCGTCAGGCCGACTGTCTGTCCGTCAGGCCGACTGTCTGTCCGTCAGGCCGACTGTCTGTCCGTCAGGCCGACTGTCTGTCCGTCAGGCCGACTGTCTGTCCGTCAGGCCGACTGCCTGTCCGTCAGGCCGACTGCCTGTCCGTCAGGCCGACTGTCTGTCCGTCAGGCCGACTGTCTGTCCGTCAGGCCGACTGTCTGTCCGTCAGGCCGACTGTCTGTCCGTCAGGCCGACTGTCTGTCCGTCAGGCCGACTGTCTGTCCGTCAGGCCGACTGTCTGTCCGTCAGGCCGACTGTCTGTCCGTCAGGCCGACTGTCTGTCCGTCAGGCCGACTGTCTGTCCGTCAGGCCGACTGTCTGTCCGTCAGGCCGACTGTCTGTCCGTCAGGCCGACTGCCTGTCCGTCAGGCCGACTGCCTGTCCGTCAGGCCGACTGTCTGTCCGTCAGGCCGACTGTCTGTCCGTCAGGCCGACTGTCTGTCCGTCAGGCCGACTGTCTGTCCGTCAGGCCGACTGTCTGTCCGTCAGGCCGACTGTCTGTCCGTCAGGCCGACTGTCTGTCCGTCAGGCCGACTGTCTGTCCGTCAGGCCGACTGTCTGTCCGTCAGGCCGACTGTCTGTCCGTCAGGCCGACTGTCTGTCCGTCAGGCCGACTGTCCGTCAGGCCGACTGTTTGTCCGTGAGGCCGACTGTTTGTCCGTCTGACCCAGTGTCCGTCCGTCAGGCCGACTGTTTGTCCGTCAGGCCAACCGTCCGTCCGTCAGGCGAACCGACCGTCCGTCAGGCGAACCGACCGTCCGTCAGGCGAACCGTCCGTCCGTCAGGCGAACCGTCCGTCCGTCAGGCGAACCGTCCGTCCGTCAGGCGAACCGTCCGTCCGTCAGGCGAACCGTCCGTCCGTCAGGCGAACCGTCCGTCCGTCAGGCGAACCGTCCGTCCGTCAGGCGAACCGTCCGTCCGTCAGGCGAACCGTCCGTCCGTCAGGCGAACCGTCCGTCAGGCGAACCGTCCGTCCGTCAAGCGAACCGTCCGTCCGTCAGGCGAACCGTCCGTCCGTCAGGCGAACCGTCCGTCCGTCAGGCGAACCGTCCGTTCGTCAGGCGAACCGTCCGTCCGTCAGGGCAACCGTCCGTCCGTCGGGCCAACCGTCTGTCCGTCAGGGCAACCGTCCGTCTGTCAGGCCAACCGTCCGTCCGTCAGGCCGACTGTCTGTCCGTCAGGCCGACTGTCTGTCCGTCAGGCCGACTGTCTGTCCGTCAGGCCGACTGTCTGTCCGTCAGGCCGACTGTCTGTCCGTCAGGCCGACTGTCTGTCCGTCAGGCCGACTGTCTGTCCGGCAGGCCGACTGTCTGTCCGGCAGGCCGACTGTCTGTCCGGCAGGCCGACTGTCTGTCCGGCAGGCCGACTGTCTGTCCGGCAGGCCGACTGTCTGTCCGGCAGGCCGACTGTCTGTCCGGCAGGCCGACTGTCTGTCCGGCAGGCCGACTGTCTGTCCGGCAGGCCGACTGTCTGTCCGGCAGGCCGACTGTCTGTCCGGCAGGCCGACTGTCTGTCCGGCAGGCCGACTGTCTGTCCGGCAGGCCGACTGTCTGTCCGGCAGGCCGACTGTCTGTCCGGCAGGCCGACTGTCTGTCCGGCAGGCCGACTGTCTGTCCGTCAGGCCGACTGTCTGTCCGTCAGGCCGACTGTCTGTCCGTCAGGCCGACTGTCTGTCCGTCAGGCCGACTGTCTGACCGTCAGGCCGACTGTCTGACCGTCAGGCCGACTGTCTGACCGTCAGCCCGACTGTCTGTCCGTCAGGCCGACTGTCTGTCCGTCAGGCCGACTGTCTGTCCGTCAGGCCGACTGTCTGTCCGTCAGGCCGACTGTCTGTCCGTCAGGCCGACTGTCTGTCCGTCAGGCCGACTGTCTGTCCGTCAGGCCGACTGTCTGTCCGTCAGGCCGACTGTCTGTCCGTCAGGCCGACTGTCTGTCCGTCAGGCCGACTGTCTGTCCGTCAGGCCGACTGTCTGTCCGTCAGGCCGACTGTCTGTCCGTCAGGCCGACTGTCTGTCCGTCAGGCCGACTGTCTGTCCGTCAGGCCGACTGTCTGTCCGTCAGGCCGACTGTCTGTCCGTCAGGCCGACTGTCTGTCCGTCAGGCCGACTGTCTGTCCGTCAGGCCGACTGTCTGTCCGTCAGGCCGACTGTCTGTCCGTCAGGCCGACTGTCTGTCCGTCAGGCCGACTGTCTGTCCGTCAGGCCGACTGTCTGTCCGTCAGGCCGACTGTCTGTCCGTCAGGCCGACTGTCTGTCCGTCAGGCCGACTGTCTGTCCGTCAGGCCGACTGTCTGTCCGTCAGGCCGACTGTCTGTCCGTCAGGCCGACTGTGTTTCCGTGAGGCCGACTGTTTGTCCGTCTGACCCAGTGTCCGTCCGTCAGGCCGACTGTTTGTCCGTCAGGCCGACTGTCCGTCAGTCAGGCCGACTGTCCGTCAGTCAGGCCGACTGTCCATCCGTCAGGCCGACTGTCCGTCCGTCAGGCCGACCGTCTGTCTGTCCGTAAGGCCTACCTTTCGTTCTCTAAGCTGACCATCCGTGCGTGAGGCCGGCTGGCTGGCCGTCAGGCCGATCTTTAATCCGTCAGGCCTACCGTCCATCAGGCCGTCTGTCTGTCATGCGACCGTCAGTCAGTCCATCCGCTCGTCAGTGCGTCCGTCAGTGCGTCTGTCAATCCGTCCGTCCGTCCGTCAGTCCGTTCGTCAGTCCGTCCGTCAGTCCATCCGTCAGTCCATCCGTCAGTCCTTCCGTTCGTCAGTTCGTCGGTCGATAAGTCCGTCCGTCAGTCGGTTCGTCCGTCAGTCTGTGAGTCACTCTGTGAGACAATCTGTCCGTCCCTTAGTCTGTCAGTTCGTTAGTCTGTCAGTCCATTAGTCTGTCAGTCCATTAGTCTGTCAGTCCATTAGTCTGTCAGTCCATTAGTCTGTCAGTCCATTAGTCTGTCAGTCCGTCCATCCGTCAGTCCGTCCATCCGTCAGTCCGTCCATCCGTCAGTCCGTCCATCCGTCAGTCCGTCCATCCGTCAGTCCGTCCATCCGTCAGTCCGTCCATCCGTCAGTCCGTCCATCCGTCAGTCCGTCCATCCGTCAGTCCGTCCATCCGTCAGTCCGTCCATCCGTCAGTCCGTCCATCCGTCAGTCCGTCCATCCGTCAGTCCGTCCATCCGTCAGTCCGTCCATCCGTCAGTCCGTCCATCCGTCAGTCCGTCCATCCGTCAGTCCGTCCATCCGTCAGTCCGTCCATCCGTCAGTCCGTCCATCCGTCAGTCCGTCCATCCGTCAGTCCGTCCATCAGTGTTCCCGTCCGTCAGTCACTCCGTCCGTCTCAGTCAGTCACTCCCTGTGTGTTTGAACGAATTCCTATTCATCTTTAGATAGAACTATAAACTTTCTTTTATTTCGTTTCTCATTAACTTTACCGTGTGGTAACTATATCATGTAGTCACTACATTATTATTTGCAACCCAACAGTTCTGTTGTACGTCTTTTTGCATCTGAAGATAACATGCTGGAAAAATGTGCGGCACATTCCTAAACGACCGCAACGTGATTGCGTGACATTTATGAACTTTCATACAAATATAATTTTGATCCTAAAAGATAAGATAATTTACAAAATCTGTTTATTAATTTTATCAAAATCACAAAAGATTTTATTTAAACATTTCAAATACAAAAACAAAGTGATGGCATTTACAGAAAAACATCATACGCACTTCTTGAAAATTATGACATGTCGCCAGTTGGTCATTTTAAATATTTTTAAAATAATACAACCTGTTTAACAGAGGTAGATCTAGATGAAAAAATCCAGAAGTTCCAGAAAATATACTGCTTGCTCGACCGCAAGGGAGAAGGGATAATCACGCTGGCACCAGGATTGCTGCGTCAACGGTATATTGTAGAGTTGCATGGTTTATCTTCCTACAATCTTGATATTTCTCTTTGTACGGTGTGATATCGTAAAGTAATGGATGAAATTACGTTACATATTTCGTAAATAATTATTACAGTTTTCATTTTCGATCTATTACAGGCAAATAACACACATACACACTCACTCTCTCACACAAACACATTGAGATTTTTGTTGAGAAACAAAATATTCCTATATTTTTAGTTCAATTATAATTGAATAGTTATATAATGACACGGTCTGTACACAAAACAATCGGTTGGGAAGCTCGGGCCAAGTGCAGGTGTTGCGGTTCAAGTGCCCGAGTGCGGGCGTGAGTCTGGGCGCAGCTGGAATGCACCTAGCCAGCGGAATTCGTTGTACACGGCCAAAACAAATTAACGAATGTGTTTGCCGACCGTCCATTCTCCAGCACGGGAGGCACTGTCACGTGAACTAGCGGTATATAAGTTAGTGGCGAAAATCGCTTGGCGGGATTCGATAACGATTGAAATCTTTGTGCTGATGCTCATTTGTCCACCCATGCGGTTGTGCTCGCAAGCCTCGACTATGCGAGTTGTCTCTCTCGCCATAGGACTAAAGCAAGCGTTTGTGTGTAGAACGTGCGGTAGAAGACACAGGCAGATCGTTATAGAAATGAAATTGGTAGAAGCCAGAACAGGTCATGAACCTATCCTTGGTGTAGAGGAGAAGATGATCATAAGGGTGTCAACACTGTTATTTGTTAATACGAGCATAACTGCGTCATCTCAGCCCAGTACCCATAAAGCTGAAAAAGGAGACTGTTATTTTTTAATTGCTGAATTATTTGCAGAGCTAAAAATTAATCTTAGACGTAGCACCGCTTTAACCGCCGGGCCTGGCCGTGCCACCGCGCTGACAGAGGGCCCACAACGGGCGGGTGGGTGACGCAACGGCGCAGAAGAGGAAGTGGAGGGGGGGCGAGGTGTTTTCGTGAATTTCACTTTACGACGCTCCTATTCGTCCGATTTGCATGATTGTCACGGCTTTGGATTCAGGAAGCATGTCGCCATCGCGCTATAAGGCCACATTTTTAAATTTGTTCTCGGAAGTTTGAGAACTAATTTGAAATTCGTGTTTTTGTTAGAATTTTGGAAAAAGATCATCGTAGCGTAAATTCTATTTTAAAAAGGCGTCAAATGCCATTTACAGATCGAAAATCGGACCATTGGTTCAGACGTTATCGGTAAAGTAAATTTTACTTATTTTGGTGCTGCCACGTGGTGGCTACAAATTGTACTAGTGTCGGGACATTTAGCCTTAACATAGCAATCTAAAGCAAATATGAGTGACATTACCTTTTAAATCAAATGTCAGAAAATTTAGTTTAGTGTAATGTTCAAATTGCATTCTAAAAGAATATCGTCTTTGGTTTATATCGTCTTTGACTTCGTGCCCCATTACCACGAAGTCTCGTACAGAAACTTTTGACTTCACAATAATAACACGCGAGCGCTGCCATCCCGGATCTTTCATCGAACCCGGCTCTTTTGTCTGCGCGCTGCGAGCTGGCGATAGAGGAATACGTTTACGAAATCAAAAGTACGAAATTACATTAATGTTCTCTAGGCCACACAATTGGAGCGTGACCGAGAAATCATGGGAAATCACTAGCCTTATGTAAGCCATTTAGAAGATTGGTTGTTGACGTTTCCCAGAATATATTGAGTGTTTGAAGACATACAGTTGCGGATAGAATGTTGTGAAACAGTAGCCGCCCCCCCCCGTTCGCTTTTGTGGCTCAAAAGGCTGCAAGGTGAGCGGTGCTATCCTATATCTAAATGACGTATGAAAGTACTCCTCTGACCGCACGTAGCAGTTGGAATAATTACTTTAACAGGAAAGTGAGCATAAAAGTTTTTATTTTGTACTGATTGGTTATTGCACGTTATTGTCCTCGATATAGAGGTCGATATGTGCTGCATAACTAATCGAGATCTAGATCGAGAGGATCATGACTACGAGGGAAATATGAAAACAGTGGAATGAACGTACACGTTCTCTAATGGAGGGATTTACGGAAGGAAATTATAGGAGAGAAATATGATAAGACCAACCGACTCAAGTTAACGTCTTTTTAAATAGTAAAGAAGAAAATATGTATCATTAGAATTCGGTAAAAATAAAATCTTATTTGTTCCACGGATGTTAACTGATTCTGACGGTAAATCAAAGCCATCGAGCTTTTTGTCGCCTGAGATCATTAGAACCCTTTAAACGCTCTTTGTGCAAAAATAACTCTTCTTTATCCTTACAAAAGTTATTGTGATGCTTATTACATAGACGATACAAAAATATATGATCAACCAAATATTGAATAAGAAAATCAAATAACTAATAAATGCTTAGTAATTGATACGATAATTAATAGATTCGTATTTGTATTACATATGTTCTCGGCGTACTTGTTTCTCTGATACAATCTGTTTTTTCTTACGCGCAAAAACGAGCATAATGAAGTCCATTTCCCAGAACGCGCATTCTGAGGTGTGAATGCTCGGCACAAATGGAAGCATTTTGTCACCACAGCCATACTGACCCGCAACTGGTTTCGCCTCGCCACTGTTATCGCGGTGTCAACGAGCATCCACGCGCGCAGTTGCCCGCGTGACGTGATCCACTTGCTTTCTCCATGACCGGTGCGCACATTTCGCCGACGCGACGCCATGCCGCGCTGGCGTCGCATTCCCCGTGTTACGCTTCATGTGTCCATGACCTGCAAGCACCGCTATAGGCTTATGTTCGGTGTCACGGGGTTCTGAAAAATGAAACGAGTGGAACTAACGACTTGTTCACGTGGATTCTTCGTAAATTATGCGCTTATAACTTGTGTTTTAGTGAATAATCGATGTATTTTTTCCAAAAGTCACGAGCAATTTGCCACACTTTCAATGAAGTGTTCGTTTTTTCAATTGTTTATTTAAAGACGCCTTAGAAACAACTAGGTTATTGGTGATCGCAGTTATAAAATACAGTATTTACAACTAAACGTTGGCCGTAGTTCATCACGCTATCAAATCCATCTTAGTTCTAACTCAATAGAAAAATGTTCCTTTTCACCTACAACTTATGATAAATTTCACTTGTTTTCTTCGTTACTACTTCACCTCGCTGCGATCTTGTCGTTCCCGAAATCATGCAACTAGCCCTCTCTTGTCATGTCAACATTGTCCTATGTTATTTTAATAAACTTTGTTTTCCAAAAAGTTTCTAAATTGTCCAAAACTTATTTAACCAATAGTATATTTTCATTTCCTATGCCTCACACCCCGGATGTCTCATTTTAATTTCTATATCGACGTAATTTCTCTTATTTTACCTGTTATATTATAAAAATCCCTTAAGGTATTTTGCAGTCTCTCAGTACAACATAAGATACGCGTGTTTAAACTAGTTTTGGGTGTGAAAGAAAATTACCTTCAACCACTTTTATCAATTCTTCAATGATAAATTGGTATTCCTTGTTACTGTTTCCAAGAAAACTAAAAATAGTTCGAATTGCTGATTCTACTTTATCTATGCAAGACCTGACTATGGTTTGTATTCCTGCCTTCTTTGGGGGCTCATACAGTGCTTTCATGCACATCAAATATGGGAATCAGCAGCTGATAAGTCATTTATTGCCTCAACACAGTATATTATAGAACGATATTCTGATTTTTCGCTAATCATAAAACAACATTCTCTAACACCTAATTTACTCACTTATTCTAGATTTCGTTTTGAAGGAATTTTGTTTTGAAGGAAATTTGAAGTGTAATATCTGTGCGTACGCTTAGAATTCTACAAAACATTGTGTGGGGGCACCTGCTGAAAGAAAGGAGACAAATATTGACATCTTATCAAGTTAATATGCATAGACAAAAAGTTACAACCGAAATATGATGTAGAAAACAGCAAGAAACAACAACAAAATGATAAATGAAAGAGATCTTGACACCAGGAGCAGATACAGAGTTCTAGACTGGATGTAGTGCCATCGCAGGGGCAACGCAACCATTCCAAAATAACACGCTTGTGTAATGGGTGTTGCCTACCTCAAAGAATATTCTGCCACGTCTATACATTTTTTTTATTTTTATTTTTTTTCCCCGTTGATCGGCCAACTAGGACCACGCAGGCAAGCACTCTGCCTTTACCGTGGCCCAGTTTTTATTCATTCTCACGGAGGCAGGTGCTTGCGACAATTCTTTGGGGGGATCAGCATTTAAGCTGGATCCGGTTTTTATCCCCCAAGGTTGTTAGCCCTGGGGGTATGGAAGATGAAATGACGATATATGATGATGATGGGGGTGAAAGGACAATACATACAGACATACACAAATACATCCATGCCCGAGGCGGGACTCGAACCCGCGATCTTCTGGTCCGAAACCACTCCGGCACTACTGCCTTAGCGATCTCGGCCATCTGATCGGCGTCTATACATTATTTTGTTTAGAAATACACTTAATGCAATAGTATAGAGAAAATAAATCCAATAACAAAAATTAATAACTTGCAAATATATACTATAGTTTTTTCCATATCTATAACATATTCTAGTAGTAAACATACAACGAGGTCCGTCTTGTGGAAAAGAGTGATATGATGTTTCCTTCCACGGACACGATGTTAGGAGAAATAAATCACACAAGTATACTCTTGTATTGTCATTATTCACCAAATTAAAAGCGAAGAGTTGAAGAGAGCTACGAGTTTTAGGACGAAGCAATATTTAATTCAGCAAGATTCCACATTGTAGTACAGTCGGAAAGATACAACATATGTGGAGATTTTACAGGGAATTGCAATGCCGCGACCATAGCGCCTGTGGGCGCGACTTGCATAAACGCACGTCTGTACGTGTGACGTCACTGCGTCGCGACGTCAACGCGCCTCTCATTTTCAGAGATGGCCGCGCGAAATCCGCTTAGTTACGACTCTATCAAGAGCTCGTTCGTCCAGATTCAGAGATAGCGAGATTACTTGTGAAATATTTAATTCGATTCCAGACGATGGCGTCGTTTTTAAAAACCCTCTCGGACAAAAAAGAGAAGAGCAAAACTTGCTCGCCAGCGTCCAGCGCCGTCGAAAAGTTTAATCAAAATACTTCCTGAGAGGACGTCGCACCGGACGCCTTCATTTGCAAAACAAAAATTTCGCGAGGTCCTTGATTAAAGGTCGTAAAACAAATGAAGCTCGTAGCAGGGGCGCCAACGTCCGACAGAGGTCTCGCCCGTCTCCGATTTAAGAGGGCAGTGAGGCTGTGGAGGGCGCGTGTTGGCAGGCGCTCTTGAATAAACCCTAAATATAGCTATGAAAAATTGAAAAACCTCGCGACGCTGCCGCACCGACACGCGGGTCTTTCGCCCGCGTTATGAGGCGCGAAATTGGCTCTTGGGGAAGGAAGTGAGACTGGTTTGGTGAAACTGGAGATCTAATTTATGTGAATGCAAATTGAAAAATCCTGGTCACATTGCGAATAGTAGTGATTTGAATGGACCTGCTTTTGAGTGCCTTGTCTTCAGTATATATAATTTGAATACATTCAAATGAATGTAAAATTCGTATGATATTTACTAAAGTTACCAAACATATTTGAAGGATATTTGAATTTTATTATATTGATAACCATAATACAGCAAAGCATTTAAATTCCGATATATTCGTTTACTTAGTTATTACTCATATTATTTCCCTTTGAACAGGATTATTTGTTTACTAAATTACAATCAAATTTTAGAAATTTTATATTTTTACCTAGAAGATAAAGATAGCATTGTGTTAATTGTTTTCTAATATGGAATTTTTAACCCCTTTCTTTCAATTCTTTTCCTCTTTAAGCAGATATTGTGAGATCTGTTTAAAAGACAATAATAACAAAGTCAGAAGTAGTCAAAGCCACATTATGACTACACTCATTTAGGTATTAACATCTTTAAGCTGGTTTCTTGAAAAATTATGTTACCTTGTACTCTTTACCGCCAAGATAAAAATATGTAAATTAATGATTAAAGAAAAATTTTGTGTTATAAATATAGAAATTGGTATTATGCCTTCCCTTTTACAATAGTAGTCATTGCCTTTCTACAAAGTACATAATTGAGATAATGTTTGGTCAACCTATATAAATTTCTCGACCAAATTGCATCCAATATTTGCTAGCTGGACCTCGACAGTTAATCTTTTACGACTTCATTGATATTTTACAATTTTGCGTAATTCTTTGGTAAAATTTATTTGTTATAGTGTTAAATTCTAATACGAGCGTCATAAAAATGTCCGTATTACTGCGTTTTTGTTGTGCGTGATCCTTCACAGAATATCCAGAAATCTACAGAATATCATCTAGATCTGCACAGAATGTCACTAATATCTATAGAGAGACCCTGTTTCGGACATTCTACAAAATTATTTAGTCTGTTAAGTCCGAAAATATTGTTATATATCAATTGAGCCAACGATTATTTCTGAAGATGAGCCCGCCCATCCTGGAAAATACTATTCCTCTCAAATAACCCTCTTTCGGTGCCCCCTGTTAGTACATGTGGTCGGCGGGAGCGCGCGCTGAAACGTAGTCGTAAACAAGATGAAAAATTGAAAAGGCGGCGGGGCCTGATGGGGCTGCGGCGGGCGCTATGGCGCGCGAAATAAAGGCCGCGGTCGGCCGGCGGCGAGTGGGCGCCGCGGGGGCGCTGCATCTCCGCTGTCCTCACGTCCCCACTCGCCCGCCGACCTCCTCCCGCCGGCGCCCGCCCAGCGCCCGCCCAGCGCCCGGCCCGCGCGCGCCGCTGCGAGCGAGGCAGACCGTGAAACGAGGTAGCGGCGGTTTATCCGCGTCCCGGTGGCTTTTTAAGGAAACTTCCCTCTATTGTGCTGTATTTTGGATGCGAATACGCGGGGGGGGATACGCCGGGGGGATTTTATGTAAAATGTCCCGGGAAATACGTAAACTTTTGCCCGACCGTGAGTGCTCGCACCACTGGACAATTTGTGTTAATTCTTCTACGCCGTTACACTACGCCCTTTTTGGGTAGAATAGGGAATTAAATGGCTGAAACAATTTAATGCGAAATAATGTTACCTCTACAGCGTTAGATTTAAATTAATATTGTTCCCTCAATAAGAATATTTTAATGCTCTAATGTTAATATTTAATTGAAGGAATATTATTGCAATATTTCTCATTTACTTGAATTAAATCATAATGATTTTTAAGTCAAATGAATTAAATTAATTTTAAATGAAAATACCCATTGTTTAGAATGCAATGCAATTCAAATTTACCGTAAAGTGATGTCTAATTTCAAAAGAAACAAAGTTAGTTATTCTAGTATCCATTCTGACTGTACTAATTTTGTTCCCTCCTGTTTCTAGATAATTGATGTTTAGTCAACTGATATGTACATTTATCGCCCACAAGAACATCCATTATTTGTTGGCCACACATTGATAATTACTCATTTGCGGCATCACTAACATTTTGCAACTCAGACGGCGTGACCATCTGGTATCATTATGCAACGTCGTTACAATGGTGGAAAATACAGACTCTGAATGTGACAAACATCGAGGGTAAAAAGTATTTGTATCATACTTCCCACAACAATCTTATTGTTCTAATCCAAATTAACATGATTCTCCAAAAGACGTTTCCGTAAACAAATGAATGATACGATTACTTCAAAAGTGCGTGTGGGTATTGAGATTACGGAAAAACCTAGAAGAAAAAATTATAAATTACAAAATAAATCGCACTAGAAAATGTTGGAAATTTTTCATAACCGAAGTTTGGCAAAAATCACTTTGAGAAAGTAATAATTTTATAGTTTAGATCATGTCGAAAGTATTTAAAGTAATCATCAGAAATCAAAAGGCATATATACTTTGACAATATACGAGAATTATAAGATCAAAGTATATAGTTATTGACATACTATTTATCATCAAAATTAAACGAAAATTTAAAAGCATCATTCATGAAATACTTCTCTAGTCTTTTATAACTTGCATTGTAATAACTTAAATTGAAACTATTTTTAAACAATTTAAGTATTCTTATATCTTAAATGTACAATTCACTAAACTTCAATTTTACATAAGGATCTTCCAGACAGGCGTTTTTGTTGACTAGCCTCCAGTGACGGAGGAAAATATCAGGAATACTCTGTCAGATACAGAGATAGAAAGAGCAAAAGGCCCATTGGCCATAAGCCCCACAACAAGCTTATCTATATTATAAATGAAGTAATAACCTTAATAGTTACTATTCACGTCATTACGCCAGTATACAGGAAATTATCAACAAAATCCGTCATCTCAGGTAACCGCCGTATCCTTCAATTCTTTTCGTTTTATAAACTTATTATTAGAAAAAATAATACAAGGAAGAATTTTTTATTGGGGAAGATTACTTTCATCTCAAGATGGTGGATTTAAAAGTACTTAAAGTATGGGCGATCATGAGTGATGGAAGCGATGTGCCGTCGCTTGCATTCAGTAGCAGGCGGAGCTCTCTTAACTCGCCGCTGCCCCTGACGGGCTCAAGCCTCGATCGCCCTCCGCGGACCGCTTCGGGCGCCCCGCCTTGGCCGCGCTGCCGCCGCGTCGCGTCGCGTCGCGTCGCGTGGAGACACGGCCCGACAGCGGCGCCATCCGTCTCGCGCGCCGGCCGCGGCGGCGACAGCCCTGACACGAAGGCCCGCCCGCCCGCGCGGCTACAGCGGCCGGCACACGAGCGACCGCGAGCGACAATCGCAGCAGATGTTCACGGCAATTAGATGCTGTGATGTTTCTGACATGAAACGCTTTTCAACGAATTGCGTTTTGATGTTTGAGGAAGAGAAAGAACTCACATCTCCAGCAGTTGCATTCGCTGGATTGATGTTCCGAACACGTTACCCGCTGTGGTTATTAATCCCATAAATGTAATTAGTGCTTTTCGCGGGCGATCCTCTTGGCCCTCTCCCTCTTGGCGAACCTACACGTAGGACTGCGAGGAAATGTCTCTCCCTGGTACCTCCAGCGGGGAACTACCCCCAGGACAAACTCTAAGCTCCCAACTGGTCGCCCGACATGTGAAATAGTGTAGTGAATGTAAATGTGTTTGAAAGTAGGGGAGAGGATAAAACATGGAAGAGGAAGAAAAGCTCAGATAGGGTCCTTGACACGCCTGGTATTTATCGGAAAAAACACAGAAAACTATCGATCAGAGCACCTGGCCGCTAGAATTATTTTTCAGTGACTAAATTCGACCTAACTCGTATCGAAAGTATCGAAAATCTTAACAAAACTCGAACCCGACGTCGCTGTAGTCAATGGAAATGATCTAAACTCAACTAGTCTAGCATTTGGAGAGAGTGTTGAAATACCTACGTATAAAAATTTCAAATATTCAAAATATTAATTCAATTCAAAATATACCGTTAATGTTATACAATATCGAACAAATGTCACGTTACATTGAAAAAATTAAATATCAACTCATTTATATAAACTTTTTAAATCGTTAGAAAGCTTAAATTGCAACAATTAATGTACAATGTATCTCATTATGGCCCCCGATCCGTCTTGTTTCCACTCTGTAAACAAATATTTGTACAATACCCTAATGCGTGATTTGACTCTAGAAATCAGTTGGGAGATACTGAATATAAAATTTACGAATAGGAGACGGTTACTTTGACCTGACTTTGTCTGTACAGTCATTCACCCGAGTCTATACAGTCATTCACCCGAGAGGCTATTTAGATTATCAGTGCATTACTTGAATGTAGCCGCAATGAATTAAGCTTGAGGAAGTAAGGCGACTTGCCATATCTTTCCATTGCAATTGCTGCGATTAACACTGTCACACAATGAAAAATCACATTTTAAAGAAATTATAATAAAAGTATAGTAATTAAAATGATCCACATTAGAATTGTACCTCTAAAAAGTACCTAAGCACTTATGTCAAAGGGAACGACAATTTCTTAGTAATCTTCATTCCACATGACCACCTGGTATGATGACTAAGAATACGTTTTATTCGCGACGCTGTCTCTTTAAAATGCTCTTGTAGACACTTTTGAATCTTGAAATGGCGTCAGTGAAGACGAAACTATATTCAATTTCTTGTTCTTCCCGCTTGTAGAACCACTAGGAGTGAAAAGGATAATCATATACAGAGAGCTCCGTACTCAAAAGGGATTGAATCCCATACTCAGATGTAGGATGGAATTCCTCGTGAGCAAACAAAACCTGTGGGAATCAACGAAAAAAATAAAAATATTGATAAATATATTTTTTCATTTAGATTTGTATCTCCACCTGGCCCTAAAGCCTCTATCTCCACAAAAAGGACAAAACACGATCGTGCCTACGTGTTGTCTAGGCTTTCAAGTGTTTCCAGCTTGATCGAGATCAGCGCTAAGAGAAAAACAAGCAAACAAAATAACGACAAAAAGGCTCTGTGAGAAGAATAGGTATCAGAAGCTAAAATAGACAATATGAAAATTCACTAATGCAACTCTAGGAATACAATTAAGTGGGTTCTATTAAAATAGAAAAAATTGCAACAATAATAAAAATACACTTTGTCAAACTTCCGGACCCTATAATTGGACTATGACTTGTCAACTAGGTCTAATTCAGCCGCTGTTTTGGAGAATTCAAGCGGCCGGATGCTCTGGTCGGTAGTTTTCCGAGGTTTCGCCGATTAACACCAGGCGAATCCCAGAGCAGTACCTGAACAAACGGATCACGGACCGCGCGCGATATCACATTCCTCTTCCCTGTCCTATCCTCATCCCTTACACACACTTACACTCACATGCACTGCACTACCACACATGCCGGGAGGCCGGTCGGGAGCTTGGAGCTCGTCCCGGCTGGGGCGGTGCCCCGCTGGAGGGAGATACCTGGTCGGAGAAAACCCCTCTAGCCGACGATACGTCGGCGTCGGATCCCCCACTCCTGCGGGGAAGCAGCGCTCCCTCCCACAACAAAACATGGACTACACTTACGGGGCTAATGACTTTAGTCGTTGACGCGCCCGGAATCCCTAACAATCAGCCAAACAATTCGAGCTCTCGATGATGAACTCCCCAGACGCCCGGATTCCCCGGTTCCCTTCCCCGTCCGTCTTCGGATCCGCCTGTCCCCGCGCCACCAGCGCGCCTGGCGGCCGCCGCCGGAACGAGCCCGCGGCCGCCATGACGCCTCGCGGGCAAAAAGAAGCTCGCTGGGCGGAAGCCTGGCGCAACGGCAGAGCGAGGTCGCTGGGCGCTTGTTAGCGGAGCAGCAGGAGACCCAAGGAGCGGACAGCCGGTCTTTGTTTTTTGCGACGGAAACTTCTCGCGAGCCGTGCGGTTGGCGATCGATTGTTGTTTCTCGCGTGCGCCTAGAGCACAGGGTTGGGTAAGAGGCGATGGCCTTGTGACGCGGAAACAGGTTTTGGTTTTGGCTACGCGCTTTAGGTTTCGTAAACTCAGGGGATTCCATACGTGCTTCAGTACAAAAGAAGTGGGTATGTGATAATTTTATTTTCTCTCTTATTCAAATATCTCGACATTCCTGCGATCTCTCTGGTACCTGGCTTTCATTCCAAAAGATATTTAACCATCCTGTGTTGAGCATTCTTCACAATATAAAAATTTTTCTGCACATCAGTACAACGTTTACGTGATTTTGTAGATTGAGTTTATTAACTCAATTAACTGAACTATACGAAATTATTTGAGGAATTTCAGGGCGTGGTTGTATGTTACTGGTGATGTAAAACTGACAATTGTGTGTGTGGCGTGTGTGTGAGTGTGAAGGGAGAAAATGAGATGAAGATGATAAAGGAAAAGTGGCGCACGGTACATGCCTCGTTAGATTATTGCGAAGAGAAAAGGGAGCGCTGACTTGCGACCTACCCTTGGGGCGCGCATTCAATGTAGGAGTAGTAAATTAACAATCGATAAATTTAGAAAGTATATATGCAGAAATAAGTTATGTTGTGTCGGACAAAGTAGTGCAAGTTTTATGTCAAGTTTTCACAGGACGTTGATATTATGCAATTTCAAAAAGTTTGTTGATACAGTATTTCGAATAATAGACTGGACTTTTTTTACTTTAATTGCAGTCTGTTATAAGTACATTTCCCAGAAAGTGACACTTGAAGCTCTATTGTCTTTGGAATGACTTCTCTCTTTTACATTCGGCACAGAGGAACGCGAATTACTATATGTTAGAACGAAATTCGAAAAAAAATCTATATATTCGGGCGAGGCTCTATAAAAATCTAATTTTGTGACAGTGCGCTCGGGAAACTGGTATCTCTGTTTGCTTTGTCACCGCGGTGCCAGGGCTTCATTATGGAAACAAAAGAACAATCGAGAGAAAGCGTGTGCAGAATCCTCCAATCCCAGTTCGATTTTGGGATTGTGAAGCGGATTCGCGACCAAGCATGTGCTTTGATTCCCGGACGAGCCATTGTCGCTTCCAATCAGCGTTTGGAATAAGCGACATGACATTTTAAATTGCGCTTCAATTTTCGAGCAACTTTGGTTTCGCAGAGAGAAAGTGCAACTGCAGACAACATGTTCTAGCAGAAACTCGGAAGGTTGCTTATGGATTTGACGTAATGATTCAGTCAAACTACAAAAAAACTTCAAATTGTTTTATGATCTTCTATGAAAATACTGTGTTTAATTGTGCAATGAGATGGTACTCGGAAAATCCATATTTATAGCAACTTCGGTATCACGTAGTTGTACAATTATACTATTTACTAGCAAAACTAATGTCATATTTAACATTTATTTTACTTTTTTCATGAACTTACATTATTGCATACATTTTCTTCTCCATTTTATATTCTATCCATTTTTTATTCTATCCCTACTTCACATTTTAGCGAATGGTAATTATTTATGATAATTTACGTCTAATGTGACGTTGAAATCACTACTTGCATTGTTTTAACTATATACAAAATCGTCATTATCTCCTAGGACAATTGAGAGATTAGCTAGTGCAGAAGGAAATGTGAATTAATACTGTGCTTTCTTTTTCAGCCATTAAAATGCAGATTTCTTCCACACTTATGGCCATAAACATCTTATCATTTTCTGGTTCTACTTCAGTAATTTCTCATTATTCATGCAGTTAATTCTCATTCTTTATTCAGGTAATTTACAAACATGAATACACTGTGAATTTTTTCCATTTCTTCCCAAAGCCATATTAAAACTATCTTTATGATGCCACTATCACCATTATTTGCATCACGTTTATATCAAAACAATAAAAACACACAACAATGGATCTTTCTCAATTTTTCTTTCACAGAAAGAGGTATTCATAAATTAATTGAGTAGTTACATTTATTGAGGAAAATATGTTGGTTTGAAATTTGCTAATTTCTTTAATATAAATGATCACTAAAGAAAACAATTTTATAGACAAATTAGACGAATTCCAAATTAGAGGAATTCCAAATTAGAGGTGTAGTAGATTAATTCTTTTAGCGAAGAAAGTTTTCTTATGTCTCCTGTCATATTAATAAGGTACATTTTGGACATATTTTTCGGCGTTCCATAAGAACTTTCTTCATTATTTGAAATTCCTTTACTGAAGTAATTAACTTAATATTGACGAAAAATTCCTTATGTAGGAATACGACAATTATATGATATTTGCGTGTACGTCAATGTTTACCTGTAACACGATATTTACCTTTTTCAATTATATCAAGCCGATTACCAACCTAGTTATTAAGTAATTTCGTTCCTTTTGTTCTTGAAGAGTGTTTGCAAGAGCCTTTGCAAATCTTAAAGCTAGTAATAATAATAAAAAAATGTGCTTCTTTCTTCAGCCTATTTATAGTCGCTTGAATGTCAGTGGTCAATTACTGCCTTTTATAAGCGATTACAAGAAATAACAATGTTCAGTTATAATTACAATATTATTATATTCGCAATAATATTTACTGCAATAACAGTTACAATATCATCAATATCCAGTGATGCAAGGCATTAAGGATAACAATAAATAAGTGCATCACAGAAAGGAAAAAATAGTTTTAATAAATCCTTTTCTCCCAGAAAATCCACAAAATATTTGTAGGTCGAATCGTCATTTTTTCACCAATTACGCAATGAGTGAAACACCTATAAATTTATCAAATATCAACGTAATGAAAATTTTTGTATTATGATTCGCAAATGAAACCAAATTAATGCAATATTGATGCTTTTTGTACTACAAAAAGTTACACTGCGGGTAGTGGTAACGGTAACGGTAACGGTGACGGTAACGGTAACGGTAACGGTAACGGTAACGGTATAGGGACGCACACAAACATTCATACCCCGGGCGGAATTCGAACCCGCGACTTTCAGGCATGAGGCAGTTACGGCAGTATATGCATAGCGACCTCAGCTATTCAGGGCGGACTACGCTTATCTTTGTGTACATCTGTTTACATCTTAATATTAGGTTTCATTTGATTTTTATTGTCGTAATATCCAACTCGCGCAAACACACAGACATTAGTCACACCGAAATAGACATTAAACTCTCCAGGCAGCACGTTGAGTTCATCCTGGGGTGACCATTGGGTGGCACTGAAATGCTGATTGTGTAATTTGATCAATACGATCTGGTTAGGAGGTGCGCCCTCAGGTCAAGGTCATCTTAATCATTTACGAAAACTGTGCATGGAAGATATATCTATTATTGTGTATGTGTCTTGTTCAGGCTGTTTTACTCTTCCTTATTTATAAACGATTAGCTTAACATACGTTATAACAATAATTGGATAAGTTAATTAATGAGTATCAAAATATTGATTCGTTTACATTTTTAATACTCTCTCGAAAAATAAATTTAAAACTAAGACCACAATAAACTTATAAGGCTAATGCATGTCATGAGTCTTTATTTTCTCTATTATGGAGTATCAGTTCAAATATTGGCTAATGTAATTGCACGTATAAAATGATCTTCCAGTTGATATGATTTAAAAATTACTGTTTTTTTAAAAAACAGAAGCAAAATAATAATGGTACAATTGTAATTAAGTTCTTTTAAACCTACTAGCATTTTCTAGTAATACCATTCTTAGAATTCCATAAAAGAAATTATTCTTTCAGGCAAGAATACATTTTAATCTTAGATCTAGATTAACACGTAAAACTCTGTTCTTCTTGTCCTCCTTCGCATGACGGCGAGATACAGTAATAGCATATCTGTCGCGATGTCACCAACATCGTGCCATTCGAACCTGTCATTCACTTGGAGGGGACAATCCTCTAATATCTCGCCCACTCCGCACATACACCGCTCCGTCCGCTGGCCGATCGGGATCCCAATGCGGCACTCGCGCACAACTGCGGATTATTGGCGTAATCCTTCAGTAGGTCAGCGGCCGTGGCAGCGCGAGGGCGGCGTGACACTGCAGGGACCTCGGGGGAGGGATTAACAGCGCTCGGCGGCGATGCGGTCTCGCCCACGCGCGAGGCGGCCCCTATCGCCCCCGCGCAGATCCCCGCCCCGCCCCTCCCCGCCCCGCCCCTCCCCTCCCCGCCCCTCCCTTCCCCCCGCCTCTTCCCGCCCCTCCCCTCCCCTCCCCGCCCCTCCCTTCCCATCCCCGCCTCTTCCCGCCCCTCCCCGTCTCGCTCCACCCCGCTCCGCCCCGCTCCGCCCCGCTCCGCCCCGCTCCGTCCCGCCCCGTCCCGCTCCGCCCCACTCCGCCCCACTCCGCCCCGCTCCGCCCCGTCCCGCCCCGTCCCGCCCCGTCCCGCTCCGCCCCGCTCCGCCCCGTCCCGCTCCACCCCGTCCCGCTCCACCCCGCCCCGCTCCGCCCCGCCCCGTGCCGCTCCGCTCTGTCTGAGCGCCCTCATCCGCGTCGCACCCACATGCCTCCGCCCAAACCCCGTGTGACCCCGACT
This sequence comes from Gryllus longicercus, assembly GCA_038098605.1. Classification (NCBI taxonomy): domain Eukaryota; kingdom Metazoa; phylum Arthropoda; class Insecta; order Orthoptera; family Gryllidae; genus Gryllus; species Gryllus longicercus. The sequence continues at coordinate 20,490 of JAZDUA010000373.1, read as the reverse complement.
CGCAAGCGAATGGTCATTTCCGTTTATGAACGGGCCGAGCTTAGCTCTGAGCCTCCATTGCCGCTTTCCATGCAGCGACTTCGTCCGGGAGGCCCTAGGTTGGCAGATTGTCGACAATAGCTAAATAGTTAGCTCGAATTCAACTGCTGCTGGAAAATACTTGCAGATTGCTTCTCAGATCGGTCGATTTTTGGGCTTTCTCCGTTCAATACCCAATGAGTGCTGGATCAGCAATCTAACAAGCAGTCCACGCAATCTTTCCTTCCTCTTCCTTGTTCTGTCCTCTTCTCTTACAATAACAAGCACTACTTTACCACACATGACGAGAGATTAGAGTGCCCCGGCTGGAGTGGTGCCCCGATGTGGGCGGTACCTGCGGGGAAAATTCAGCCACAAGGAGACGTGTAAGTAAGCGCCAGATTCAACATCCTACGCGGTATGAACACCACTTCTCCAGACACAAAACATTCACTGCACTGACGAAACTAACAACCATAGCAGTTAACTCGTCCGTAAACACCAGATAATAAATCCAGCTCTGCACTCAGGTGATGAATCTTCCTCTGCGATTGTGACACTCGCGGACTGCGACTCTTTCCTGCCCGTTCTTCGCTCGGGCTCTTTTTCTCTTCTGTTGTCCCGCAGCCGTCCCTTCGCTGCGGCCGCGTAGGTGGCCGTCTGCAATCGGCCTTCGCATCCGCCACTCACTTTATTCCCTTTGTCCTTGTCTGCCACACAAGTCTCTGTCCTGGAGGATTCGTCACCTTCCGCGACAGTTTTCTTTGTTCAGTTGCCTCCCCCTCCCCCTTTTGCCTAGTCGTTTCCTCTCGTAACTTCATCCATCCCGATCGCATCCTCCATACAACATTGCCACCCTCCTCGCAATCTCAGCTCACCCCCTTTTCATCACCTCTGTCCTCGCACCAATCGCACTTTCCTACTCACACCATCCCCGTCTCGGATCTTACTAAGCAACATACTCAGCTCCTTCCCCCAAATATTTAAGTGGTCTTCACGGACGTCTGTCCCTTCGGTCCGTTTCTTCCGTCCGTTTCTTTCGGGAAGTTTCTTCACCTCCATTAGTTCCATTCCCCTCCGATCCCATAGCTCACGCGACCGACAGTCACTTCCTCAGGAACTTGTCTCACCTCCTCACTCTCATTCGTCGCTGGTCACCTATGACTAGGGTTGTCATACGTCCGAAAAAGCGGGATGTGTCCTGAATGTTGATATGGGTCCTAATGTTGTTGTTTTTGTTTCTTGCAAATGTCATGAATGTTTATACTGTTAAAATTTCACACACCTACAAAAATGTGTTTAGGTACTGCAAATAAACTACATTTCAGAACTAAGAATTACATAATTTTACAACAAGATAATTCCTTTTTTAAGCAAATATTAAATTAGTTATTTTTGTCTTCTTGAGGTACAATCTGAGAGCTGCAAATAGATACGGTATTGTGTGATTTGAATCGAATGCATTTGTCTCTCAAAATTTATTAGTATAAGAGAATATGGAATGCAAAAGCGAAAAGGAGTTGGTCAATAAGTGTTTTAACGATGGCGAGTTTATTTAATATTAATCTAAATACCCTGAAAAACGTCCCACATTTTGTCATGGAAAAAAACAGAAAATGACCTGAATTACCTTGAAAAGTCAGAGAAATGCCTCCTACAAAAAGGGTGGCTTTTTTGTTATTTTTGGAAGTGTGCAGTATAATTAATCTTCTTCTATTTAGTAGTGATACTAATTTCTTGTTATATGATTTACTATATATTCTATTGACTTGTATAAAAATCAACAATTGGCACGTAAATATGTTTCGGATGTCTGAATTCCATTGTTACACGTAGGTCAACGTTCTCATCTCACTTATCCATACCTTACTTACCTATGACGTCCTGATCTCACTCATCCATACCTTCATTTCTGCCCCTCCCATCACCCCTTCTCTCGATCGCCCTGCGTCAACAGTACTGCACTTCGACCCCCCACTGCTCATAAACACTCTTTATTACTGCCATTACAATTTTATTTTCCTGGCCTTCGCCACATGTCCCTGGCTCTCCCACTGTATTAATGCGGTCAACTTTCCTTTCTGCATTCCCCTCCCCCTTTATATTACATCGGCCATCGTCCACTTCGCCTGCCTCGTTGCTCGCCCCCGCCCCCACGCGCTCCTCCCGATGCAGCGGCCGCGGCCGGTGCAGGCGCGCGGACCGTGAAGGGGCGGCGGGAGCGCACTTTATGGTTTAATGAAACTTAGGTTTTCATTATCGTTCGGCTCCGCGGGGAGCTGTCTTCAATATTCCACGGGCTTAAAGGGAACGTGTTCGAATAGCCATTGCCTGCTGTTCGTTTCAATGGATTTTCGTTTTGTAATTTTCGCCTTTCTGAATGAAAATGTGTAGTCGATTCATTTATGAGATTTTCACGGTAGTTTGATATTTGTAGTGACGTTAACAACACGTATCGTTTCTTCATATAATTGCATTGCATTTCTATTTTCATACGGTATGAAATTAAATGTAATACTTATATTGTAAATATTGCTTTCATTCAATGAATTAACAAAAAAACTTGGATCAGCATTATTATAGTTTTATTCTACAAAGTAGTCTAACGATGTAAATAAATCTAGTTATTATACATCATGCTTCAGGATTCTGTACTCTCGAATAATTTGTAACTTATTAAAATATATACACAGCGTAACTGATATTACGATTTATCTCCACATATTAACAAGGAAAAAAATCCAAATATTAGAGAACGCAAAAAAAGTGCGAAATGTTAATTAATTTCATTTGCATAATTATGAGGTTAAAATAACAGAAATAATTTTGTATAATCTGTTTCATCTATAGACATTTTTCACATGGAATCTCGTGTTCTCAGTACGTGTATTGCAGTATAAATACATATTATTTTCTTGTTTCTTTTTTTCTTCGAGATTACTGGAGGTATCAGCTGATTTACGGAATGAAACGAATCGTATTTCAAAAATGTTTATTTTTACGGGTGTACCTGACAATCCTTCTGACGAAAAACGTGTTAATATATTAGAACCTTCAACGCTAAGTTCCTACCATACATATCCAAGTAACAATCCTTGTCAATCGTGTGTCGTCTCTTTTCCAGAACATTCTTGTCTGATAAAAACTACTGGTGGACAAGGCGATGTTTCGTTGCAGCTTCTACTAATTGCTCTCCCATCTTATAACTTAGGAGTATTTCGCATCCTCAACAGCAAGTGTTCAAACATGTGGACTACTTTTCATTCAAAGCAAAATTTCGAAATTTGGAGGAGTGGAAATTCAAACTTCTTTCTAAATGAAAACCTTTAGTATCTTAAATACAAATATTTTTGAAAATTTATAAATGACAGAGGTTTTACTGAAATTCGAAACAACTTTTCTTGGAAAAAATTATTTCAAAGAAACATTTTCAGCCATTTATTTTCGATATTGAAAATCATATTGTTGAGGTGATGCTAATACTTTTCCTCCCTGTACCATTGTGTAGGGAGGAAATGAAAACCAATACTGTGATCAGAAATAATAATGAAATATGCGGAGCTTCTAGGGTGGTCGAATTTGTCATTTGTTCCTGCTTTTCATGCATTTTACTTCCTTGATGAATTCAAAATACAGTGAGGATAAAAGTCACTTTAGACTCGATTAAATCAATTTCAGACACACGTATTTTAAAACTATTTTGCACTTTTGGAGCTGATATTAACAAATATTGACAAGTGAAATTTTCGTAACTAGTCATGCCAACCAAAGAAATGTTAAAAATCGTATCTTTCATATTCGACAGTTTCCTACACTGTAGCGTGCGACGCGGCCTGTGTTGAAGTGTGAGATCTTTTCAAGAGAGGATTGCAAGCTCTAGCAATTTTAGGAATATCCGCCGTTTATATTATGTGTGATATGAATATCCGCATTTTATATTATGAGTGTTAATTAACGAATACATAGGTTTGGCTGTTTACAGTGCAATTGGTTTCTTAATGCAATTGCAATATTAGGAATGTCCTTTTTTTTAAACTTTCCGTGCAGAACGTCACTCTCAATACTGGCGAGTAATTGGTAGAAACTATTGAATATGTATAATTCAAAATTGTAGAGCGTCAAAACTAGTGTTTTAGCATTTGCTGGTTACTAAAGCAATGAATTATGGAAATATGGCTTTAAGTAGCGCAGTTGGCATATTCGCTAGTTTTGCACCAAAACTCCCCATGATTTTAACAAACTGCTGAAGAAGGGACAACATTATTAATTTACATGAAAACAATATTTCTTTTTGTTCTAGAAACGTAAGCTTATTTTGTGGTTCGGACGATTTATGGATGTTTTCTTCACCTTACACGAACGTTGACTTTCTTCTAATATGATTACAGAACAGGCCACGACAAAACAAGTATTCTTCCAGCTGCCGTATAATGCTGTTGGTAATCTGAAAAGAATGATTCAACTTGTGTTCTTAAAATCACATTGCAAAGCTATGATAATAAGATACAGGTTTGCAAAGAATCGGAGAATTTTCATTCGCGACATTTTCTGTTGTAAATGACAATGGATCTGGAAACTTACCGAAATCAATTTTAGCCTCGCGCTATCTTCCCTCGCGGTGCGTTTTTGTCACATATCGGTTGACTTTGAAGAGTAAATTTGAAAATATTTGTTTCTAATTTTAAAAAAGTCTTCATAAAATAATAATGTTCACTTTGTCAGTTTCGAGGTTCTTAATTGTCTGAGAACTATGGGAATGGATTTTATGAAGTTGCTTTTTTATTTCTTACCACGAAATAATGGGAATCAATGTGAACATTTTGGTAATGCAAAAATGGTTTATGGTATGAACAGTGAATAATAACATACATGTTGCGGATCAGTGTAAAACCACACTAAGCTGTCGTAAATCAAACCAGCAAGTTATTTGGGTTAATAACATACACTAAAATCCTTTTAAACGTCAGTCTGCCTGAAACTCGTTTAAAAACAATGTATCACTTTACGTCCGAATTCAAGATTTTACAGTGACCTATATTTATATTGAATTATCAAACTAAAACCTTCAAAAATGTTATACCAAAAATTTTTGTATAGATAAAAATACATACACTTACTACCAAACAGGAAGAACACGGGAATTAGACTGTATATGTCATCTCCCACTTCCTTTCCCACATTTCGTTCTCTTAAAAACCGCGGTGCACAGCTTTTGCAGCAAACCGGCGACGGACTGCGCTCAATTGAGGGCGCAGGGCTGCGGCAGAAGCGCTGCGACGGCGTCTGCAGGGCCGTAGCGGCAAAGGGCTTCCAGGCGGCGCGTCACCCGAACCGTGGCGTCGCACCGCCGCCGCCGCACCGTCGAGTGCGCTCTTTGGTGGGCGAGGCGGGGCGAGGCGGGGCGGGGCGAGGCGGGGCGAGGCGGGGCGAGGCGGGGCGAGGCGGGGCGAGGCGGGGCGAGGCGGGGCGAGGCGGGGCGAGGCGGGGCGAGGCGGGGCGAGGCGGGGCGAGGCGGGGCGAGGCGGGGCGAGGCGGGGCGAGGCGGGGCGAGGCGGGGCGAGGCGGGGCGAGGCGGGGCGAGGCGGGGCGAGGCGGGGCGAGGCGGGGCGAGGCGGGGCGAGGCGGGGCGAGGCGGGGCGAGGCGGGGCGAGGCGGGGCGAGGCGGGGCGAGGCGGGGCGAGGCGGGGCGAGGCGGGGCGAGGCGGGGCGAGGCGGGGCGAGGCGGGGCGAGGCGGGGCGAGGCGGGGCGAGGCGGGGCGAGGCGGGGCTGGGCCGTGGGCCACCCAAGACGCCCGTGATGCTGCCCCACGTGATGCTGTTTTATGAAATACCTCCAACGGTCAAAGGATTTGCGACGAGGTCTTTGATGCGGGTTGTCGTTTGGTGGGAAATGCTCTGTCGTCGACGTTATTAACGTAAAGCGCTCGTGTGGTTCCCAGATGTAATGAGAGAGTCCCATCCTTCGTGAATGTGTGTTGACGGTGCCTCATGGAACCAGAAGAGGGATTCCAGAAGTAAAAGGGTTCATGCTCATAATGACGTGTCAATCAATATATTCCGTACACGGACTGCTATAGATCAATTTAGTTGTTAAAAATAAATGTCAAGAAACTTTTTGTGTGTCCAGAATAAGTGAATTTTCATTTATTCTTTTTCATTTTTATATTATTTTCACCCCAAATCACTATCTCATTTTAATATTATTTTCATTCTAAAGGTTAAGTTCTAGCAATTAACTTGCAGAATACCATACACATTGAAACTTATTTTAATGACAACGGATCGACAACTACCGTAATTTTAACCACTGTTAAGCTACGAAATATTGCTTAGATGAATGCGAGAGCGTTTGCAGAAACTACATCAAAAAGTCCTGCCATCGCCTTTCTGTGTTCTCGTCGAATTCTGAAACAACGCGATGTCGCCGCGTGGAAACAATCGCATTCTGGGAAATTACTCAATGCGTAAAGCTTCTTCGCCGTCAGGTCAGATGGTGCGATCTACTGGTGTTGAAGGTTCGACGTTTGAAATGTAAGTTCTTTTCTTTTTAAATAACCTCAAAGAATTGTTAAAATTATTGAGTTACAAGCGTGGTGCCAAATTTTATAAGTGGTCTCTGAAGTATTGTAGTAAATATTCTATAAATTCTTAATTTTATTCTTATTGTTATACGAGTGGTAGCAAAAGAAAACTTGGCGATATTCATTATTTTCACGGTCTACTACTTTACTTTCACATGGACGAACAATAGTTTACGACGATTATATTGTTACTTATGCAAATGTTTTTAACTACATTGTGTGATATGAGGAAGAGTGAATTGAATAGTTTGCAAAAACAATTTGTGGCAAATACTGGAGCCTCCAAAAATGACAGTGAATTTTAAACTTCTGTAGTCATTATTTTGCTTTTGTAAAACACTAAACACAAATGATCTCGTACAGCTATATGTTTTGTAAAAGTGTTAAGTTCGTATTCTCTTTATTTTTGTAAATATATGAGGAAACTGAACTAAATATTGATTTACGTTGATGTTTTTCTTGAAATTTCGAAAAGTTTTATATTGCAAGGATCAAACCTCTTGCGCAAAAGAAATCTTTTTACTATCTTTATTTTTGTTTTTGTTTTTATTGATGTGGTGCAATTGCATGTATCTAAATTTGCGTTGCATGGGTGGCATCCGGGCGCAGTGTTCATTACCCCCGCCGTGCATGTGGTCCCGGGCGTCCTCGCGTGCTGCCCCGGGGCGCTGGCGCTGGCGCGGGCGCGGCGCCGAAGGTGCGGAGGAGCGGCGCTAAGTGACGCGGGGCGCGCCGCTCAAAGCCGCCGCTCACAAAGCAAAGGCTCGAGGGCGCAGCGGAGGGCGCCCGGCGCCATTGCGCGGAGGTGGAGGCGGAGGCGGAGGCGGCACGGGCAAGCGCGCTGGCGACGGGGCACGGACACGCAGCGAGGGCGGGGACACGGGGACGACACGGAGGTGCGGGAACACGGAGTAATGAGTAAAGAAGATGGGGGGAGGGGAGATATAGTTAGATCAAGCTGCAGTATGAACACAAGGGAGCAATAGCAATAGAAGGAACAATAAAATGTACACACGTACAAAGAACAATAGAATATATATATATATATATATATATATATATATATATATATATATATATATATATATATATATATATATGAGAGAGAGAGAGAGAGAGAGAGAAATAGAAAGTTGGGGGCACAGTAAAAAGTAGAGGGAACAAGAGAATGGAGAGAAAAAGAGATTGACAAAACAATCAAAATAGGAAACAATAGAATGAAAAGAGAGCAATTAATGTAGAGGGAACAGTAGAATGTTGGGTAGAATATAATATACAGGAGGAAAATAGAATGTTGAGGGAACCGTTAAGTGTAGAGTTTGAATAATTTAGTGGATTTGGGGTGAACGGATGATGTAGTCAGGCGACATAGCAGAGGCACAGGAGGCTAGGAGAAACGCAGGTGGCGATTACAAAGGCCACAGCTGATGAAGAAGCTGAATTTATCCCCGGAGGGGAGATGGAATGGGAGTGGAGGTGAGAGCGCCGGTGGCGTGGGGGGGGGGGGAGGCCATAGGAGCTCGGGCGCCCTCGGGGCCCTTTGACACGCGCCCTCGCCCCAAATATTGTTTCGGCGCCTCCCTCGAGACACCGCCCCGAGCGGCGACGGGCGAGGCTGGCCAGGAAAGAGGGACGTTGTGTGGGAGCGAACTGTACGTGGGGGTGGATAGAGTGGGCAGAGTGAAATATGGTTGGGTGAGAGGAGACATGGGCGGGGCCAGATTGACTGGGTTGGGCTGGGGGTGGACGGGTTTGAACGGGGTTTGATGGGGTTGGGCTGGATTGTGCAGGGTTGGGTGGGTTGGGTGAAGTTGGGTGAGATTGGGCGGGGTGGGGCGGGCTTTGGAGGGGTTGGGCGGTGATGGGCGGGTTTGGACGAGGTTGGATGGAGTTAGACGGGGTTGGAAGGGATTGGCCGTGCATCAAACTGATTGGACGGGGGTGGGCATGGTTGGACGGGGTTGAGCGGGATTGCACGGGTTTGCATGGATTGACGGGGTTGGACGGGGTGGATAGTTGGACGGGGTGGATAGTTGGACAGGGTTGGGGGGGATTGGATGGAGTTGGTCGTGGTTGGACGGGTGAAAAGAAGTTTGACGGGTTTGGGTAGGGTAGGTCGGGGTTGTGAGGGTTAGATTAATTTCTACTAATGACCAAATAAATAGAAAAAAAAATTTAAAATTAAACACGATTACGTTTACACGATCAAGAAAATACAAAATTGTTGAAAGATAGTCATATAAGTTAGCACTGTTTAATGTCTGAATAGATTTGAATTCGTTAAACAATATTAAAGAGTTTTGGTTGTTACTAAAATATTAATATTTTTTAACTGTATTTTTCCTGAGTATTACAAAGGGATCAAAGGAAACGCAACTGAATACTATTAGTATTTGATAGAATTTACACGGCGTTATTTAGTCCATTGTTTGTCAATGAAGATTGAATAGAAAATATACAATCTCCAGTGACAGAACTCTGAATTATAATTTCAAGGAATATCGGTTGGTATTTATTTTTTTGATAGATGTTAGTAAGTTTGTTGTAATCATTTGACCTACTGAAGGCAACATGAACTAATAATGAAGGTTCCGTTAAAACTAATGTCATTGCCATTAATATGCAAGAGGAGAAATTAATTTCCGTGTTTCTGTTGGTGAATCTAAAATTGTAAGAAAACCGCCATACCGAGGGTGTGAACCGAACCCACACTTCTCCTGAACCGAAACGGCACGCTATCAGGCCCTAGTCACCTTGAGAATTTTGGCTAAGCAAGGCGGTTTATTTGTATAAAAATTACTTAAATTTTTTTTCACAAACAAGAAGCATGTCCCAAGAAGGCGAATTCAGTTCATTTCATTTTATAATGGCAGATGTTCTTTTGTGAAGAGACTCGCCCTTCTATTCATCGACTTTGCGGCAAAACCGCAGGAAATATTCGCCAAAACTTTTTGTGATGACGCCCTCCCCTTGTTCCTGTGATCGCAATTTCGTTTTGTTCTGTATTCCAAGCAATATGAAACGAAAGTTCCGTCAGCACGCCACAACCCTTTCATTATTCTTTGCCGCGCGAAGAAAGAAAAGACGATCGTCTGGCTGTGCGCAGGCACGCGCGAAGGGGGGGGGGACATACCTCTCGCGAAATTCAGATGCACAAAGGCGCGCCTTCTGCCGGCGAATCCGAAAGACATTTCTTCAATGAGAACGCGATGGCGAAATCCGGCCGGCGTCGAACAAAGCCACGGGATAAATAACAAGTTACTCCTTGGAACGAGGCGCTCTCTGAGGGGAGCGACTGGGCGTGCCGCCGAGCGCGCTCTCGCGAGGAGGCGAGGGACGAAATCCGACGGCAAAAAGAGCATCGATTTACAAGGCGCGCTCCCACATCCGTGAAATGCCCCGTTAGTCCTCTTTCTTTGGGTAACCGATGAGGCGGCGTAGTCTCGTTAATAACGAAACGCGGCGCGCGGTGGAATAGCGCCAAGGAGGGAGTATCGGGTTGCTACGGATGAGACTTGGAGTGATGCGCCTAGCACAAAAGGCTCCCGACGCGTCATTTTATAGCCTCTACGAAGCTGCTTTATTGCGTGGATTTGTCGGAAAACATTTTTTAGGTCATCAGTAAAAATAAGAATAATAGATGCGAATTGCAGAGAAACGTGAGTATTTTGCCCTTACAGAGAAACAGAAAAATATACGTATTGTTACCCTCTTAGCTGCTAGAGAAATACAATGAACGTAAGTTTTAAAAGCTAACAATAATTTATTTCATTTTCAGTTTTTCACGAGTATTTTTGTCATTTTAAAAATTATGGGTTCCATCGAATCTAGTTTTGAACTAGTTAAAATTTCGTTTTGTAATGAATCGTAATGTAATGAATGAGTTGAAACCAGTGGCCTTAACTAGGACGACACAGGGACCAAAATTAGTATTAACGATAAGAATGGAAAAAATGTACACTGATTCATCAGAAACAAACTTTTCTTTCTCTGAATGAAAATCCAAAGCAGCGATCATTGAAATGAATGATATAAAGACATGAGTATAATAAAGAAATATTAACAAATATAATTTTCAAACTTAACAAGAATGGACCTGGATGTCTAATGACAGTAAGAACAAGTCATAATTTTAAAACATTACAAATACAAGGAAAGGGAACAAAAGATTGAATATTTTCACTGTAATATATCCAGATAATTCATCAATAACATGGAATGTTATTTTTAATCTTGTGTTACTCAATTTCTTATTGTAGATTTCCAAAACGAAAATACGACTTAGATGCCAATATAAAAACAGAATCCAATTCTGTACATGAAGTACTCGCATTTACTAAGCCATGTGTCCGCCAGCGACAGCAATGTACTTCATCTGCAGTTGTGTGCAAGGGACGATTGACAGCAGGGGCTTGTGGCGCTACACCTCGATACTTTGTAATTTCAACCAGAAGAGAAGTTCAATTCTGAGGAATCAATAGAAAAAATCTTTCATTTTCATCGATAATATTGATATTTGTTCTTATGTCCGTCGTGATAGGTAGGTGTAGGTTGATATAGTTACATAGGTAGCTTTTGTTAATCCCCCATTGCCACACCGCTCTGTCTCCCCTCTCCCCTTAAGTCACGACACCGAGAAAGCCAACTTCCCCAAAGGCGACACTAGCAAGGGACGCTACAGGAAATTAGATCTCTAGTCAGTATATCCATTCACGAGTATCACATTCATTGTTACTACTACATTCAACGTGTGTGTTAATATGTCACTATTAATCAGATATGGGATTACCTAAAACTGAAAGGTCAAATCTCCTTTTTTTTAAGTATAAGCATGCGATTCAAAAACCATTTTGATTGGAATATGTTGATGTAGAATGTTTTGATATGATCAGTACAATTGCTATGTTACTCATAGTTCTGGATTTTAACTTGGAAATGTTGGCACACACATATGGATTTTGCTACAAATCTTCACAATGAATTGCTAGAGCTTATCGGTAGGTAATCGGATTTTTGAAACAATAGTTTCAGATTAGTACTAATAGGAATTAGCTCAAGAAGTTGAAAATTAACGCGGAAACAAATCTACTGCTACACTGCGCCAAATGACACCACTGCACCTGATATTCCGAATCCTATTTATCTTATTGGATGTCATCAAGAAAGATTTATTTAGCCCAACGCTAATGAAGATACACACCGAGTCTTGTTGAATATGTCTATAAATTTGTCGCTTCGGATGGTTTCGGGAAAACATGCAAGTTCGCCCACGTTCACTGGTTTGATGCAGGCCAAAGACAGATTTCTGTGGTGTCAAAATTGAGGGGCCTACGTGTTGGTGATTTCCGGCACGTTAAAGATCGCTTGAGAATCACTGGATCGCTCTCGGTTCATGAATCCTGCAGTAACTCTACACGCGTTTAAGTTTGAATAAACGCGCAGAAACAGGCAGATAAGGTATCAGGGGCTCATATTTACCGCGACTAATTCATATGTCAAAATCGGCGCTAGCGCTCCCGTAGGAGGCAATGTCCACAATTGTAGGTATAGGCCTAAACCAGTTTTAGAGAAGGAATCAGGGTTTTCAGCTGAGGCAAAGACACAGGGCATACGTGTCTGGAATGCTACACTAATAGATCATATATATCTAATCATGTTCGGACATAAAACAAACATACGAATCAAATAAGGATATCCTATTAACGTTATCTCAGAGAATCACTGTGATAACATTTTATCCATAAAGAGAGACGAGATGATCAAGTGGATGTTGAGGCAGTTTCTACAAACAGTATGTTGCTCTGTCATCATTGTTTATAGAATATTGGGATGTGATTAATACTTGGGGATGATTACTGGTTGTAGAATGCAGGCAAGGTAAGCAGAACCAGGTGCTTGAAGGTTTGGTACTAGCTATTAGTCGTCATTGTGTTTGTAGCCTCCATTAAAGTCCCACTCCAAGTCTCAGAGATGATTTGTCTTGATTGCAATATATTGCCGTCGTGATGTAGGACAATCGATAGTTCCTCCTGAGGTAACGGGAGATCAGACTGACGTATTTATAATAGCTAAATCTTGATAGGCGTAATACAACCAAATTAATGAAAATTAAACTGGCGTGCATAATTGAACTTTCTTTTCTTTTTATGAAATTAAAAAAAATCATGAAAGACTGAATATCAATATGAGAATAATTTTATTTGCTGGAAATGTATCACGACAACCGTACACAATTCCTGCGCATGCTTATTTACTTTCAATTTATAAACATTTTTCGTTTTTAGATCAAAGAGTGAATTTTTTGAACGAGATGTGCAAACTTGTTGAAATTTTATTACTTACTTCGATGGGAAAAACTTTTACATTTCTATTCATGGAATCGGGCATTTTTGTTTTGTGCCAATATCAAACGAAATATAAATTTCTTTGAAATGGGGATTTGCAGAGGAGTTTTTACTGGCCGTAATTTTCTGGAAAATATCAAGACTTGCCTCATTGAAGGTTCATTCGTGTTCTACCAGCTACAGCAGAGACACTTTTCGTAAATGAAAATTCTTTTGAAGATGCGTTACATTTAACAGCCAAATGAAAGGACTTCAACGAAGGATGTGCTTTTATCATGCGTCCCATTTGCTGCATTTAATTGCTACTGATTGAGGTTTTATATTCCCAGTTATATTTTCTTCTTGTGAAGAATTAAAATTATATATTATATCTAGCATGTCTGTACATCATCGAGTTCTTATATATTTTAAAAAAGACAATAACAGTACTAAGAGATATATTTACTGCGCAAAAATAACCTCTTTATTTGTTATTTAAATACAAAATTCTTAGTGAAAAATTGAACGTAATCAAAATGTGCTATATAATCTAATATTACAACAATAGTCTGCTTCGTCAAATTTATGATGGATCTTCGTAACAATATTCTGAGGTCTAATGCCTGCAAATGAGAAATTAAATTAAAATTTTATTTTTATATTTTCTAAAAATTTTAGTGTTTTATTAAAACAAGTGTGGTTAAATTTGGTTAAATTTTTATACGATTAAATGTATCCCTTTTTCAGAAGAGAAGACACGAGTGTAACTATACAATGAATTTCTCGACATTTTTCTTTGATTTATAACAAAAAAAAATATTTATAACGATCGCAACTTGCCGATAACTCTTTCACAGGGGATTGATAGCTGTTATTCTTCATTTGCACAAATTGCTTAAAACGTTGTCGTGTGGTGAGTTTTGATGTAACTCAATCGCATGCCAGCCGGTAATACGTCATATCGTAGACGCTTTAGTTGCTCCATGCGCGCTTGTACACAAACCAGGAAAAATGTTCGACGTACTGAAATAAACCAAAGTGTTTGTTTGATTTAGCATTTCCATCATGAAGTTTCGATTAGTTGGAATCATCAGAATATGTACACATTCCACAAACTGGAGTTTATTCAGGACGCAGGCGACTTTTCACAGTAAGCACAAACACGTCGGAGAGATAAATGAGGGTGGTTGGCATGGGTAGTAGAACCAATACTATGCAAATTTTGAAGCGAGTACACATTTTCCTAATTTAAAGCGTTTTGAAAGTATACATTTTAAATAGGACACTTTCAAACAATAAATATAAATTTTCTTTGTATTTTTTAATTAGGAAATTTTCATGTGTTAAAAAGGTAACATCTTATACATCTTCAAAATACTATTTCTCAAATTGATGCTGTAAATAGTTCATTGGTTTAGTACAAAATGTATAGTTTATTACAATGTCATTTAAAATATATTTTTTGCGATTCACACTGAAATATAAAAATAAAACTTTTGCAAAATATATAAAGTGAACTGTAAAAGAAAAAAAATATTTTTCTCCCGCTTAATCCTACATTATTCTAAAATAATTTGACATAAAAGTTCGAAATTCTGCTACTAGAACCAGCAATCCATTATCTCTAGTTCCGTTTCTACCAGTGAGGGCACCTGCTCACGGAGAGCGTTTAGTGAGGGAACACCCCGTAAGGAGCGCTGCCGATGCGGCTTTGTCTTCTCCCTGGTCGCTGCAGGACAATTGTCCGCCGTAGTCATTGTCCGCCCTCCCTGCCATCTCCATCCCACCACTGCCTTCACCATCGCCGCAAAGCGTAATATATGCGCCCATTAAGTATTTACTCCGTGGAATGGCGCTGTGTGGATTCGCGTATGGCACGTGTTGCGTTCTGAAGAGGTAACGAGGTCATGTCATGCATGAAGCGCGTTGTGACATAGCAACATGGGCCTCAATTACTACTTTGGTGCAAACTGATGTTATATTTATAGAAGAGAATTGTCAACTGTACTGTTCTGTTTTTGGTGACCAAACTATCTATCTCACTTACACTTTAAAGTAAAAAGTTATTTCATTCTTATATTTACAAACATGTACCTATTTTGCAATCATTAAATCTCCTCCAGGATTTATGTATGAAAATAAATTCAATATTACTTTAGATTTTATTAGAAGTAAACGAAAATGACAAAGAAACGACTTCAATTGTCAGTCTTGAAAAGCATATTTTCCTACCTTTTCAAGTTCATGTTGATTCAATATTATATACGACAGGGAATATGCAATAAAATATAAAAGAATGTGACATGTACACTTTCAGTTCGTGATCAAGGAGATGCAAATTACTATATTACGATTATAAATGATTCTGAAATGCATCAAACGTTTATGTTGGGCGAAAATAGTATGTAATTGGTATTCAATAAATATACGCTTCAGGATATACAGACATTTTTACTTTGAAGTTTATACTAGAAATTACAAATGTTTTATAATTATTTGAAAAATCTTAAAAGGATGTTGAAAAATGTTCGATATTATTTTAGGTTTAAAAATGGATCAATGCCGACATACAAAAAATTACTTCATTACAAGGTGATTCTCAACTATTTTTCTCTCTAGCTTTCTCTAGCCAGGCATGCTGACAAATAAAAAATCAGGCATAATGTTTTCAACATGTCTTTTCGCAACAAATTGCTCTCGTTCGTCTACATCTAAAATACACATTAAAATAACAAGATATGTTAAAAAGTATCACATGTTGGGAAACTTCATTTAGATTTAGATTTTTGAAGACAATAATACAATAATACAGGAATATAAATGGACTGTTAGTTTCATATAATTATGAATGTATCGTCTCTTTAATAAATTTTATGGGTGTATAGCAACATTTCGTTTCAGCTTTTGTGATCGTAATCCAATATTACATTGTGTTTTTCAGAAAAATAGTAATGTTATAGTAGTTACACTTCTTGGTATTATTTTACATCCTTTTTTTTGGAATTACAAACATGATCATAAATATGCTTTCTGTCCCTTTAGTTCTGTGATGTTTGGCTTTCGCCTATGTATGGGTTTCAGAGGAATGGACATTTACCGTTTTGACGAAACTGATTAAGTTTCACAGTAATATATATTAAAAGGCTCGAAATTTCTGTCTTCTCATCCTTTTTTCTGTGACAAGTCTGTTGCTTGGTGGATGGAAAACGAGACCAGTTCAACAAAAGAGTGCAATGACCTTGAGCAGAATTAAGATTTCTGTAATGCTACACTTCTATCACTCCCCATACTTTCATTTACAATAAAGGTATTTTGAAACTTTTCAGCAAGATTTAGTTTTTGTTAAATTTAAATAACGATCACAGAGAAACATCTTAATCAACTGTAGTAAACCGTAGAAATGTTAAAACACAAAGTATTAACAGATAGCATTGAAGATTATAGTTTTGTAGTAATTATTCAAATTTTTTCCTATGAAACCTATCTTTTCTAACTTTTAATTTTGTTCAAAATTGCCGTAATTTTCATAATATTTAACTTCATGGATATAGCACAATTATGTGAGATAATTCTTCAAATTAAGATACAGAATTACTTATTTACAGAACACTAATTTGAAACAAACGACACTTAAATTATTATAAGTACTTTTATGATATTGTTTAATCCGATCCATGTTAAACCAAACATTGTAGAAAGAAAAGTGTTGTAGAGTGGGCTGGCAAAATATCTGCAGACTTTTTTCATATTTGTTTAAATTGTTTTTGGCAAACTATATTTTATTAATTTATAAACTTGGGGAAAATTAAAATCGCACTCAGATGTATCTTATAATAATAATAATAATAATAATAATAATAATAATAATAATAATAATAATAATAATAATAATAATAATGCAATATTTGTATGATTATTATTACAAGAAGTTAAAATTTACGTTAACAGCAACGACGGCAGAAGCAAAAATGCTGCTGGACAAAATCTCACAATATGGTTTTCCAAAAAGTAGCACGAAGTACACTGTTCAAGAACAACGCATAAAATACACTCCTACAACACTACAATATATAGATAACTAAAGATAAATTTACTTGAACTGCAAATGGGTATAACCCGGTGGTAGCTAATTACATAAATAAAATACTACAGATAACATGCAAAATATAATAATAATATAATAAAATAATCATGATAATAAAAATAACATTAATAATAAAATAATAATGATATAAAACTGTCTAATTCATAAAAAGTTTAAAATTACATTAAAAAAAGAAAATCAAACTCCGCACTAAATCTTTGTTTAACTGCCCTTCTCTACACTTCACTTCACTTCACTACAATTTTCACTATGACCCTTTAATCACTTTCTACATTATTTCTCTGTTCTACACTGCACGACACCTCATTTCACAATATATTCCCGACGCATCGCTCTATAACCTACTATTGTCAGCTAATTCCTTCATTTATATAGTAATACCCTAAATTAATTTCCTGAATTGTTGTACGCTACGAGGAAAGGGTTCAAAGGTTTTTGCAGGCAATGTGTTCCATTCTTTTATTGTTCGATTTGTAAAATAAAATTTCCCCAAATCTATTCTCTGCGGTCTTAAATTTATTTTGTGCCTGTGATCTCCCCTACTGATGTATGTAGCAATACTTAGCCGCCGATTAATTTCTTTCCAAGCTAGTTGACCGCTATAAGCTTTATACAAAGTGCATAGCCCTGCTACTGATCACCTATTTTCGAGAGAATCCCATTTTGCCAATTTATTGTCCCTGAAAGTAAATTTAGCAGCCCTACGCTGAATTCTTTCCAAATTTTTACACTGCAAAATTTAGTGCCGATCCCAACAAATTGTTCCATATTCCATTATCGGTCGAACAAGCGATAAATAAGCAATTTCCTTCGCGTTTGCCGTACTCTTTTTTAAGGTGTGCATTACAAGGAGGAGAGATCTCCAGGATTTCTCTACAACAAAACGAAAGAATATTAAAAGAATACTTGCAAAAACAGACTGCACGGATATCGATATAACGTAGAATAATATCTACTTCTACAAACCCATAATACAACAGCTCTTACACCCAAGAATACAGAAGCGTTGTTGCTCCATTACGCAACACGTGAATAACAAATATTAATGTCGAGACTTCCTTGAAGCCTTGCTATCGCACGCCGTGAACTGCATCGTGTGCATTTGCGCTTAAGGCTTCTGTCGTTAGCATAGGAATAGGCGCCATAATGAAGTACCTTCGTAATGGCGAGAAAGTAAAAATTGCATTTTTTAGTGAAAGTCGAAAGTGTTTCATGGTTTTATGTTTTTCACAATGTTCCTGGGTATCTAACAAAACCATAGACATCTCTCAAAAGATAGGAGGCCGCATAGCGTTTTCAAATTTCTGTGTGCTTTGAAAATTAGTTATATAAATGTGTTTGTCTTTTTATCGAGTTCATTGATACCTGTAAAATCATGGACACATGTCACAGAGAAAACTGCGTAGTTTTCTTTTAATTTCTGCGCGCATCAATGCATCTATCTATTATAATTATTCTGCAAATTATCTAGTTTCTGGCTATCTTACAAAACCGTAGACATCTCACAAAAGCTGGAGGATACATAGTTTTATTTGATTTTCGGCGCGATTTAGAAATAAGTTATATTTATTGTTGTCATGGATTTATCCTATTGATTTTTGTTAACGTCATTTTCTAAGTAGACTTCATTTTTAAGAAACCTCTCAGATTCTTTAAAGACACTAATAGTTGTCGTTGAAAAATGCATAGACAATAATTTTCGGGAGTATATTCCATGCCTAGTAGTCATTAGAGCGGATTCTCAAATTTGTTGTAAAATCACGTTTATTCTCGCAGGCTCATTGCCACACTCATCGGACGAGAAAATCTTCCGACCAATTTTAGACCATGGGCGTCATATTACATTAAATATTGATGAAGGTGTATGAATTCACGCATCCCACACAGCAACCTCACCTTATATTTAGCTTAACAACCCTGCTCGAATTAATGGAAATCTCGACCGCAGAAAGAGATGATCTGTAAGTGAGGCGCCCTCGTCTGTCTGTGAAGCCTTCTCCAACGGTCAGCGCCCACCGCACAGCGCGTCGCCCGCGAGTCGACCTGCAGAAAAGAGTCCCCAGACGGCGCCTTGTGGAGCTCTGCCCCGTCTTGCCGTCCCTCGCCTGCGCTCCGCTGCGATCGGAGCAAAAAGCGCGGCGTACTCGAGGATTTTCCGGTCGATGAGGTTGAAATGCAATTTGGACCAGTTCTGTGTTACTTCGCGTTCTGCTTCTTTTATCTCGGCCTGCCCGTCGCGTCGCGGCGCACCGGCCGCCGTCGTCTTCCCCTTTAAGGTCTCGCTGTCTTATTTCGGCCTTTTATATCGAGGCTGGCGGCGCCCTAGCGGCTTGTTCTCCCGCGGGTCCTCCTCGCCTATTGTTTTCCTCGGGTCATGCCGCTCCAACGCCGCCCCCCCCCCGCCCCGCCCCGCCCCGCCTCGCCCCGCCCCCGCCCCGCCCCGCCGCGCCCCGCCCCGCTCCCGCCGACACCGCTCGTAAGGCAACGTGGTTTTTGCTGCTCGTCGCCCCCCTTGTACGCTCTCCGTTTACGAACTTCTTCCGTATTCTTCAACGATACGTTTGATTATGCGAGTCCATAGCAGTACATTTGCTTTACAAGTAGTATCTTACATTTTGTTCTACGTTAACTGCTCAGAATTCTTCGGATTCGGAGGGGGAAATTAATTTCTTTCTTAACGCAATTTGACATTAATATTGTAAACAGCTTGCAATGTTATGCAATGGACATAAATTATTAATATTTTCTGGTAAAAAGATACATTAATGAAACCTATTTAATAGAAAAAATGTGTGCAATGCTGCAAATTACCTACATTTAAAACACGCAGCTAAAAAGTATCCTTTCAAAGTTTTTAAGCTGAAACATCTTCTAAGATTTGTCAAAAGATGATTTACGCGTTAAGAAGCATGAACCAATGTTTTTGTGTTTCTGCAGCTTCTGAAGCATTTGTGAGGGCAGTGGGTTATGCAATACTTGTCATACGTCAGTGACACTTATTTATTCCTTATTTGAGAAGATACTTCATTTTCTTGTCTATAACTCAGTCCATGTAAATTATAGATAAGTTCATATTATAATAGATTTGAAGCATAGTTTCTGTCGTATGTTTGTATTTTTCAGAAAGCCTTTTCGGTCTCATCGCGGTCGCATTGCGGCTATCTTCAGAGCTACAAGAAATAATTTCCAAATTACAAATACAATATAATTTACCACAGAATATTAAAAATTAGAATTTACGCAAATTAGGAATATTGGAACATGAAATGTGAAAGTGAAAAAAATGAAGATGAGGCAACATTACGGAATAATATCATGTATAAAATTAGAATATTAGCAAATTAGAAACTTTATTCATAATCACTTGATATTGTATTCAAGTAATTACTTGGTATTGGATTGCACGGGTGTATCTCTCTGTTCTGTAATAAAGTAATATAATTTTGCAAAGAGTAAGGATGTA
>JAZDUA010001232.1:0-139260 GCA_038098605.1 Gryllus longicercus | reverse complement strand
AGCTACAGCGCTGAAATTTGCACACGTAATATTATATATATTGGCCTTTAATCTGAGTCTTAAACGAAGTTTCTCTGAAAATCAGAACGAGCATGAGATGGAGATATTCTACAGATACTAGGAAGAAATTGACTCTAATGGCGATACTTTTGCGATTTTCTTAAAAACGAAGTTTCTAATCGAAAAATGAATATCACCAGTGAATTTCCCATAAAATTTCAAGCTTGGTCCGTGGTTTTCAAAAAAATCCGTGCCATGTTTTAAGTCGGACAACTTCGTCTATCTTTAAATGGCTCTATCTCCTAAACTATTAGAGCTACAGCGCTGAAATTTGCACACGGAATAATAAATATTTTTCACAAACTATATAACATATATGGATTCTACAGACACGCGTGTATTTGTAAATTCTTGTAGTGTAAGAAAAAGTCAAGTTTTTTATTTCCGGATGAGAAATGTGACCTCCAGGAACCTTAAAATAAAAGCTTTGTTTTTCGCATTTTGCAAGCTCTGACAATTATTAATTCAAACGGCTCTATCTCCTAAACTATTACAGCTACAGCGCTGAAATTTGCACACGTAATATTATATATATTGGCCTTTAATCTGAGTCTTAAACGAAGTTTCTCCGAAAATCAGAACGAGCATGAGATGGAGATATTCTACAGTTACTAGGAAGAAATTGACTCCAATGGCGATACTTTTGCGATTTTCTTAAAAACTAAGTTTCTAATCGAACAATGAATATCACCAGTGAATTTCCCATAAAATTTCGAGCTTGGTCCGTGGTTTTCAAAAAAATCCGTGCCATGTTTTAAGTCGGACAACTTCGTCTATCTTTAAATGGCTCTATCTCCTAAACTATTAGAGATACAGCGCTGAAATTTGCACACGGAATAATAAATATTTTTCACAAACTATATAACATATATCGATTCTACAGACACGCGTGTATTTCTAAATTCTTGTAGTGTAAGAAAAAGTCAAGTTTTTTATTTCCGGATGAGAAATGTTGCCTCCAGGAACCTTAAAATAAAAGCTTTGTTTTTTCGCATTTTGCAAACTCTGACAATTATAAATTCAAACGGCTCTATCTCCTAAACTATTACAGCTACAGCGCTGAAATTTGCACACGTAATATTATATATATTGGCCTTTAATCTGAGTCTTAAACGAAGTTTCTCCGAAAATCAGGACGAGCATGAGATGGAGATATTCTACAGTTACTAGGAAGAAATTGACTCTAATGGCGATACTTTTGCGATTTTCTTAAAAACTAAGTTTCTAATCGAAAAATGAATATCACCAGTGAATTTCCCATAAAATTTCGAGCTTGGTCCGTGGTTTTCAAAAAAATCCGTGCCATGTTTTAAGTCGGACAACTTCGCCTATCTTTAAATGGCTCTATCTCCTAAACTATTAGAGCTACAGCGCTGAAATTTGCACACGGAATAATAAATATTTTTCACAAAATATATAACATATATCGATTCTACAGACACGCGTGTATTTCTAAATTCTTGTAGTGTGAGAAAAAGTCAAGTTTTTTATTTCCGGATGAGAAATCTGGCCTCCAGGAACCTTAAAATAAAAGCTTTGTTTTTTCGCATTTTGCAAGCTCTGACAATTATTAATTCAAACGGCTCTATCTCCTAAACTATTACAGCTACAGCTCTGAAATTTGCACACGTAATATTATATATATTGGCCTTTAATCTGAGTCTTAATCGAAGTTTCTGCGAAAACCAAACGAGCATGAGATGGAAATATTCTACAGTAACTAGAAAGAAATTGATTAAAATGGCGATACTTTTGCGATTTTCTTAAAAACAAAGTTTCTAATCGAAAAATGAATATCACCAGTGAATTTCCCATAAAATTTCGAGCTTGGTCCGTGGTTTTCAAAAAAATACGTGCCATGTCTTAAATCGGACAACTTCGTCGATCTTTAAATGGCTCTATCTCCTAAACTATTAGAGCTAGAGCGCTGAAATTTGCACACGGAATAATAAATATTTTTCACAAACTATATAACATATATGGATTCTACAGACACGCGTGTATTTCTAAATTCTTGTAGTGTAAGAAAAAGTCACGTATTTTATTTGCGGATGAGAAATGTGGCCTCCAGGAACCTTAAAATAAAAGCATTGTTTTTCGCATTTTGCAAGCTCTGACAATTATTAATTCAAACGGCTCTATCTCCTAAATTATTACAGCTACAGCGCTGAAATTTGCACACGTAATATTATACATATTGGCCTTAAATCTGAGTCTTAAACGAAGTTTCTCCGAAAATCAGAACGAGCATGAGATGGAGATATTCTACAGTTACTAGGAAGAAATTGACTCCAATGGCGATACTTTTGCGATTTTCTTAAAAACTAAGTTTCTAATCGAAAAATGAATATCACCAGTGAATTTCCCATAAAATTTCGAGCTTGGTCCGTGGTTTTCAAAAAAATCCGTGCCATGTTTTAAGTCGGACAACTTCGCCTATCTTTAAATGGCTCTATCTCCTAAACTATTAGAGCTACAGCACTGAAATTTGCACACGGAATAATAAATATTTTTCACAAACTATATAACATATATCGATTCTACAGACACGCGTGTATTTGTAAATTCTTGTAGTGTAAGAAAAAGTCAAGTTTTTTATTTCCAGATGAGAAATGTGGCCTCCAGGAACCTTACAATAAAAGCTTTGTTTTTTCGCATTTTGCAAGCTCTGACAATTATTAATTCAAACGGCTCTATCTCCTAAATTATTACAGCTACAGCGCTGAAATTTGCACACGTAATATTATATATATTGGCCTTTAATCTGAGTCTTAAACGAAGTTTCTCCGAAAATCAGAAGGAGCATGAGATGGAGATATTCTACAGTTACTAGGAAGAAATTGACTCTAATGGCGATACTTTTGCGATTTTCTTAAAAACTAAGTTTCTACTCGAAAAATGAATATCACCAGTGAATTTCCCATAAAATTTCAAGCTTGGTCCGTGGTTTTCAAAAAAAACCGTGCCATGTTTTAAGTCGGACAACTTCGTCTATCTTTAAATGGCTCTATCTCCTAAACTATTAGAGCTACAGCGCTGAAATTTGCACACGGAATAATAAATATTTTTCACAAACTATATAACATATATGGATTCTACAGACACGCGTGTATTTGTAAATTCTTGTAGTGTAAGAAAAAGTCAAGTTTTTTATTTCCGGATGAGAAATGTGACCTCCAGGAACCTTAAAATAAAAGCTTTGTTTTTTCGCATTTTGCAAGCTCTGACAATTATTAATTCAAACGGCTCTATCTCCTAAACTATTACAGCTACAGCGCTGAAATTTGCACACGTAATATTATATATATTGGCCTTTAATCTGAGTCTTAAACGAAGTTTCTCCGAAAATCAGGACGAGCATGAGATGGAGATATTCTACAGTTACTAGGAAGAAATTGACTCTAATGGCGATACTTTTGCGATTTTCTTAAAAACTAAGTTTCTAATCGAAAAATGAATATCACCAGTGAATTTCCCATAAAATTTCGTGCTTGGTCCGTGGTTTTCAAAAAAATCCGTGCCATGTTTTAAGTCGGACAACTTCGCCTATCTTTAAATGGCTCTATCTCCTAAACTATTAGAGCTACAGCGCTGAAATTTGCACACGGAATAATAAATATTTTTCACAAAATATATAACATATATCGATTCTACAGACACGCGTGTATTTCTAAATTCTTGTAGTGTGAGAAAAAGTCAAGTTTTTTATTTCCGGATGAGAAACCTGGCCTCCAGGAACCTTAAAATAAAAGCTTTGTTTTTTTCGCATTTTGCAAGCTCTGACAATTATTAATTCAAACGGCTCTATCTCCTAAACTATTACAGCTACAGCTCTGAAATTTGCACACGTAATATTATATATATTGGCCTTTAATCTGAGTCTTAATCGAAGTTTCTGCGAAAACCAAACAAGCATGAGATGGAAATATTCTACAGTAACTAGGAAGAAATTGACTCTAATGGCGATACTTTGCGATTTTCTTAAAAACAAAGTTTCTAATCGAAAAATGAATATCACCAGTGAATTTCCCATAAAATTTCGAGCTTGGTCCGTGGTTTTCAAAAAAATACGTTCCATGTCTTAAATCGGACAACTTCGTCGATCTTTAAATGGCTCTATCTCCTAAACTATTAGAGCTAGAGCGCTGAAATTTGCACACGGAATAATAAATATTTTTCACAAACTATATAACATATATGGATTCTACAGACACGCGTGTATTTCTAAATTCTTGTAGTGTAAGAAAAAGTCACGTATTTTATTTGCGGATGAGAAATGTGGCCTCCAGGAACCTTAAAATAAAAGCATTGTTTTTCGCATTTTGCAAGCTCTGACAATTATTAATTCAAACGGCTCTATCTCCTAAATTATTACAGCTACAGCGCTGAAATTTGCACACGTAATATTATACATATTGGCCTTAAATCTGAGTCTTAAACGAAGTTTCTCCGAAAATCAGAACGAGCATGAGATGGAGATATTCTACAGTTACTAGGAAGAAATTGACTCCAATGGCGATACTTTTGCGATTTTCTTAAAAACTAAGTTTCTAATCGAGAAATGAATATCACCAGTGAATTTCCCATAAAATTTCGAGCTTGGTCCGTGGTTTTCAAAAAAATCCGTGCCATGTTTTAAGTCGGACAACTTCGCCTATCTTTAAATGGCTCTATCTCCTAAACTATTAGAGCTACAGCACTGAAATTTGCACACGGAATAATAAATATTTTTCACAAACTATATAACATATATCGATTCTACAGACACGCGTGTATTTGTAAATTCTTGTAGTGTAAGAAAAAGTCAAGTTTTTTATTTCCTGATGAGAAATGTGGCCTCCAGGAACCTTACAATAAAAGCTTTGTTTTTTCACATTTTGCAAGCTCTGACAATTATTAATTCAAACGGCTCTATCTCCTAAACTATTACAGCTACAGCGCTGAAATTTGCACACGTAATATTATATATATTGGCCTTTAATCTGAGTCTTAAACGAAGTTTCTCCGAAAATCAGAAGGAGCATGAGATGGAGATATTCTACAGTTACTAGGAAGAAATTGACTCTAATGGCGATACTTTTGCGATTTTCTTAAAAACGAAGTTTCTAATCGAAAAATGAATATCACCAGTGAATTTCCCATAAAATTTCAAGCTTGGTCCGTGGTTTTCAAAAAAATCCGTGCCATGTTTTAAGTCGGACAACTTCGTCTATCTTTAAATGGCTCTATCTCCTAAACTATTAGAGCTACAGCGCTGAAATTTGCACACGGAATAATAAATATTTTTCACAAACTATATAACATATATGGATTCTACAGACACGCGTGTATTTGTAAATTCTTGTAGTGTAAGAAAAAGTGAAGTTTTTTATTTCCGGATGAGAAATGTGGCCTCCAGGAACTTTACAATAAAAGCTTTGTTTTTTCGCATTTTGCAAGCTCTGACAATTATTAATTCAAACGGCTCTAACTCCTAAACTCTTACAGCTACAGCGCTGAAATTTGCACACGTAATATTATATATATTGGCCTTTAATCTGAGTCTTAAACGAAGTTTCTCCGAAAATCAGAACGAGCATGAGATGGAGATATTCTACAGTTACTAGGAAGAAATTGACTCTAATGGCGATACTTTTGCGATTTTCTTAAAAACGAAGTTTAAAATCGAAAAATGAATATCACCAGT
Source organism: Gryllus longicercus (assembly GCA_038098605.1). Classification (NCBI taxonomy): domain Eukaryota; kingdom Metazoa; phylum Arthropoda; class Insecta; order Orthoptera; family Gryllidae; genus Gryllus; species Gryllus longicercus. The sequence continues at coordinate 133,514 of JAZDUA010001232.1, read as the reverse complement.
GAATTTCCCATAAAATTTCAAGCTTGGTCCGTGGTTTTCAAAAAAATCCGTGCCATGTTTTAAGTCGGACAACTTCGTCTATCTTTAAATGGCTCTATCTCCTAAACTATGAGAGCTACAGCGCTGAAATTTGCACACGGAATAATAAATATTTTTCACAAACTATATAACATATATGGATTCTACAGACACGCGTGTATTTCTAAATTCTTGTAGTGTAAGAAAAAGTCAAGTTTTTTATTTCCGGATGAGAAATGTGGCCTCCAGGAACCTTAAAATAAAAGCTTTGTTTTTTTCGCATTTTGCAAGCTCAGACAATTATTAATCCAAACGGCTCTATCTCCTAAACTATTACAGCTACAGCGCTGAAATTTGCACACGTAATATTATATATATTGGCCTTTAATCTGAGTCTTAAACGAAGTTTCTCCGAAAATCAGAACGAGCATGAGATGGAGATATTCTACAGTTACTAGGAAGAAATTGACTCTAATGGCGATACTTTTGCGATTTTCTTAAAAACTAAGTTTCTAATCGAAAAATGAATATCACCAGTGAATTTCCCATAAAATTTCGAGCTTGGTCCGTGGTTTTCAAAAAAATCCGTGCCATGTTTTAAGTCGGACAACTTCGCCTATCTTTAAATGGCTCTATCTCCTAAACTATTAGAGCTACAGCGCTGAAATTTGCACACGGAATAATAAATATTTTTCACAAACTATATAACATATATCGATTCTACAGACACGCGTGTATTTGTAAATTCTTGTAGTGTAAGAAAAAGTCACGTTTTTTATTTCCGGATGAGAAATGTGGCCTCCAGGAACCTTAAAATAAAAGCTTTGTTTTTTCGCATTTTGCAAGCTCTGACAATTATTAATTCAAACGGCTCTATCTCCTAAACTATTACAGCTACAGCGCTGAAATTTGCACACGTAATATTATATATATTGGCCTTTAATCTGAGTCTTAAACGAAGTTTCTCCGAAAATCAGAACGAGCATGAGATGGAGATATTCTACAGTTACTAGGAAGAAATTGACTCTAATGGCGATACTTTTGCGATTTTCTTAAAAACAAAGTTTCTAATCGAAAAATGAATATCACCAGTGAATTTCCCATAAAATTTCGAGCTTGGTCCGTGGTCTTCAAAAAAATCCGTGCCATGTTTTAAGTCGGACAACTTCGTCTATCTTTAAATGGCTCTATCTCCTAAACTATTAGAGCTACAGCGCTGAAATTTGCACACGGAATAATAAATATTTTTCACAAACTATATAACATATATCGATTCTACAGACACGCGTGTATTTCTAAATTCTTGGAGTGTGAGAAAAAGTCAAGTTTTTTATTTCCGGATGAGAAATGTGGCCTCCAGGAACCTTAAAATAAAAGCTTTGTTTTTTCGCATTTTGCAAGCTCTGACAATTATTAATTCAAACGGCTCTATCTCCTAAACTATTACAGCTACAGCGCTGAAATTTGCACACGTAATATTATATATAGTGGCCTTTAATCTGAGTCTTAAACGAAGTTTCTCCGAAAATCAGAACGAGCATGAGATGGAGATATTCTACAGTTACTAGGAAGAAATTGTCTCTAATGGCGATACTTTTGCGATTTTCTTAAAAACTAAGTTTCTAATCGAAAAATGAATATCACCAGTGAATTTCCCATAAAATTTCGAGCTTGGTCCGTGGTTTTCAAAAAAATCCGTGCCATGTTTTAAGTCGGACAACATCGCCTATCTTTAAATGGCTCTATCTCCTAAACTATTAGAGCTACAGCGCTGAAATTTGCACACGGAATAATAAATACTTTTCACAAACTATATAACATATATCGATTCTACAGACACGCGTGTATTTCTAAATTCTTGTAGTGTGAGAAAAAGTCAAGTTTTTTATTTCCGGATGAGAAATGTGGCCTCCAGGAACCTTAAAATGAAAGCATTGTTTTTTCGCATTTTGCAAGCTCTGACAATTATTACTTCAAACGGCTCTATCTCCTAAACTATTACAGCTACAGCGCTGAAATTTGCACACGAAATATTATATATATTGGCCTTTAATCTGAGTCTTAAACGAAGTTTCTCCGAAAATCAGAACGAGCATGAGATGGAAATATTCAACAGTTACTAGAAAGAAATTGACTCTAATGGCAATACTTTTGCGATTTTCTTAAAAACTAAGTTTATAATCGAAAAATGAATATCGCCAGTGAATTTCCCATAAAATTTCGAGCTTGGTCCGTGGTTTTCAAAAAAATCCGTGCCATGTCTTAAATCGGACAACTTCGTCGATCTTTAAATGGCTCTATCTCCTAAACTATTAGAGCTAGAGCGCTGAAATTTGCACACGGAATAATAAATATTTTTCACAAAGTATATAACATATATGGATTCGACAGACTCGCGTGTATTTCTAAATTCTTGTAGTGTAAGAAAAAGTCAAGTTTTTTATTTCCGGATGAGAAATCTGGGCTCCAGGAACCTTAAAATAAAAGCATTGTTTTTTCGCATTTTGCAAGCTCTGACAATTATTAATTCAAACGGCTCTATCTCCTAAACTATTACAGCTACAGCGCTGAAATTTGCACACGTAATATTATATATAGTGGCCTTTAATCTGAGTCTTAAACGAAGTTTCTCCGAAAATCAGAACGAGCATGAGATGGAGATATTCTACAGTTACTAGGAAGAAATTGACTCTAATGGCGATACTTTTGCGATTTTCTTAAAAACTAAGTTTCTAATCGAAAAATGAATATCACCAGTGAATTTCCCATAAAATTTCGAGCTTGGTCCGTGGTTTTCAAAAAAATCCGTGCCGTGTTTTAAGTCGGACAACTTCGCCTATCTTTAAATGGCTCTATCTCCTAAACTATTAGAGCTACAGCGCTGAAATTTGCACACGGAATAATAAATATTTTTCACAAGCTATATAACATATATCGATTCTAAGACACGCGTGTATTTCTAAATTCTTGTAGTGTGAGAAAAAGTCAAGTTTTTTATTTCCGGATGAGAAATGTGGCCTCCAGGAACCTTAAAATAAAAGCTTTGTTTTTTCGCATTTTCAAGCTCTGACAATTATTAATTCAAACGGCTCTATCTCCTAAACTATTACAGCTACAGCGCTGAAATTTGCACAAGTAATATTATATATATTGGCCTTTAATCTGAGTCTTAAACGAAGTTTCTCCGAAAATCAGAACGAGCATGACATGGAGATATTCTACAGTTACTAGGAAGAAATTTACTCTAATGGCGATACTTTTGCGATTTTCTTAAAAACTAAGTTTCTAATCGAAAAATGAATATCGCCAGTATATTTTCCCATAAAATTTCGAGCTTGGTCCGTGGTTTTCAAAACAATCCGTGCCATGTCTTAAATCGGACAACTTCGTCGATCTTTAAATGGCTCTATCTCCTAAACTATTAGAGCTAGAGCGCTGAAATTTGCACACGGAATAATAAATATTTTTCACAAACTATATAACATATATGGATTCTACAGACACGCGTGTATTTCTAAATTCTTGTAGTGTAAGAAAAAGTCAAGTTTTTTATTTCCGGATGAGAAATCTGGCCTCCAGGAACCTTAAAATAAAAGCTTTGTTTTTTCGCATTTTGCAAGCTTGACAATTATTAATTCAAACGGCTCTATCTCCTAAACTATTACAGCTACAGCGCTGAAATTTGCACACGTAATATTATATATATTGGCCTTTAATCTGAGTCTTAAACGAAGTTTCTCCGAAAATCAGAACGAGCATGAGATGGAAATATTCTACAGTAACTAGGAAGAAATTGACTCTAATGGCGATACTTTTGCAATTTTCTTAAAAACTAAGTTTCTAATCGAAAAATGAATATCACCAGTGAATTTCCCATAAAATTTCAAGCTTGGTCCGTGGTTTTCAAAAAAATCCGTGCCATGTTTTAAGTCGGACAACTTCGTCTATCTTTACATGGCTCTATCTCCTAAACTATTAGAGCTACAGCGCTGAAATTTGCACACGGAATAATAAATATTTTTCACAAACTATATAACATATATCGATTCTACAGACACGCGTGTATTTGTAAATTCTTGTAGTGTAAGAAAAAGTCACGTTTTTTATTTCCGGATGAGAAATGTGGCCTCCAGGAACCTTAAAATAAAAGCTTTGTTTTTTCGCATTTTGCAAGCTCTGACAATTATTAATTCAAACGGCTCTATCTCCTAAACTATTACAGCTACAGCGCTGAAATTTGCACACGTAATATTATATATATTGGCCTTTAATCTGAGTCTTAAACGAAGTTTCTCCGAAAATCAGAACGAGCATGAGATGGAGATATTCTACAGTTACTAGGAAGAAATTGACTCTAATGGCGATACTTTTGCGATTTTCTTAAAAACAAAGTTTCTAATCGAAAAATGAATATCACCAGTGAATTTCCCATAAAATTTCGAGCTTGGTCCGTGGTCTTCAAAAAAATCCGTGCCATGTTTTAAGTCGGACAACTTCGTCTATCTTTAAATGGCTCTATCTCCTAAACTATTTGAGCTACAGCGCTGAAATTTGCACACGGAATAATAAATATTTTTCACAAACTATATAACATATATCGATTCTACAGACACGCGTGTATTTCTAAATTCTTGTAGTGTGAGAAAAAGTCAAGTTTTTTATTTCCGGATGAGAAATGTGGCCTCCAGGAACCTTAAAATAAAAGCTTTGTTTTTTCGCATTTTGCAAGCTCTGACAATTATTAATTCAAACGGCTCTATCTCCTAAACTATTACAGCTACAGCGCTGAAATTTGCACACGTAATATTATATATAGTGGCCTTTAATCTGAGTCTTAAACGAAGTTTCTCCGAAAATCAGAACGAGCATGAGATGGAGATATTCTACAGTTACTAGGAAGAAATTGTCTCTAATGGCGATACTTTTGCGATTTTCTTAAAAACTAAGTTTCTAATCGAAAAATGAATATCACCAGTGAATTTCCCATAAAATTTCGAGCTTGGTCCGTGGTTTTCAAAAAAATCCGTGCCATGTTTTAAGTCGGACAACTTCGCCTATCTTTAAATGGCTCTATCTCCTAAACTATTAGAGCTACAGCGCTGAAATTTGCACACGGAATAATAAATACTTTTCACAAACTATATAACATATATCGATTCTACAGACACGCGTGTATTTCTAAATTCTTGTAGTGTAAGAAAAAGTCAAGTTTTTTTATTTCCGGATGAGAAATGTGGCCTCCAGGAACCTTAAAATAAAAGCTTTGTTTTTTCGCATTTTGCAAGCTCGGACAATTATTAATTTAAACGGCTCTATCTCCTAAACTATTACAGCTACAGCGCTGAAATTTGCACACGTAATATTATATATAGTGGCCTTTAATCTGAGTCTTAAACGAAGTTTCTCCGAAAATCAGAACGAGCATGAGATGGAGATATTCTACAGTTACTAGGAAGAAATTGACTCTAATGGCGATACTTTTGCGATTTTCTTAAAAACTAAGTTTCTAATCGAAAAATGAATATCACCAGTGAATTTCCCATAAAATTTCGAGCTTGGTCCGTGGTTTTCAAAAAAATCCGTGCCATGTTTTAAGTCGGACAACTTTGCCTATCTTTAAATGGCTCTATCTCCTAAACTATTAGAGCTACAGCGCTGAAATTTGCACACGGAATAATAAATATTTTTCACAAACTATATAACATATATCGATTCTACAGACACGCGTGTATTTCTAAATTCTTGAAGTGTGAGAAAAAGTCAAGTTTTTTATTTCCGGATGAGAAATCTGGCCTCCAGGAACCTTAAAATAAAAGCTTTGTTTTTTCGCATTTTGCAAGCTCTGACAATTATTAATTCAAACGGCTCTATCTCCTAAACTATTACAGCTACAGCGCTGAAATTTGCACACGTAATATTATATATATTGGCCTTTAATCTGAGTCTTAAACGAAGTTTCTCCGAAAATCAGAAGGAGCATGAGATGGAGATATTCTACAGTTACTAGGAAGAAATTGACTCTAATGGCGATACTTTTGCGATTTTCTTAAAAACGAAGTTTCTAATCGAAAAATGAATATCACCAGTGAATTTCCCATAAAATTTCAAGCTTGGTCCGTGGTTTTCAAAAAAATCCGTGCCATGTTTTAAGTCGGACAACTTCGTCTATCTTTAAATGGCTCTATCTCCTAAACTATTAGAGCTACAGCGCTGAAATTTGCACAAGGAATAATAAATATTTTTCACAAACTATATAACATATATGGATTCTACAGACACGCGTGTATTTCTAAATTCTTGTAGTGTAAGAAAAAGTCCAGTTTTTTATTTCCGGATGAGAAATGTGGCCTCCAGGAACCTTAAAATAAAAGCTTTGTTTTTTCGCATTTTGCAAGCTCTGACAATTATTAATTCAAACGGCTCTATCTCCTAAACTATTACAGCTACAGCGCTGAAATTTGCACACGTAATATTATATATATTGGCCTTTAATCTGAGTCTTAAACGAAGTTTCTCCGAAAATCAGAAGGAGCATGAGATGGAGATATTCTACAGTTACTAGGAAGAAATTGACTCTAATGGCGATACTTTTGCGATTTTCTTAAAAACTAAGTTTCTAATCGAAAAATGAATATCACCAGTGAATTTCCCATAAAATTTCAAGCTTGGTCCGTGGTTTTCAAAAAAATCCGTGCCATGTTTTAAGTCGGACAACTTCGCCTATCTTTAAATGGCTCAATCTCCTAAACTATTAGAGCTACAGCACTGAAATTTGCACACGGAATAATAAATATTTTTCACAAACTATATAACATATATCGATTCTACAGACACGCGTGTATTTCTAAATTCTTGTAGTGTAAAAAAAAGTCAAGTTTTTTATTTCCGGATGAGAAATGTGGCCTCCAGGAACCTTACAATAAAAGCTTTGTTTTTTCGCATTTTGCAAGCTCTGACAATTATTAATTCAAACGGCTCTAACACCTAAACTATTACAGCTACAGCGCTGAAATTTGCACACGTATTATTATATATATTGGCCTTTAATCTGAGTCTTAAACGAAGTTTCTCCGAAAATCAGAACGAGCATGAGATGGAGATATTCTACAGTTACTAGGAAGAAATTGACTCTAATGGCGATACTTTTGCGATTTTCTTAAAAACGAAGTTTAATATCGAAAAATGAATATCACCAGTGAATTTCCCATAAAATTTCAAGCTTGGTCCGTGGTTTTCAAAAAAATCCGTGCCATGTTTTAAGTCGGACAACTTCGTCTATCTTTAAATGGCTCTATCTCCTAAACTATTAGAGCTACAGCGCTGAAATTTGCACACGGAATAATAAATATTTTTCACAAACTATATAACATATATGGATTCTACAGACACGCGTGTATTTCTAAATTCTTGTAGTGTAAGAAAAAGTCAAGTTTTTTATTTCCGGATGAGAAATGTGGCCTCCAGGAACCTTAAAATAAAAGCTTTGTTTTTTCGCATTTTGCAAGCTCAGACAATTATTAATCCAAACGGCTCTATCTCCTAAACTATTACAGCTACAGCGCTGAAATTTGCACACGTAATATTACTATATATTGGCCTTTAATCTGAGTCTTAAACGAAGTTTCTCCGAAAATCAGAACGAGCATGAGATGGAGATATTCTACAGTTACTAGGAAGAAATTGACTCTAATGGCGATACTTTTGCGATTTTCTTAAAAACGAAGTTTAAAATCGAAAAATGAATATCACCAGTGAATTTCCCATAAAATTTCAAGCTTGGTCCGTGGTTTTCAAAAAAATCCGTGCCATGTTTTAAGTCGGACAACTTCGTCTATCTTTAAATGGCTCTATCTCCTAAACTATGAGAGCTACAGCGCTGAAATTTGCACACGGAATAATAAATATTTTTCACAAACTATATAACATATATGGATTCTACAGACACGCGTGTATTTCTAAATTCTTGTAGTGTAAGAAAAAGTCAAGTTTTTTATTTCCGGATGAGAAATGTGGCCTCCAGGAACCTTAAAATAAAAGCTTTGTTTTTTCGCATTTTGCAAGCTCAGACAATTATTAATCCAAACGGCTCTATCTCCTAAACTATTACAGCTACAGCGCTGAAATTTGCACACGTAATATTATATATATTGGCCTTTAATCTGAGTCTTAAACGAAGTTTCTCCGAAAATCAGAACGAGCATGAGATGGAGATATTCTACAGTTACTAGGAAGAAATTGACTCTAATGGCGATACTTTTGCGATTTTCTTAAAAACTAAGTTTCTAATCGAAAAATGAATATCACCAGTGAATTTCCCATAAAATTTCGAGCTTGGTCCGTGGTTTTCAAAAAAATCCGTGCCATGTTTTAAGTCGGACAACTTCGCCTATCTTTAAATGGCTCTATCTCCTAAACTATTAGAGCTACAGCGCTGAAATTTGCACACGGAATAATAAATATTTTTCACAAACTATATAACATATATCGATTCTACAGACACGCGTGTATTTGTAAATTCTTGTAGTGTAAGAAAAAGTCACGTTTTTTATTTCCGGATGAGAAATGTGGCCTCCAGGAACCTTAAAATAAAAGCTTTGTTTTTTCGCATTTTGCAAGCTCTGACAATTATTAATTCAAACGGCTCTATCTCCTAAACTATTACAGCTACAGCGCTGAAATTTGCACACGTAATATTATATATATTGGCCTTTAATCTGAGTCTTAAACGAAGTTTCTCCGAAAATCAGAACGAGCATGAGATGGAGATATTCTACAGTTACTAGGAAGAAATTGACTCTAATGGCGATACTTTTGCGATTTTCTTAAAAACAAAGTTTCTAATCGAAAAATGAATATCACCAGTGAATTTCCCATAAAATTTCGAGCTTGGTCCGTGGTCTTCAAAAAAATCCGTGCCATGTTTTAAGTCGGACAACTTCGTCTATCTTTAAATGGCTCTATCTCCTAAACTATTAGAGCTACAGCGCTGAAATTTGCACACGGAATAATAAATATTTTTCACAAACTATATAACATATATCGATTCTACAGACACGCGTGTATTTCTAAATTCTTGGAGTGTGAGAAAAAGTCAAGTTTTTTATTTCCGGATGAGAAATGTGGCCTCCAGGAACCTTAAAATAAAAGCTTTGTTTTTTCGCATTTTGCAAGCTCTGACAATTATTAATTCAAACGGCTCTATCTCCTAAACTATTACAGCTACAGCGCTGAAATTTGCACACGTAATATTATATATAGTGGCCTTTAATCTGAGTCTTAAACGAAGTTTCTCCGAAAATCAGAACGAGCATGAGATGGAGATATTCTACAGTTACTAGGAAGAAATTGTCTCTAATGGCGATACTTTTGCGATTTTCTTAAAAACTAAGTTTCTAATCGAAAAATGAATATCACCAGTGAATTTCCCATAAAATTTCGAGCTTGGTCCGTGGTTTTTCAAAAAAATCCGTGCCATGTTTTAAGTCGGACAACATCGCCTATCTTTAAATGGCTCTATCTCCTAAACTATTAGAGCTACAGCGCTGAAATTTGCACACGGAATAATAAATACTTTTCACAAACTATATAACATATATCGATTCTACAGACACGCGTGTATTTCTAAATTCTTGTAGTGTGAGAAAAAGTCAAGTTTTTTATTTCCGGATGAGAAATGTGGCCTCCAGGAACCTTAAAATGAAAGCATTGTTTTTTCGCATTTTGCAAGCTCTGACAATTATTACTTCAAACGGCTCTATCTCCTAAACTATTACAGCTACAGCGCTGAAATTTGCACACGAAATATTATATATATTGGCCTTTAATCTGAGTCTTAAACGAAGTTTCTCCGAAAATCAGAACGAGCATGAGATGGAAATATTCAACAGTTACTAGAAAGAAATTGACTCTAATGGCAATACTTTTGCGATTTTCTTAAAAACTAAGTTTATAATCGAAAATGAATATCGCCAGTGAATTTCCCATAAAATTTCGAGCTTGGTCCGTGGTTTTCAAAAATATCCGTGCCATGTCTTAAATCGGACAACTTCGTCGATCTTTAAATGGCTCTATCTCCTAAACTATTAGAGCTAGAGCGCTGAAATTTGCACACGGAATAATAAATATTTTTCACAAAGTATATAACATATATGGATTCGACAGACTCGCGTGTATTTCTAAATTCTTGTAGTGTAAGAAAAAGTCAAGTTTTTTATTTCCGGATGAGAAATCTGGGCTCCAGGAACCTTAAAATAAAAGCATTGTTTTTTCGCATTTTGCAAGCTCTGACAATTATTAATTCAAACGGCTCTATCTCCTAAACTATTACAGCTACAGCGCTGAAATTTGCACACGTAATATTATATATAGTGGCCTTTAATCTGAGTCTTAAACGAAGTTTCTCCGAAAATCAGAACGAGCATGAGATGGAGATATTCTACAGTTACTAGGAAGAAATTGACTCTAATGGCGATACTTTTGCGATTTTCTTAAAAACTAAGTTTCTAATCGAAAAATGAATATCACCAGTGAATTTCCCATAAAATTTCGAGCTTGGTCCGTGGTTTTCAAAAAAATCCGTGCCGTGTTTTAAGTCGGACAACTTCGCCTATCTTTAAATGGCTCTATCTCCTAAACTATTAGAGCTACAGCGCTGAAATTTGCACACGGAATAATAAATATTTTTCACAAGCTATATAACATATATCGATTCTAAGACACGCGTGTATTTCTAAATTCTTGTAGTGTGAGAAAAAGTCAAGTTTTTTATTTCCGGATGAGAAATGTGGCCTCCAGGAACCTTAAAATAAAAGCTTTGTTTTTTTCGCATTTTCAAGCTCTGACAATTATTAATTCAAACGGCTCTATCTCCTAAACTATTACAGCTACAGCGCTGAAATTTGCACAAGTAATATTATATATATTGGCCTTTAATCTGAGTCTTAAACGAAGTTTCTCCGAAAATCAGAACGAGCATGACATGGAGATATTCTACAGTTACTAGGAAGAAATTTACTCTAATGGCGATACTTTTGCGATTTTCTTACAAAACTAAGTTTCTAATCGAAAAATGAATATCGCCAGTATATTTTCCCATAAAATTTCGAGCTTGGTCCGTGGTTTTCAAAACAATCCGTGCCATGTCTTAAATCGGACAACTTCGTCGATCTTTAAATGGCTCTATCTCCTAAACTATTAGAGCTAGAGCGCTGAAATTTGCACACGGAATAATAAATATTTTTCACAAACTATATAACATATATGGATTCTACAGACACGCGTGTATTTCTAAATTCTTGTAGTGTAAGAAAAAGTCAAGTTTTTTATTTCCGGATGAGAAATCTGGCCTCCAGGAACCTTAAAATAAAAGCTTTGTTTTTTCGCATTTTGCAAGCTTGACAATTATTAATTCAAACGGCTCTATCTCCTAAACTATTACAGCTACAGCGCTGAAATTTGCACACGTAATATTATATATATTGGCCTTTAATCTGAGTCTTAAACGAAGTTTCTCCGAAAATCAGAACGAGCATGAGATGGAAATATTCTACAGTAACTAGGAAGAAATTGACTCTAATGGCGATACTTTTGCAATTTTCTTAAAAACTAAGTTTCTAATCGAAAAATGAATATCACCAGTGAATTTCCCATAAAATTTCAAGCTTGGTCCGTGGTTTTCAAAAAAATCCGTGCCATGTTTTAAGTCGGACAACTTCGTCTATCTTTACATGGCTCTATCTCCTAAACTATTAGAGCTACAGCGCTGAAATTTGCACACGGAATAATAAATATTTTTCACAAACTATATAACATATATCGATTCTACAGACACGCGTGTATTTGTAAATTCTTGTAGTGTAAGAAAAAGTCACGTTTTTTATTTCCGGATGAGAAATGTGGCCTCCAGGAACCTTAAAATAAAAGCTTTGTTTTTTCGCATTTTGCAAGTCTGACAATTATTAATTCAAACGGCTCTATCTCCTAAACTATTACAGCTACAGCGCTGAAATTTGCACACGTAATATTATATATATTGGCCTTTAATCTGAGTCTTAAACGAAGTTTCTCCGAAAATCAGAACGAGCATGAGATGGAGATATTCTACAGTTACTAGGAAGAAATTGACTCTAATGGCGATACTTTTGCGATTTTCTTAAAAACAAAGTTTCTAATCGAAAAATGAATATCACCAGTGAATTTCCCATAAAATTTCGAGCTTGGTCCGTGGTCTTCAAAAAAATCCGTGCCATGTTTTAAGTCGGACAACTTCGTCTATCTTTAAATGGCTCTATCTCCTAAACTATTTGAGCTACAGCGCTGAAATTTGCACACGGAATAATAAATATTTTTCACAAACTATATAACATATATCGATTCTACAGACACGCGTGTATTTCTAAATTCTTGTAGTGTGAGAAAAAGTCAAGTTTTTTATTTCCGGATGAGAAATGTGGCCTCCAGGAACCTTAAAATAAAAGCTTTGTTTTTTCGCATTTTGCAAGCTCTGACAATTATTAATTCAAACGGCTCTATCTCCTAAACTATTACAGCTACAGCGCTGAAATTTGCACACGTAATATTATATATAGTGGCCTTTAATCTGAGTCTTAAACGAAGTTTCTCCGAAAATCAGAACGAGCATGAGATGGAGATATTCTACAGTTACTAGGAAGAAATTGTCTCTAATGGCGATACTTTTGCGATTTCTTAAAAACTAAGTTTCTAATCGAAAAATGAATATCACCAGTGAATTTCCCATAAAATTTCGAGCTTGGTCCGTGGTTTTCAAAAAAATCCGTGCCATGTTTTAAGTCGGACAACTTCGCCTATCTTTAAATGGCTCTATCTCCTAAACTATTAGAGCTACAGCGCTGAAATTTGCACACGGAATAATAAATACTTTTCACAAACTATATAACATATATCGATTCTACAGACACGCGTGTATTTCTAAATTCTTGTAGTGTAAGAAAAAAGTCAAGTTTTTTTATTTCCGGATGAGAAATGTGGCCTCCAGGAACCTTAAAATAAAAGCTTTGTTTTTTCGCATTTTGCAAGCTCGGACAATTATTAATTTAAACGGCTCTATCTCCTAAACTATTACAGCTACAGCGCTGAAATTTGCACACGTAATATTATATATAGTGGCCTTTAATCTGAGTCTTAAACGAAGTTTCTCCGAAAATCAGAACGAGCATGAGATGGAGATATTCTACAGTTACTAGGAAGAAATTGACTCTAATGGCGATACTTTTGCGATTTTCTTAAAAACTAAGTTTCTAATCGAAAAATGAATATCACCAGTGAATTTCCATAAAATTTCGAGCTTGGTCCGTGGTTTTCAAAAAAATCCGTGCCATGTTTTAAGTCGGACAACTTTGCCTATCTTTAAATGCTCTATCTCCTAAACTATTAGAGCTACAGCGCTGAAATTTGCACACGGAATAATAAATATTTTTCACAAACTATATAACATATATCGATTCTACAGACACGCGTGTATTTCTAATTCTTGAAGTGTGAGAAAAAGTCAAGTTTTTTATTTCCGGATGAGAAATCTGGCCTCCAGGAACCTTAAAATAAAAGCTTTGTTTTTTCGCATTTTGCAAGCTCTGACAATTATTAATTCAAACGGCTCTATCTCCTAAACTATTACAGCTACAGCGCTGAAATTTGCACACGTAATATTATATATATTGGCCCTTTAATCTGAGTCTTAAACGAAGTTTCTCCGAAAATCAGAAGGAGCATGAGATGGAGATATTCTACAGTTACTAGGAAGAAATTGACTCTAATGGCGATACTTTGCGATTTTCTTAAAAACGAAGTTTCTAATCGAAAAATGAATATCACCAGTGAATTTCCCATAAAATTTCAAGCTTGGTCCGTGGTTTTCAAAAAAATCCGTGCCATGTTTTAAGTCGGACAACTTCGTCTATCTTTAAATGGCTCTATCTCCTAAACTATTAGAGCTACAGCGCTGAAATTTGCACAAGGAATAATAAATATTTTTCACAAACTATATAACATATATGGATTCTACAGACACGCGTGTATTTCTAAATTCTTGTAGTGTAAGAAAAAGTCCAGTTTTTTATTTCCGGATGAGAAATGTGGCCTCCAGGAACCTTAAAATAAAAGCTTTGTTTTTTCGCATTTTGCAAGCTCTGACAATTATTAATTCAAACGGCTCTATCTCCTAAACTATTACAGCTACAGCGCTGAAATTTGCACACGTAATATTATATATATTGGCCTTTAATCTGAGTCTTAAACGAAGTTTCTCCGAAAATCAGAAGGAGCATGAGATGGAGATATTCTACAGTTACTAGGAAGAAATTGACTCTAATGGCGATACTTTTGCGATTTTCTTAAAAACTAAGTTTCTAATCGAAAAATGAATATCACCAGTGGAATTTCCCATAAAATTTCAAGCTTGGTCCGTGGTTTTCAAAAAAATCCGTGCCATGTTTTAAGTCGGACAACTTCGCCTATCTTTAAATGGCTCAATCTCCTAAACTATTAGAGCTACAGCACTGAAATTTGCACACGGAATAATAAATATTTTTCACAAACTATATAACATATATCGATTCTACAGACACGCGTGTATTTCTAAATTCTTGTAGTGTAAAAAAAAGTCAAGTTTTTTATTTCCGGATGAGAAATGTGGCCTCCAGGAACCTTACAATAAAAGCTTTGTTTTTTCGCATTTTGCAAGCTCTGACAATTATTAATTCAAACGGCTCTAACACCTAAACTATTACAGCTACAGCGCTGAAATTTGCACACGTATTATTATATATATTGGCCTTTCATCTGAGTCTTAAACGAAGTTTCTCCGAAAATCAGAACGAGCATGAGATGGAGATATTCTACAGTTACTAGGAAGAAATTGACTCTAATGGCGATACTTTTGCGATTTTCTTAAAAACGAAGTTTAATATCGAAAAATGAATATCACCAGTGAATTTCCCATAAAATTTCAAGCTTGGTCCGTGGTTTTCAAAAAAATCCGTGCCATGTTTTAAGTCGGACAACTTCGTCTATCTTTAAATGGCTCTATCTCCTAAACTATTAGAGCTACAGCGCTGAAATTTGCACACGGAATAATAAATATTTTTCACAAACTATATAACATATATGGATTCTACAGACACGCGTGTATTTCTAAATTCTTGTAGTGTAAGAAAAAGTCAAGTTTTTTATTTCCGGATGAGAAATGTGGCCTCCAGGAACCTTAAATAAAAGCTTTGTTTTTTCGCATTTTGCAAGCTCAGACAATTATTAATCCAAACGGCTCTATCTCCTAAACTATTACAGCTACAGCGCTGAAATTTGCACACGTAATATTATATATATTGGCCTTTAATCTGAGTCTTAAACGAAGTTTCTCCGAAAATCAGAACGAGCATGAGATGGAGATATTCTACAGTTACTAGGAAGAAATTGACTCTAATGGCGATACTTTTGCGATTTTCTTAAAAACTAAGTTTCTAATCGAAAAATGAATATCACCAGTGAATTTCCCATAAAATTTCGAGCTTGGTCCGTGGTTTTCAAAAAATCCGTGCCATGTTTTAAGTCGGACAACTTCGCCTATCTTTAAATGGCTCTATCTCCTAAACTATTAGAGCTACAGCGCTGAAATTTGCACACGGAATAATAAATATTTTTCACAAACTATATAACATATATCGATTCTACAGACACGCGTGTATTTGTAAATTCTTGTAGTGTAAGAAAAAGTCACGTTTTTTATTTCCGGATGAGAAATGTGGCCTCCAGGAACCTTAAAATAAAAGCTTTGTTTTTTCGCATTTTGCAAGCTCTGACAATTATTAATTCAAACGCTCTATCTCCTAAACTATTACAGCTACAGCGCTGAAATTTGCACACGTAATATTATATATATTGGCCTTTAATCTGAGTCTTAAACGAAGTTTCTCCGAAAATCAGAACGAACATGAGATGGAGATATTCTACAGTTACTAGGAAGAAATTGACTCTAATGGCGATACTTTTGCGATTTTCTTAAAAACAAAGTTTCTAATCGAAAAATGAATATCACCAGTGAATTTCCCATAAAATTTCGAGCTTGGTCCGTGGTCTTCAAAAAAATCCGTGCCATGTTTTAAGTCGGACAACTTCGTCTATCTTTAAATGGCTCTATCTCCTAAACTATTAGAGCTACAGCGCTGAAATTTGCACACGGAATAATAAATATTTTTCACAAACTATATAACATATATCGATTCTACAGACACGCGTGTATTTCTAAATTCTTGAAGTGTGAGAAAAAGTCAAGTTTTTTATTTCCGGATGAGAAATGTGGCCTCCAGGAACCTTAAAATAAAAGCTTTGTTTTTTCGCATTTTGCAAGCTCTGACAATTATTAATTCAAACGGCTCTATCTCCTAAACTATTACAGCTACAGCGCTGAAATTTGCACACGTAATATTATATATAGTGGCCTTCAATCTGAGTCTTAAACGAAGTTTCTCCGAGAATCAGAACGAGCATGAGATGGAGATATTCTACAGTTACTAGGAAGAAATTGTCTCTAATGGCGATACTTTTGCGATTTTCTTAAAAACTAAGTTTCTAATCGAAAAATGAATTTCACCAGTGAATTTCCCATAAAATTTCGAGCTTGGTCCGTGGTTTTCAAAAAAATCCGTGCCATGTTTTAAGTCGGACAACTTCGCCTATCTTTAAATGGCTCTATCTCCTAAACTATTAGAGCTACAGCGCTGAAATTTGCACACGGAATAATAAATACTTTTCACAAACTATATAACATATATCGATTCTACAGATACGCGTGTATTTCTAAATTCTTGTAGTGTGAGAAAAAGTCAAGTTTTTTATTTCCGGATGAGAAATGTGGCCTCCAGGAACCTTAAAATGAAAGCATTGTTTTTTCGCATTTTGCAAGCTCTGACAATTATTACTTCAAACGGCTCTATCTCCTAAACTATTACAGCTACAGCGCTGAAATTTGCACACGAAATATTATATATATTGGCCTTTAATCTGAGTCTTAAACGAAGTTTCTCCGAAAATCAGAACGAGCATGAGATGGAAATATTCAACAGTTACTAGAAAGAAATTGACTCTAATGGCAATACTTTTGCGATTTTCTTAAAAACGAAGTTTAATATCGAAAAATGAATATCACCAGTGAATTTCCCATAAAATTTCAAGCTTGGTCCGTGGTTTTCAAAAAAATCCGTGCCATGTTTTAAGTCGGACAACTTCGTCTATCTTTAAATGGCTCTATCTCCTAAACTATTAGAGCTACAGCGCTGAAATTTGCACACGGAATAATAAATATTTTTCACAAACTATATAACATATATGGATTCTACAGACACGCGTGTATTTCTAAATTCTTGTAGTGTAAGAAAAAGTCAAGTTTTTTATTTCCGGATGAGAAATGTGGCCTCCAGGAACCTTAAAATAAAAGCTTTGTTTTTTCGCATTTTGCAAGCTCAGACAATTATTAATCCAAACGGCTCTATCTCCTAAACTATTACAGCTACAGCGCTGAAATTTGCACACGTAATATTATATATATTGGCCTTTAATCTGAGTCTTAAACGAAGTTTCTCCGAAAATCAGAACGAGCATGAGATGGAGATATTCTACAGTTACTAGGAAGAAATTGACTCTAATGGCGATACTTTTGCGATTTTCTTAAAAACTAAGTTTCTAATCGAAAAATGAATATCACCAGTGAATT
Organism: Gryllus longicercus; assembly: GCA_038098605.1. NCBI lineage: Eukaryota > Metazoa > Arthropoda > Insecta > Orthoptera > Gryllidae > Gryllus > Gryllus longicercus. The sequence continues at coordinate 115,753 of JAZDUA010001232.1, read as the reverse complement.
TCCCATAAATTTTCGAGCTTGGTCCGTGGTTTTCAAAAAAATCCGTGCCATGTTTTAAGTCGGACAACTTCGCCTATCTTTAAATGGCTCTATCTCCTAAACTATTAGAGCTACAGCGCTGAAATTTGCACACGGAATAATAAATATTTTTCACAAACTATATAACATATATCGATTCTACAGACACGCGTGTATTTGTAAATTCTTGTAGTGTAAGAAAAAGTCACGTTTTTTATTTCCGGATGAGAAATGTGGCCTCCAGGAACCTTAAAATAAAAGCTTTGTTTTTTCGCATTTTGCAAGCTCTGACAATTATTAATTCAAACGGCTCTATCTCCTAAACTATTACAGCTACAGCGCTGAAATTTGCACACGTAATATTATATATATTGGCCTTTAATCTGAGTCTTAAACGAAGTTTCTCCGAAAATCAGAACGAGCATGAGATGGAGATATTCTACAGTTACTAGGAAGAAATTGACTCTAATGGCGATACTTTTGCGATTTTCTTAAAAACAAAGTTTCTAATCGAAAAATGAATATCACCAGTGAATTTCCCATAAAATTTCGAGCTTGGTCCGTGGTCTTCAAAAAAATCCGTGCCATGTTTTAAGTCGGACAACTTCGTCTATCTTTAAATGGCTCTATCTCCTAAACTATTAGAGCTACAGCGCTGAAATTTGCACACGGAATAATAAATATTTTTCACAAACTATATAACATATATCGATTCTACAGACACGCGTGTATTTCTAAATTCTTGAAGTGTGAGAAAAAGTCAAGTTTTTTATTTCCGGATGAGAAATGTGGCCTCCAGGAACCTTAAAATAAAAGCTTTGTTTTTTCGCATTTTGCAAGCTCTGACAATTATTAATTCAAACGGCTCTATCTCCTAAACTATTACAGCTACAGCGCTGAAATTTGCACACGTAATATTATATATAGTGGCCTTCAATCTGAGTCTTAAACGAAGTTTCTCCGAGAATCAGAACGAGCATGAGATGGAGATATTCTACAGTTACTAGGAAGAAATTGTCTCTAATGGCGATACTTTTGCGATTTTCTTAAAAACTAAGTTTCTAATCGAAAAATGAATTTCACCAGTGAATTTCCCATAAAATTTCGAGCTTGGTCCGTGGTTTTCAAAAAAATCCGTGCCATGTTTTAAGTCGGACAACTTCGCCTATCTTTAAATGGCTCTATCTCCTAAACTATTAGAGCTACAGCGCTGAAATTTGCACACGGAATAATAAATACTTTTCACAAACTATATAACATATATCGATTCTACAGATACGCGTGTATTTCTAAATTCTTGTAGTGTGAGAAAAAGTCAAGTTTTTTATTTCCGGATGAGAAATGTGGCCTCCAGGAACCTTAAAATGAAAGCATTGTTTTTTCGCATTTTGCAAGCTCTGACAATTATTACTTCAAACGGCTCTATCTCCTAAACTATTACAGCTACAGCGCTGAAATTTGCACACGAAATATTATATATATTGGCCTTTAATCTGAGTCTTAAACGAAGTTTCTCCGAAAATCAGAACGAGCATGAGATGGAAATATTCAACAGTTACTAGAAAGAAATTGACTCTAATGGCAATACTTTTGCGATTTTCTTAAAAACTAAGTTTATAATCGAAAAATGAATATCGCCAGTGAATTTCCCATAAAATTTCGAGCTTGGTCCGTGGTTTTCAAAAAATCCGTGCCATGTCTTAAATCGGACAACTTCGTCGATCTTTAAATGGCTCTATCTCCTAAACTATTAGAGCTAGAGCGCTGAAATTTGCACACGGAATAATAAATATTTTTCACAAAGTATATAACATATATGGATTCGACAGACTCGCGTGTATTTCTAAATTCTTGCAGTGTAAGAAAAAGTCAAGTTTTTTATTTCCGGATGAGAAATCTGGGCTCCAGGAACCTTAAAATAAAAGCATTGTTTTTTCGCATTTTGCAAGCTCTGACAATTATTAATTCAAACGGCTCTATCTCCTAAACTATTACAGCTACAGCGCTGAAATTTGCACACGTAATATTAGATATAGTGGCCTTTAATCTGAGTCTTAAACGAAGTTTCTCCGAAAATCAGAACGAGCATGAGATGGAGATATTCTACAGTTACTAGGAAGAAATTGACTCTAATGGCGATACTTTTGCGATTTTCTTAAAAACTAAGTTTCTAATCGAAAAATGAATATCACCAGTGAATTTCCCATAAAATTTCGAGCTTGGTCCGTGGTTTTCAAAAAAATCCGTGCCGTGTTTTAAGTCGGACAACTTCGCCTATCTTTAAATGGCTCTATCTCCTAAACTATTAGAGCTACAGCGCTGAAATTTGCACAAGGAATAATAAATATTTTTCACAAACTATATAACATATATCGATTCTAAGACACGCGTGTATTTCTAAATTCTTGTAGTGTGAGAAAAAGTCAAGTTTTTTATTTCCGGATGAGAAATGTGGCCTCCAGGAACCTTAAAATAAAAGCTTTGTTTTTTCGCATTTTCAAGCTCTGACAATTATTAATTCAAACGGCTCTATCTCCTAAACTATTACAGCTACAGCGCTGAAATTTGCACAAGTAATATTATATATATTGGCCTTTAATCTGAGTCTTAAACGAAGTTTCTCCGAAAATCAGAACGAGCATGACATGGAGATATTCTACAGTTACTAGGAAGAAATTGACTCTAATGGCGATACTTTTGCGATTTTCTTAAAAACTAAGTTTCTAATCGAAAAATGAATATCGCCAGTGAATTTCCCATAAAATTTCGAGCTTGGTCCGTGGTTTTCAAAACAATCCGTGCCATGTCTTAAATCGGACAACTTCGTCGATCTTTAAATGGCTCTATCTCCTAAACTATTAGAGCTAGAGCGCTGAAATTTGCACACGGAATAATAAATATTTTTCACAAACTATATAACATATATGGATTCTACAGACACGCGTGTATTTCTAAATTCTTGTAGTGTAAGAAAAAGTCAAGTTTTTTATTTCCGGATGAGAAATCTGGCCTCCAGGAACCTTAAAATAAAAGCATTGTTTTTTCGCATTTTGCAAGCTTGACAATTATTAATTCAAACGGCTCTATCTCCTAAACTATTACAGCTACAGCGCTGAAATTTGCACACGTAATATTATATATATTGGCCTTTAATCTGAGTCTTAAACGAAGTTTCTCCGAAAATCAGAACGAGCATGAGATGGAAATATTCTACAGTAACTAGGAAGAAATTGACTCTAATGGCGATACTTTTGCAATTTTCTTAAAAACTAAGTTTCTAATCGAAAAATGAATATCACCAGTGAATTTCCCATAAAATTTCAAGCTTGGTCCGTGGTTTTCAAAAAAATCCGTGCCATGTTTTAAGTCGGACAACTTCGTCTATCTTTACATGGCTCTATCTCCTAAACTATTAGAGCTACAGCGCTGAAATTTGCACACGGAATAATAAATATTTTTCACAAACTATATAACATATATCGATTCTACAGACACGCGTGTATTTGTAAATTCTTGTAGTGTAAGAAAAAGTCACGTTTTTTATTTCCGGATGAGAAATGTGGCCTCCAGGAACCTTAAAATAAAAGCTTTGTTTTTTCGCATTTTGCAAGCTCTGACAATTATTAATTCAAACGGCTCTATCTCCTAAACTATTACAGCTACAGCGCTGAAATTTGCACACGTAATATTATATATATTGGCCTTTAATCTGAGTCTTAAACGAAGTTTCTCCGAAAATCAGAACGAGCATGAGATGGAGATATTCTACAGTTACTAGGAAGAAATTGACTCTAATGGCGATACTTTTGCGATTTTCTTAAAAACAAAGTTTCTAATCGAAAAATGAATATCACCAGTGAATTTCCCATAAAATTTCGAGCTTGGTCCGTGGTCTTCAAAAAAATCCGTGCCATGTTTTAAGTCGGACAACTTCGCCTATCTTTAAATGGCTCTATCTCCTAAACTATTAGAGCTACAGCGCTGAAATTTGCACACGGAATAATAAATATTTTTCACAAACTATATAACATATATCGATTCTACAGACACGCGTGTATTTCTAAATTCTTGTAGTGTGAGAAAAAGTCAAGTTTTTTATTTCCGGATGAGAAATGTGGCCTCCAGGAACCTTAAAATAAAAGCTTTGTTTTTTCGCATTTTCAAGCTCTGACAATTATTAATTCAAACGGCTCTATCTCCTAAACTATTACAGCTACAGCGCTGAAATTTGCACAAGTAATATTATATATATTGGCCTTTAATCTGAGTCTTAAACGAAGTTTCTCCGAAAATCAGAACGAGCATGACATGGAGATATTCTACAGTTACTAGGAAGAAATTGACTCTAATGGCGATACTTTTGCGATTTTCTTAAAAACTAAGTTTCTAATCGAAAAATGAATATCGCCAGTGAATTTCCCATAAAATTTCGAGCTTGGTCCGTGGTTTTCAAAACAATCCGTGCCATGTCTTAAATCGGACAACTTCGTCGATCTTTAAATGGCTCTATCTCCTAAACTATTAGAGCTAGAGCGCTGAAATTTGCACACGGAATAATAAATATTTTTCACAAACTATATAACATATATGGATTCTACAGACACGCGTGTATTTCTAAATTCTTGTAGTGTAAGAAAAAGTCAAGTTTTTTATTTCCGGATGAGAAATCTGGCCTCCAGGAACCTTAAAATAAAAGCATTGTTTTTTCGCATTTTGCAAGCTTGACAATTATTAATTCAAACGGCTCTATCTCCTAAACTATTACAGCTACAGCGCTGAAATTTTCACACGTAATATTATATATATTGGCCTTTAATCTGAGTCTTAAACGAAGTTTCTCCGAAAATCAGAACGAGCATGAGATGGAAATATTCTACAGTAACTAGGAAGAAATTGACTCTAATGGCGATACTTTTGCAATTTTCTTAAAAACTAAGTTTCTAATCGAAAAATGAATATCACCAGTGAATTTCCCATAAAATTTCAAGCTTGGTCCGTGGTTTTCAAAAAAATCCGTGCCATGTTTTAAGTCGGACAACTTCGTCTATCTTTACATGGCTCTATCTCCTAAACTATTAGAGCTACAGCGCTGAAATTTGCACACGGAATAATAAATATTTTTCACAAACTATATAACATATATCGATTCTACAGACACGCGTGTATTTGTAAATTCTTGTAGTGTAAGAAAAAGTCACGTTTTTTATTTCCGGATGAGAAATGTGGCCTCCAGGAACCTTAAAATAAAAGCTTTGTTTTTTCGCATTTTGCAAGCTCTGACAATTATTAATTCAAACGGCTCTATCTCCTAAACTATTACAGCTACAGCGCTGAAATTTGCACACGTAATATTATATATAGTGGCCTTTAATCTGAGTCTTAAACGAAGTTTCTCCGAAAATCAGAACGAGCATGAGATGGAGATATTCTACAGTTACTAGGAAGAAATTGACTCTAATGGCGATACTTTTGCGATTTTCTTAAAAACAAAGTTTCTAATCGAAAAATGAATATCACCAGTGAATTTCCCATAAAATTTCGAGCTTGGTCCGTGGTCTTCAAAAAAATCCGTGCCATGTTTTAAGTCGGACAATTTCGTCTATTTTTAATGGCTCTATCTCCTAAACTATTAGAGCTACAGCGCTGAAATTTGCACACGGAATAATAAATATTTTTCACAAACTATATAACATATATCGATTCTACAGACACGCGTGTATTTCTAAATTCTTGAAGTGTGAGAAAAAGTCAAGTTTTTTATTTCCGGATGAGAAATGTGGCCTCCAGGAACCTTAAAATAAAAGCTTTGTTTTTTCGCATTTTGCAAGCTCTGACAATTATTAATTTAAACGGCTCTATCTCCTAAACTATTACAGCTACAGCGCTGAAATTTGCACACGTAATATTATATATAGTGGCCTTTAATCTGAGTCTTAAACGAAGTTTCTCCGAAAATCAGAACGAGCATGAGATGGAGATATTCTACAGTTACTAGGAAGAAATTGTCTCTAATTGCGATACTTTTGCGATTTTCTTAAAAACTAAGTTTCTAATCGAAAAATGAATATCACCAGTGAATTTCCCATAAAATTTCGAGCTTGGTCCGTGGTTTTCAAAAAAATCCGTGCCATGTTTTAAGTCGGACAACTTCGCCTATCTTTAAATGGCTCTATCTCCTAAACTATTAGAGCTACAGCGCTGAAATTTGCACACGGAATAATAAATACTTTTCACAAACTATATAACATATATCGATTCTACAGACACGCGTGTATTTCTAAATTCTTGTAGTGTGAGAAAAAGTCAAGTTTTTTATTTCCGGATGAGAAATGTGGCCTCCAGGAACCTTAAAATAAAAGCTTTGTTTTTTCGCATTTTGCAAGCTCTGACAATTATTAATTTAAACGGCTCTATCTCCTAAACTATTACAGCTACAGCGCTGAAATTTGCACACGTAATATTATATATAGTGGCCTTTAATCTGAGTCTTAAACGAAGTTTCTCCGAAAATCAGAACGAGCATGAGATGGAGATATTCTACAGTTACTAGGAAGAAATTGACTCTAATGGCGATACTTTTGCGATTTTCTTAAAAACTAAGTTTCTAATCGAAAAATGAATATCACCAGTGAATTTCACATAAAATTTCGAGCTTGGTCCGTGGTTTTCAAAAAAATCCGTGCCATGTTTTAAGTCGGACAACTTCGCCTATCTTTAAATGGCTCAATCTCCTAAACTATTAGAGCTACAGCACTGAAATTTGCACACGGAATAATAAATATTTTTCACAAACTATATAACATATATCGATTCTACAGACACGCGTGTATTTCTAAATTCTTGTAGTGTAAGAAAAAGTCAAGTTTTTTATTTCCGGATGAGAAATGTGGCCTCCAGGAACCTTACAATAAAAGCTTTGTTTTTTCGCATTTTGCAAGCTCTGACAATTATTAATTCAAACGGCTCTAACTCCTAAACTATTACAGCTACAGCGCTGAAATTTGCACACGTAATATTATATATATTGGCCTTTAATCTGAGTCTTAAACGAAGTTTCTCCGAAAATCAGAACGAGCATGAGATGGAGATATTCTACAGTAACTAGGAAGAAATTGACTCTAATGGCGATACTTTTGCAATTTTCTTAAAAACTAAGTTTCTAATCGAAAAATGAATATCACCAGTGAATTTCCCATAAAATTTCAAGCTTGGTCCGTGGTTTTCAAAAAAATCCGTGCCATGTTTTAAGTCGGACAACTTCGTCTATCTTTACATGGCTCTATCTCCTAAACTATTAGAGCTACAGCGCTGAAATTTGCACACGGAATAATAAATATTTTTCACAAACTATATAACATATATCGATTCTACAGACACGCGTGTATTTGTAAATTCTTGTAGTGTAAGAAAAAGTCACGTTTTTTATTTCCGGATGAGAAATGTGGCCTCCAGGAACCTTAAAATAAAAGCTTTGTTTTTTCGCATTTTGCAAGCTCTGACAATTATTAATTCAAACGGCTCTATCTCCTAAACTATTACAGCTACAGCGCTGAAATTTGCACACGTAATATTATATATATTGGCCTTTAATCTGAGTCTTAAACGAAGTTTCTCCGAAAATCAGAACGAGCATGAGATGGAGATATTCTACAGTTACTAGGAAGAAATTGACTCTAATGGCGATACTTTTGCGATTTTCTTAAAAACAAAGTTTCTAATCGAAAAATGAATATCACCAGTGAATTTCCCATAAAATTTCGAGCTTGGTCCGTGGTCTTCAAAAAAATCCGTGCCATGTTTTAAGTCGGACAACTTCGCCTATCTTTAAATGGCTCTATCTCCTAAACTATTAGAGCTACAGCGCTGAAATTTGCACACGGAATAATAAATATTTTTCACAAACTATATAACATATATCGATTCTACAGACACGCGTGTATTTCTAAATTCTTGTAGTGTGAGAAAAAGTCAAGTTTTTTATTTCCGGATGAGAAATGTGGCCTCCAGGAACCTTAAAATAAAAGCTTTGTTTTTTCGCATTTTCAAGCTCTGACAATTATTAATTCAAACGGCTCTATCTCCTAAACTATTACAGCTACAGCGCTGAAATTTGCACAAGTAATATTATATATATTGGCCTTTAATCTGAGTCTTAAACGAAGTTTCTCCGAAAATCAGAACGAGCATGACATGGAGATATTCTACAGTTACTAGGAAGAAATTGACTCTAATGGCGATACTTTTGCGATTTTCTTAAAAACTAAGTTTCTAATCGAAAAATGAATATCGCCAGTGAATTTCCCATAAAATTTCGAGCTTGGTCCGTGGTTTTCAAAACAATCCGTGCCATGTCTTAAATCGGACAACTTCGTCGATCTTTAAATGGCTCTATCTCCTAAACTATTAGAGCTAGAGCGCTGAAATTTGCACACGGAATAATAAATATTTTTCACAAACTATATAACATATATGGATTCTACAGACACGCGTGTATTTCTAAATTCTTGTAGTGTAAGAAAAAGTCAAGTTTTTTATTTCCGGATGAGAAATCTGGCCTCCAGGAACCTTAAAATAAAAGCATTGTTTTTTCGCATTTTGCAAGCTTGACAATTATTAATTCAAACGGCTCTATCTCCTAAACTATTACAGCTACAGCGCTGAAATTTGCACACGTAATATTATATATATTGGCCTTTAATCTGAGTCTTAAACGAAGTTTCTCCGAAAATCAGAACGAGCATGAGATGGAAATATTCTACAGTAACTAGGAAGAAATTGACTCTAATGGCGATACTTTTGCAATTTTCTTAAAAACTAAGTTTCTAATCGAAAAATGAATATCACCAGTGAATTTCCCATAAAATTTCAAGCTTGGTCCGTGGTTTTCAAAACAATCCGTGCCATGTCTTAAATCGGACAACTTCGTCGATCTTTAAATGGCTCTATCTCCTAAACTATTAGAGCTAGAGCGCTGAAATTTGCACACGGAATAATAAATATTTTTCACAAACTATATAACATATATGGATTCTACAGACACGCGTGTATTTCTAAATTCTTGTAGTGTAAGAAAAAGTCAAGTTTTTTATTTCCGGATGAGAAATCTGGCCTCCAGGAACCTTAAAATAAAAGCATTGTTTTTTCGCATTTTGCAAGCTTGACAATTATTAATTCAAACGGCTCTATCTCCTAAACTATTACAGCTACAGCGCTGAAATTTGCACACGTAATATTATATATATTGGCCTTTAATCTGAGTCTTAAACGAAGTTTCTCCGAAAATCAGAACGAGCATGAGATGGAAATATTCTACAGTAACTAGGAAGAAATTGACTCTAATGGCGATACTTTTGCAATTTTCTTAAAAACTAAGTTTCTAATCGAAAAATGAATATCACCAGTGAATTTCCCATAAAATTTCAAGCTTGGTCCGTGGTTTTCAAAAAAATCCGTGCCATGTTTTAAGTCGGACAACTTCGTCTATCTTTACATGGCTCTATCTCCTAAACTATTAGAGCTACAGCGCTGAAATTTGCACACGGAATAATAAATATTTTTCACAAACTATATAACATATATCGATTCTACAGACACGCGTGTATTTGTAAATTCTTGTAGTGTAAGAAAAAGTCACGTTTTTTATTTCCGGATGAGAAATGTGGCCTCCAGGAACCTTAAAATAAAAGCTTTGTTTTTTCGCATTTTGCAAGCTCTGACAATTATTAATTCAAACGGCTCTATCTCCTAAACTATTACAGCTACAGCGCTGAAATTTGCACACGTAATATTATATATAGTGGCCTTTAATCTGAGTCTTAAACGAAGTTTCTCCGAAAATCAGAACGAGCATGAGATGGAGATATTCTACAGTTACTAGGAAGAAATTGACTCTAATGGCGATACTTTTGCGATTTTCTTAAAAACAAAGTTTCTAATCGAAAAATGAATATCACCAGTGAATTTCCCATAAAATTTCGAGCTTGGTCCGTGGTCTTCAAAAAAATCCGTGCCATGTTTTAAGTCGGACAATTTCGTCTATTTTTAATGGCTCTATCTCCTAAACTATTAGAGCTACAGCGCTGAAATTTGCACACGGAATAATAAATATTTTTCACAAACTATATAACATATATCGATTCTACAGACACGCGTGTATTTCTAAATTCTTGAAGTGTGAGAAAAAGTCAAGTTTTTTATTTCCGGATGAGAAATGTGGCCTCCAGGAACCTTAAAATAAAAGCTTTGTTTTTTCGCATTTTGCAAGCTCTGACAATTATTAATTCAAACGGCTCTATCTCCTAAACTATTACAGCTACAGCGCTGAAATTTGCACACGTAATATTATATATAGTGGCCTTTAATCTGAGTCTTAAACGAAGTTTCTCCGAAAATCAGAACGAGCATGAGATGGAGATATTCTACAGTTACTAGGAAGAAATTGTCTCTAATTGCGATACTTTTGCGATTTTCTTAAAAACTAAGTTTCTAATCGAAAAATGAATATCACCAGTGAATTTCCCATAAAATTTCGAGCTTGGTCCGTGGTTTTCAAAAAAATCCGTGCCATGTTTTAAGTCGGACAACTTCGCCTATCTTTAAATGGCTCTATCTCCTAAACTATTAGAGCTACAGCGCTGAAATTTGCACACGGAATAATAAATACTTTTCACAAACTATATAACATATATCGATTCTACAGACACGGGTGTATTTCTAAATTCTTGTAGTGTGAGAAAAAGTCAAGTTTTTTATTTCCGGATGAGAAATGTGGCCTCCAGGAACCTTAAAATAAAAGCTTTGTTTTTTCGCATTTTGCAAGCTCTGACAATTATTAATTTAAACGGCTCTATCTCCTAAACTATTACAGCTACAGCGCTGAAATTTGCACACGTAATATTATATATAGTGGCCTTTAATCTGAGTCTTAAACGAAGTTTCTCCGAAAATCAGAACGAGCATGAGATGGAGATATTCTACAGTTACTAGGAAGAAATTGACTCTAATGGCGATACTTTTGCGATTTTCTTAAAAACTAAGTTTCTAATCGAAAAATGAATATCACCAGTGAATTTCCATAAAATTTCGAGCTTGGTCCGTGGTTTTCAAAAAAATCCGTGCCATGTTTTAAGTCGGACAACTTTGCCTATCTTTAAATGGCTCTATCTCCTAAACTATTAGAGCTACAGCGCTGAAATTTGCACACGGAATAATAAATATTTTTCACAAACTATATAACATATATCGATTCTACAGACACGCGTGTATTTCTAAATTCTTGAAGTGTGAGAAAAAGTCAAGTTTTTTATTTCCGGATGAGAAATCTGGCCTCCAGGAACCTTAAAATAAAAGCTTTGTTTTTTCGCATTTTGCAAGCTCTGACAATTATTAATTCAAACGGCTCTATCTCCTAAACTATTACAGCTACAGCGCTGAAATTTGCACACGTAATATTATATATATTGGCCTTTAATCTGAGTCTTAAACGAAGTTTCTCCGAAAATCAGAAGGAGCATGAGATGGAGATATTCTACAGTTACTAGGAAGAAATTGACTCTAATGGCGATACTTTTGCGATTTTCTTAAAAACTAAGTTTCTAATCGAAAAATGAATATCACCAGTGAATTTCCCATAAAATTTCGAGCTTGGTCCGTGGTTTTCAAAAAAATCCGTGCCATGTTTTAAGTCGGACAACTTCGCCTATCTTTAAATGGCTCAATCTCCTAAACTATTAGAGCTACAGCACTGAAATTTGCACACGGAATAATAAATATTTTTCACAAACTATATAACATATATCGATTCTACAGACACGCGTGTATTTCTAAATTCTTGTAGTGTAAGAAAAAGTCAAGTTTTTTATTTCCGGATGAGAAATGTGGCCTCCAGGAACCTTAAAATAAAAGCTTTGTTTTTTCGCATTTTGCAAGCTCTGACAATTATTAATTCAAACGGCTCTATCTCCTAAACTATTACAGCTACAGCGCTGAAATTTGCACACGTAATATTATATATAGTGGCCTTTAATCTGAGTCTTAAACGAAGTTTCTCCGAAAATCAGAACGAGCATGAGATGGAGATATTCTACAGTTACTAGGAAGAAATTGTCTCTAATTGCGATACTTTTGCGATTTTCTTAAAAACTAAGTTTCTAATCGAAAAATGAATATCACCAGTGAATTTCCCATAAAATTTCGAGCTTGGTCCGTGGTTTTCAAAAAAATCCGTGCCATGTTTTAAGTCGGACAACTTCGCCTATCTTTAAATGGCTCTATCTCCTAAACTATTAGAGCTACAGCGCTGAAATTTGCACACGGAATAATAAATACTTTTCACAAACTATATAACATATATCGATTCTACAGACACGCGTGTATTTCTAAATTCTTGTAGTGTGAGAAAAAGTCAAGTTTTTTATTTCCGGATGAGAAATGTGGCCTCCAGGAACCTTAAAATAAAAGCTTTGTTTTTTCGCATTTTGCAAGCTCTGACAATTATTAATTTAAACGGCTCTATCTCCTAAACTATTACAGCTACAGCGCTGAAATTTGCACACGTAATATTATATATAGTGGCCTTTAATCTGAGTCTTAAACGAAGTTTCTCCGAAAATCAGAACGAGCATGAGATGGAGATATTCTACAGTTACTAGGAAGAAATTGACTCTAATGGCGATACTTTTGCGATTTTCTTAAAAACTAAGTTTCTAATCGAAAAATGAATATCACCAGTGAATTTCCATAAAATTTCGAGCTTGGTCCGTGGTTTTCAAAAAAATCCGTGCCATGTTTTAAGTCGGACAACTTTGCCTATCTTTAAATGGCTCTATCTCCTAAACTATTAGAGCTACAGCGCTGAAATTTGCACACGGAATAATAAATATTTTTCACAAACTATATAACATATATCGATTCTACAGACACGCGTGTATTTCTAAATTCTTGAAGTGTGAGAAAAAGTCAAGTTTTTTATTTCCGGATGAGAAATCTGGCCTCCAGGAACCTTAAAATAAAAGCTTTGTTTTTTCGCATTTTGCAAGCTCTGACAATTATTAATTCAAACGGCTCTATCTCCTAAACTATTACAGCTACAGCGCTGAAATTTGCACACGTAATATTATATATATTGGCCTTTAATCTGAGTCTTAAACGAAGTTTCTCCGAAAATCAGAAGGAGCATGAGATGGAGATATTCTACAGTTACTAGGAAGAAATTGACTCTAATGGCGATACTTTTGCGATTTTCTTAAAAACTAAGTTTCTAATCGAAAAATGAATATCACCAGTGAATTTCCCATAAAATTTCGAGCTTGGTCCGTGGTTTTCAAAAAAATCCGTGCCATGTTTTAAGTCGGACAACTTCGCCTATCTTTAAATGGCTCAATCTCCTAAACTATTAGAGCTACAGCACTGAAATTTGCACACGGAATAATAAATATTTTTCACAAACTATATAACATATATCGATTCTACAGACACGCGTGTATTTCTAAATTCTTGTAGTGTAAGAAAAAGTCAAGTTTTTTATTTCCGGATGAGAAATGTGGCCTCCAGGAACCTTACAATAAAAGCTTTGTTTTTTCGCATTTTGCAAGCTCTGACAATTATTAATTCAAACGGCTCTAACTCCTAAACTATTACAGCTACAGCGCTGAAATTTGCACACGTAATATTATATATATTGGCCTTTAATCTGAGTCTTAAACGAAGTTTCTCCGAAAATCAGAACGAGCATGAGATGGAGATATTCTACAGTTACTAGGAAGAAATTGACTCTAATGGCGATACTTTTGCGATTTTCTTAAAAACGAAGTTTAAAATCGAAAAATGAATATCACCAGTGAATTTCCCATAAAATTTCAAGCTTGGTCCGTGGTTTTCAAAAAAATCCGTGCCATGTTTTAAGTCGGACAACTTCGTCTATCTTTAAATGGCTCTATCTCCTAAACTATTAGAGCTACAGCGCTGAAATTTGCACACGGAATAATAAATATTTTTCACAAACTATATAACATATATGGATTCTACAGACACGCGTGTATTTCTAAATTCTTGTAGTGTAAGAAAAAGTCAAGTTTTTTATTTCCGGATGAGAAATGTGGCCTCCAGGAACCTTAAAATAAAAGCTTTGTTTTTTCGCATTTTGCAAGCTCAGACAATTATTAATCCAAACGGCTCTATCTCCTAAACTATTACAGCTACAGCGCTGAAATTTGCACACGTAATATTATATATATTGGCCTTTAATCTGAGTCTTAAACGAAGTTTCTCCGAAAATCAGAACGAGCATGAGATGGAGATATTCTACAGTTACTAGGAAGAAATTGACTCTAATGGCGATACTTTTGCGATTTTCTTAAAAACTAAGTTTCTAATCGAAAAATGAATATCACCAGTGAATTTCCCATAAAATTTCGAGCTTGGTCCGTGGTTTTCAAAAAAATCCGTGCCATGTTTTAAGTCGGACAACTTCGCCTATCTTTAAATGGCTCTATCTCCTAAACTATTAGAGCTACAGCGCTGAAATTTGCACACGGAATAATAAATATTTTTCACAAACTATATAACATATATCGATTCTACAGACACGCGTGTATTTGTAAATTCTTGTAGTGTAAGAAAAAGTCACGTTTTTTATTTCCGGATGAGAAATGTGGCCTCCAGGAACCCTAAAATAAAAGCTTTGTTTTTTCGCATTTTGCAAGCTCTGACAATTATTAATTCAAACGGCTCTATCTCCTAAACTATTACAGCTACAGCGCTGAAATTTGCACACGTAATATTATATATATTGGCCTTTAATCTGAGTCTTAAACGAAGTTTCTCCGAAAATCAGAACGAGCATGAGATGGAGATATTCTACAGTTACTAGGAAGAAATTGACTCTAATGGCGATACTTTTGCGATTTTCTTAAAAACAAAGTTTCTAATCGAAAAATGAATATCACCAGTGAATTTCCCATAAAATTTCGAGCTTGGTCCGTGGTCTTCAAAAAAATCCGTGCCATGTTTTAAGTCGGACAACTTCGTCTATCTTTAAATGGCTCTATCTCCTAAACTATTAGAGCTACAGCGCTGAAATTTGCACACGGAATAATAAATATTTTTCGCAAACTATATAACATATATCGATTCTACAGACACGCGTGTATTTCTAAATTCTTGAAGTGTGAGAAAAAGTCAAGTTTTTTATTTCCGGATGAGAAATGTGGCCTCCAGGAACCTTAAAATAAAAGCTTTGTTTTTTCGCATTTTGCAAGCTCTGACAATTATTAATTCAAACGGCTCTATCTCCTAAACTATTACAGCTACAGCGCTGAAATTTGCACACGTAATATTATATATAGTGGCCTTCAATCTGAGTCTTAAACGAAGTTTCTCCGAAAATCAGAACGAGCATGAGATGGAGATATTCTACAGTTACTAGGAAGAAATTGTCTCTAATGGCGATACTTTTGCGATTTTCTTAAAAACTAAGTTTCTAATCGAAAAATGAATTTCACCAGTGAATTTCCCATAAAATTTCGAGCTTGGTCCGTGGTTTTCAAAAAAATCCGTGCCATGTTTTAAGTCGGACAACTTCGCCTATCTTTAAATGGCTCTATCTCCTAAACTATTAGAGCTACAGCGCTGAAATTTGCACACGGAATAATAAATACTTTTCACAAACTATATAACATATTTCGATTCTACAGACACGCGTGTATTTCTAAATTCTTGTAGTGTGAGAAAAAGTCAAGTTTTTTATTTCCGGATGAGAAATGTGGCCTCCAGGAACCTTAAAATGAAAGCATTGTTTTTTCGCATTTTGCAAGCTCTGACAATTATTACTTCAAACGGCTCTATCTCCTAAACTATTACAGCTACAGCGCTGAAATTTGCACACGAAATATTATATATATTGGCCTTTAATCTGAGTCTTAAACGAAGTTTCTCCGAAAATCAGAACGAGCATGAGATTGAAATATTCAACAGTTACTAGAAAGAAATTGACTCTAATGGCAATACTTTTGCGATTTTCTTAAAAACTAAGTTTATAATCGAAAAATGAATATCGCCAGTGAATTTCCCATAAAATTTCGAGCTTGGTCCGTGGTTTTCAAAAAAATCCGTGCCATGTCTTAAATCGGACAACTTCGTCGATCTTTAAATGGCTCTATCTCCTAAACTATTAGAGCTAGAGCGCTGAAATTTGCACACGGAATAATAAATATTTTTCACAAAGTATATAACATATATGGATTCGACAGACTCGCGTGTATTTCTAAATTCTTGTAGTGTAAGAAAAAGTCAAGTTTTTTATTTCCGGATGAGAAATCTGGGCTCCAGGAACCTTAAAATAAAAGCATTGTTTTTTCGCATTTTGCAAGCTCTGACAATTATTAATTCAAACGGCTCTATCTCCTAAACTATTACAGCTACAGCGCTGAAATTTGCACACGTAATATTATATATAGTGGCCTTTAATCTGAGTCTTAAACGAAGTTTCTCCGAAAATCAGAACGAGCATGAGATGGAGATATTCTACAGTTACTAGGAAGAAATTGACTCTAATGGCGATACTTTTGCGATTTTCTTAAAAACTAAGTTTCTAATCGAAAAATGAATATCACCAGTGAATTTCCCATAAAATTTCGAGCTTGGTCCGTGGTTTTCAAAAAAATCCGTGCCGTGTTTTAAGTCGGACAACTTCGCCTATCTTTAAATGGCTCTATCTCCTAAACTATTAGAGCTACAGCGCTGAAATTTGCACACGGAATAATAAATATTTTTCACAAACTATATAACATATATCGATTCTAAGACACGCGTGTATTTCTAAATTCTTGTAGTGTGAGAAAAAGTCAAGTTTTTTATTTCCGGATGAGAAATGTGGCCTCCAGGAACCTTAAAATAAAAGCTTTGTTTTTTCGCATTTTCAAGCTCTGACAATTATTAATTCAAACGGCTCTATCTCCTAAACTATTACAGCTACAGCGCTGAAATTTGCACAAGTAATATTATATATATTGGCCTTTAATCTGAGTCTTAAACGAAGTTTCTCCGAAAATCAGAACGAGCATGACATGGAGATATTCTACAGTTACTAGGAAGAAATTGACTCTAATGGCGATACTTTTGCGATTTTCTTAAAAACTAAGTTTCTAATCGAAAAATGAATATCGCCAGTGAATTTCCCATAAAATTTCGAGCTTGGTCCGTGGTTTTCAAAACAATCCGTGCCATGTCTTAAATCGGACAACTTCGTCGATCTTTAAATGGCTCTATCTCCTAAACTATTAGAGCTAGAGCGCTGAAATTTGCACACGGAATAATAAATATTTTTCACAAACTATATAACATATATGGATTCTACAGACACGCGTGTATTTCTAAATTCTTGTAGTGTAAGAAAAAGTCAAGTTTTTTATTTCCGGATGAGAAATCTGGCCTCCAGGAACCTTAAAATAAAAGCATTGTTTTTTCGCATTTTGCAAGCTTGACAATTATTATTTCAAACGGCTCTATCTCCTAAACTATTACAGCTACAGCGCTGAAATTTGCACACGTAATATTATATATATTGGCCTTTAATCTGAGTCTTAAACGAAGTTTCTCCGAAAATCAGAACGAGCATGAGATGGAAATATTCTACAGTAACTAGGAAGAAATTGACTCTAATGGCGATACTTTTGCAATTTTCTTAAAAACTAAGTTTCTAATCGAAAAATGAATATCACCAGTGAATTTCCCATAAAATTTCAAGCTTGGTCCGTGGTTTTCAAAAAAATCCGTGCCATGTTTTAAGTCGGACAACTTCGTCTATCTTTACATGGCTCTATCTCCTAAACTATTAGAGCTACAGCGCTGAAATTTGCACACGGAATAATAAATATTTTTCACAAACTATATAACATATATCGATTCTACAGACACGCGTGTATTTGTAAATTCTTGTAGTGTAAGAAAAAGTCACGTTTTTTATTTCCGGATGAGAAATGTGGCCTCCAGGAACCTTAAAATAAAAGCTTTGTTTTTTCGCATTTTGTAAGCTCTGACAATTATTAATTCAAACGGCTCTATCTCCTAAACTATTACAGCTACAGCGCTGAAATTTGCACACGTAATATTATATATATTGGCCTTTAATCTGAGTCTTAAACGAAGTTTCTCCGAAAATCAGAACGAGCATGAGATGGAGATATTCTACAGTTACTAGGAAGAAATTGACTCTAATGGCGATACTTTTGCGATTTTCTTAAAAACAAAGTTTCTAATCGAAAAATGAATATCACCAGTGAATTTCCCATAAAATTTCGAGCTTGGTCCGTGGTCTTCAAAAAAATCCGTGCCATGTTTTAAGTCGGACAATTTCGTCTATCTTTAAATGGCTCTATCTCCTAAACTATTAGAGCTACAGCGCTGAAATTTGCACACGGAATAATAAATATTTTTCACAAACTATATAACATATATCGATTCTACAGACACGCGTGTATTTCTAAATTCTTGAAGTGTGAGAAAAAGTCAAGTTTTTTATTTCCGGATGAGAAATGTGGCCTCCAGGAACCTTAAAATAAAAGCTTTGTTTTTTCGCATTTTGCAAGCTCTGACAATTATTAATTCAAACGGCTCTATCTCCTAAACTATTACAGCTACAGTGCTGAAATTTGCACACGTAATATTATATATAGTGGCCTTTAATCTGAGTCTTAAACGAAGTTTCTCCGAAAATCAGAACGAGCATGAGATGGAGATATTCTACAGTTACTAGGAAGAAATTGTCTCTAATTGCGATACTTTTGCGATTTTCTTAAAAACTAAGTTTCTAATCGAAAAATGAATATCACCAGTGAATTTCCCATAAAATTTCGAGCTTGGTCCGTGGTTTTCAAAAAAATCCGTGCCATGTTTTAAGTCGGACAACTTCGCCTATCTTTAAATGGCTCTATCTCCTAAACTATTAGAGCTACAGCGCTGAAATTTGCACACGGAATAATAAATACTTTTCACAAACTATATAACATATATCGATTCTACAGACACGCGTGTATTTCTAAATTCTTGTAGTGTGAGAAAAAGTCAAGTTTTTTATTTCCGGATGAGAAATGTGGCCTCCAGGAACCTTAAAATAAAAGCTTTGTTTTTTCGCATTTTGCAAGCTCTGACAATTATTAATTTAAACGGCTCTATCTCCTAAACTATTACAGCTACAGCGCTGAAATTTGCACACGTAATATTATATATAGTGGCCTTTAATCTGAGTCTTAAACGAAGTTTCTCCGAAAATCAGAACGAGCATGAGATGGAGATATTCTACAGTTACTAGGAAGAAATTGACTCTAATGGCGATACTTTTGCGATTTTCTTAAAAACTAAGTTTCTAATCGAAAAATGAATATCACCAGTGAATTTCCCATAAAATTTCGAGCTTGGTCCGTGGTTTTCAAAAAAATCCGTGCCATGTTTTAAGTCGGACAACTTTGCCTATCTTTAAATGGCTCTATCTCCTAAACTATTAGAGCTACAGCGCTGAAATTTGCACACGGAATAATAAATATTTTTCACAAACTATATAACATATATCGATTCTACAGACACGCGTGTATTTCTAAATTCTTGAAGTGTGAGAAAAAGTCAAGTTTTTTATTTCCGGATGAGAAATCTGGCCTCCAGGAACCTTAAAATAAAAGCTTTGTTTTTTCGCATTTTGCAAGCTCTGACAATTATTAATTCAAACGGCTCTATCTCCTAAACTATTACAGCTACAGCGCTGAAATTTGCACACGTATTATTATATATAGTGGCCTTTAATCTGAGTCTTAAACGAAGTTTCTCCGAAAATCAGAACGAGCATGAGATGGAGATATTCTACAGTTACTAGGAAGAAATTGACTCTAATGGCGATACTTTTGCGATTTTCTTAAAAACTAAGTTTCTAATCGAACAATGAATATCACCAGTGAATTTCCCATAAAATTTCGAGCTTGGTCCGTGGTTTTCAAAAAAATCCGTGCCGTGTTTTAAGTCGGACAACTTCGCCTATCTTTAAATGGCTCTATCTCCTAAACTATTAGAGCTACAGCGCTGAAATTTGCACACGGAATAATAAATATTTTTCACAAACTATATAACATATACCGATTCCAAGACACGCGTGTATTTCTTAATTCTTGTAGTGTGAGAAAAAGTCAAGTTTTTTATTTCCGGATGAGAAATGTGGCCTCCAGGAACCTTAAAATAAAAGCTTTGTTTTTTCGCATTTTCAAGCTCTGACAATTATTAATTCAAACGGCTCTATCTCCTAAACTATTACAGCTACAGCGCTGAAATTTGCACAAGTAATATTATATATATTGGCCTTTAATCTGAGTCTTAAACGAAGTTTCTCCGAAAATCAGAACGAGCATGACATGGAGATATTCTACAGTTACTAGGAAGAAATTGACTCTAATGGCGATACTTTTGCGATTTTCTTAAAAACTAAGTTTCTAATCGAAAAATGAATATCACCAGTGAATTTCCTATAAAATTTCAAGCTTGGTCCGTGGTTTTCAAAAAAATCCGTGCCATGTTTTAAGTCGGACAACTTCGTCTATCTTTACATGGCTCTATCTCCTAAACTATTAGAGCTACAGCGCTGAAATTTGCACACGGAATAATAAATATTTTTCACAAACTATATAACATATATCGATTCTACAGACACGCGTGTATTTGTAAATTCTTGTAGTGTAAGAAAAAGTCACGTTTTTTATTTCCGGATGAGAAATGTGGCCTCCAGGAACCTTAAAATAAAAGCTTTGTTTTTTCGCATTTTGCAAGCTCTGACAATTATTAATTCAAACGGCTCCATCTCCTAAACTATTACAGCTACAGCGCTGAAATTTGCACACGTAATATCATATATAGTGGCCTTTAATCTGAGTCTTAAACGAAGTTTCTCCGAAAATCAGAACGAGCATGAGATGGAGATATTCTACAGTTACTAGGAAGAAATTGTCTCTAATGGCGATACTTTTGCGATTTTCTTAAAAACTAAGTTTCTAATCGAAAAATGAATATCACCAGTGAATTTCCCATAAAATTTCGAGCTTGGTCCGTGGTTTTCAAAAAAATCCGTGCCATGTTTTAAGTCGGACAACTTCGCCTATCTTTAAATGGCTCTATCTCCTAAACTATTAGAGCTACAGCGCTGAAATTTGCACACGGAATAATAAATACTTTTCACAAACTATATAACATATATCGATTCTACAGACACGCGTGTATTTGTAAATTCTTGTAGTGTAAGAAAAAGTCACGTTTTTTATTTCCGGATGAGAAATGTGGACTCCAGGAACCTTAAAATAAAAGCTTTGTTTTTTCGCATTTTGCAAGCTCTGACAATTATTAATTCAAACGGCTCCATCTCCTAAACTATTACAGCTACAGCGCTGAAATTTGCACACGTAATATCATATATAGTGGCTTTAATCTGAGTCTTAAACGAAGTTTCTCCGAAAATCAGAACGAGCATGAGATGGAGATATTCTACAGTTACTAGGAAGAAATTGACTCTAATGGCGATACTTTTGCGATTTTCTTAAAAACTAAGTTTCTAATCGAAAAATGAATATCACCAGTGAATTTTCCATAAAATTTCGAGCTTGGTCCGTGGTTTTCAAAAAAATCCGTGCCATGTTTTAAGTCGGACAACTTCGCCTATCTTTAAATGGCTCTATCTCCTAAACTATTAGAGCTACAGCGCTGAAATTTGCACACGGAATAATAAATATTTTTCACAAACTATATAACATATATCGATTCTACTGACACGCGTGTATTTCTAAATTCTTGTAGTGTGAGAAAAAGTCAAGTTTTTTATTTCCGGATGAGAAATGTGGCCTCCAGGAACCTTAAAATAAAAGCTTTGTTTTTTTCGCATTTTGCAAGCTCTGACAATTATTAATTCAAACGGCTCTATCTCCTAAACTAGTACAGCTACAGCGCTGAAATTTGCACACGTAATATTATATATATTGGCCTTTAATCTGAGTCTTAAACGAAGTTTCTCCGAAAATCAGAACGAGCATGAGATGGAGATATTCTACAGTTACTAGGAAGAAATTGACTCTAATGGCGATACTTTTGCGAATTTCTTAAAAACTAAGTTTCTAATCGAAAAATGAATATCACCAGTGAATTTCCCATAAATGTTCGAGCTTGGTCCGTGGTTTTCAAAAAAATCCGTGCCATGTTTTAAGTCGGACAACTTCGCCTATCTTTAAATGGCTCTATCTCCTAAACTATTAGAGCTACAGCGCTGAAATTTGCACACGGAATAATAAATATTTTTCACAAACTATATAACATATATCGATTCTACTGACACGCGTGTATTTCTAAATTCTTGTAGTGTGAGAAAAAGTCAAGTTTTTTATTTCCGGATGAGAAATGTGGCCTCCAGGAACCTTAAAATAAAAGCTTTGTTTTTTCGCATTTTGCAAGCTCTGACAATTATTAATTCAAACGGCTCTATCTCCTAAACTAGTACAGCTACAGCGCTGAAATTTGCACACGTAATATTATATATATTGGCCTTTAATCTGAGTCTTAAACGAAGTTTCTCCGAAAATCAGAACGAGCATGAGATGGAGATATTCTACAGTTACTAGGAAGAAATTGACTCTAATGGCGATACTTTTGCGAATTTCTTAAAAACTAAGTTTCTAATCGAAAAATGAATATCACCAGTGAATTTCCCATAAATGTTCGAGCTTGGTCCGTGGTTTTCAAAAAAATCCGTGCCATGTTTTAAGTCGGACAACTTCGTCTATCTTTAAATGGCTCTATCTCCTAAACTATTAGAGCTACAGCGCTGAAATTTGCACACGGAATAATAAATATTTTTCACAAACTATATAACATATATGGATTCTACAGACACGCGTGTATTTCTAAATTCTTGTAGTGTAAGAAAAACTCAAGTTTTTTATTTCCGGATGAGAAATGTGGCCTCCAGGAACCTTAAAATAAAAGCTTTGTTTTTTCGCACTTTGCAAGCTCTGACAATTATTAATTCAAACGGCTCTATCTCCTAAACTACTACAGCTACAGCGCTGAAATTTGCACACGTAATATTATATATATTGGCCTTTAATCTGAGTCTTAAACGAAGTTTCTCCGAAAATCAGAACGAGCATGAGATGGAGATATTCTACAGTTACTAGGAAGAAATTGACTCTAATGGCGATACTTTTGCGATTTTCTTAAAAACTAAGTTTCTAATCGAAAAATGAATATCACCAGTGAATTTCCCATAAAATTTCGAGCTTGGTCCGTGGTTTTCAAAAAAATCCGTGCCATGTTTTAAGTCGGACAACTTTGCCTATCTTTAAATGGCTCTATCTCCTAAACTATTAGAGCTACAGCGCTGAAATTTGCACACGGAATAATAAATATTTTTCACAAACTATATAACATATATCGATTCTACAGACACGCGTGTATTTCTAAATTCTTGAAGTGTGAGAAAAAGTCAAGTTTTTTATTTCCGGATGAGAAATCTGGCCTCCAGGAACCTTAAAATAAAAGCTTTGTTTTTTCGCATTTTGCAAGCTCTGACAATTATTAATTCAAACGGCTCTATCTCCTAAACTATTACAGCTACAGCGCTGAAATTTGCACACGTATTATTATATATAGTGGCCTTTAATCTGAGTCTTAAACGAAGTTTCTCCGAAAATCAGAACGAGCATGAGATGGAGATATTCTACAGTTACTAGGAAGAAATTGACTCTAATGGCGATACTTTTGCGATTTTCTTAAAAACTAAGTTTCTAATCGAACAATGAATATCACCAGTGAATTTCCCATAAAATTTCGAGCTTGGTCCGTGGTTTTCAAAAAAATCCGTGCCGTGTTTTAAGTCGGACAACTTCGCCTATCTTTAAATGGCTCTATCTCCTAAACTATTAGAGCTACAGCGCTGAAATTTGCACACGGAATAATAAATATTTTTCACAAACTATATAACATATACCGATTCCAAGACACGCGTGTATTTCTTAATTCTTGTAGTGTGAGAAAAAGTCAAGTTTTTTATTTCCGGATGAGAAATGTGGCCTCCAGGAACCTTAAAATAAAAGCTTTGTTTTTTCGCATTTTCAAGCTCTGACAATTATTAATTCAAACGGCTCTATCTCCTAAACTATTACAGCTACAGCGCTGAAATTTGCACAAGTAATATTATATATATTGGCCTTTAATCTGAGTCTTAAACGAAGTTTCTCCGAAAATCAGAACGAGCATGACATGGAGATATTCTACAGTTACTAGGAAGAAATTGACTCTAATGGCGATACTTTTGCGATTTTCTTAAAAACTAAGTTTCTAATCGAAAAATGAATATCACCAGTGAATTTCCTATAAAATTTCAAGCTTGGTCCGTGGTTTTCAAAAAAATCCGTGCCATGTTTTAAGTCGGACAACTTCGTCTATCTTTACATGGCTCTATCTCCTAAACTATTAGAGCTACAGCGCTGAAATTTGCACACGGAATAATAAATATTTTTCACAAACTATATAACATATATCGATTCTACAGACACGCGTGTATTTGTAAATTCTTGTAGTGTAAGAAAAAGTCACGTTTTTTATTTCCGGATGAGAAATGTGGCCTCCAGGAACCTTAAAATAAAAGCTTTGTTTTTTCGCATTTTGCAAGCTCTGACAATTATTAATTCAAACGGCTCCATCTCCTAAACTATTACAGCTACAGCGCTGAAATTTGCACACGTAATATCATATATAGTGGCCTTTAATCTGAGTCTTAAACGAAGTTTCTCCGAAAATCAGAACGAGCATGAGATGGAGATATTCTACAGTTACTAGGAAGAAATTGTCTCTAATGGCGATACTTTTGCGATTTTCTTAAAAACTAAGTTTCTAATCGAAAAATGAATATCACCAGTGAATTTCCCATAAAATTTCGAGCTTGGTCCGTGGTTTTCAAAAAAATCCGTGCCATGTTTTAAGTCGGACAACTTCGCCTATCTTTAAATGGCTCTATCTCCTAAACTATTAGAGCTACAGCGCTGAAATTTGCACACGGAATAATAAATACTTTTCACAAACTATATAACATATATCGATTCTACAGACACGCGTGTATTTGTAAATTCTTGTAGTGTAAGAAAAAGTCACGTTTTTTATTTCCGGATGAGAAATGTGGACTCCAGGAACCTTAAAATAAAAGCTTTGTTTTTTCGCATTTTGCAAGCTCTGACAATTATTAATTCAAACGGCTCCATCTCCTAAACTATTACAGCTACAGCGCTGAAATTTGCACACGTAATATCATATATAGTGGCTTTAATCTGAGTCTTAAACGAAGTTTCTCCGAAAATCAGAACGAGCATGAGATGGAGATATTCTACAGTTACTAGGAAGAAATTGACTCTAATGGCGATACTTTTGCGATTTTCTTAAAAACTAAGTTTCTAATCGAAAAATGAATATCACCAGTGAATTTTCCATAAAATTTCGAGCTTGGTCCGTGGTTTTCAAAAAAATCCGTGCCATGTTTTAAGTCGGACAACTTCGCCTATCTTTAAATGGCTCTATCTCCTAAACTATTAGAGCTACAGCGCTGAAATTTGCACACGGAATAATAAATATTTTTCACAAACTATATAACCTATATCGATTCTACTGACACGCGTGTATTTCTAAATTCTTGTAGTGTGAGAAAAAGTCAAGTTTTTTATTTCCGGATGAGAAATGTGGCCTCCAGGAACCTTAAAATAAAAGCTTTGTTTTTTCGCATTTTGCAAGCTCTGACAATTATTAATTCAAACGGCTCTATCTCCTAAACTAGTACAGCTACAGCGCTGAAATTTGCACACGTAATATTATATATATTGGCCTTTAATCTGAGTCTTAAACGAAGTTTCTCCGAAAATCAGAACGAGCATGAGATGGAGATATTCTACAGTTACTAGGAAGAAATTGACTCTAATGGCGATACTTTTGCGAATTTCTTAAAAACTAAGTTTCTAATCGAAAAATGAATATCACCAGTGAATTTCCCATAAATGTTCGAGCTTGGTCCGTGGTTTTCAAAAAAATCCGTGCCATGTTTTAAGTCGGACAACTTCGCCTATCTTTAAATGGCTCTATCTCCTAAACTATTAGAGCTACAGCGCTGAAATTTGCACACGGAATAATAAATATTTTTCACAAACTATATAACATATATCGATTCTACTGACACGCGTGTATTTCTAAATTCTTGTAGTGTGAGAAAAAGTCAAGTTTTTTATTTCCGGATGAGAAATGTGGCCTCCAGGAACCTTAAAATAAAAGCTTTGTTTTTTCGCATTTTGCAAGCTCTGACAATTATTAATTCAAACGGCTCTATCTCCTAAACTAGTACAGCTACAGCGCTGAAATTTGCACACGTAATATTATATATATTGGCCTTTAATCTGAGTCTTAAACGAAGTTTCTCCGAAAATCAGAACGAGCATGAGATGGAGATATTCTACAGTTACTAGGAAGAAATTGACTCTAATGGCGATACTTTTGCGAATTTCTTAAAAACTAAGTTTCTAATCGAAAAATGAATATCACCAGTGAATTTCCCATAAATGTTCGAGCTTGGTCCGTGGTTTTCAAAAAAATCCGTGCCATGTTTTAAGTCGGACAACTTCGTCTATCTTTAAATGGCTCTATCTCCTAAACTATTAGAGCTACAGCGCTGAAATTTGCACACGGAATAATAAATATTTTTCACAAACTATATAACATATATGGATTCTACAGACACGCGTGTATTTCTAAATTCTTGTAGTGTAAGAAAAACTCAAGTTTTTTATTTCCGGATGAGAAATGTGGCCTCCAGGAACCTTAAAATAAAAGCTTTGTTTTTTCGCACTTTGCAAGCTCTGACAATTATTAATTCAAACGGCTCTATCTCCTAAACTACTACAGCTACAGCGCTGAAATTTGCACACGTAATATTATATATATTGGCCTTTAATCTGAGTCTTAAACGAAGTTTCTCCGAAAATCAGAACGAGCATGAGATGGAGATATTCTACAGTTACTAGGAAGAAATTGACTCTAATGGCGATACTTTTGTGATTTTCTTAAAAACTAAGTTTCTAATCGAAAAATGAATATCACCAGTGAATTTCCCATAAAATTTTGAGCTTGGTCCGTGGTTTTCAAAAAAATCCGTGCCATGTTTTAAGTCGGACAACTTCGCCTATCTTTAAATGGCTCTATCTCCTAAACTATTAGAGCTACAGCGCTGAAATTTGCACACGGAATAATAAATATTTTTCACAAACTATATAACATATATCGATTCTACAGACACGCGTGTATTTCTAAATTCTTGTAGTGTGAGAAAAAGTCAAGTTTTTTTGTTTCGGATGAGAAATGTGGCCTCCAGGAACCTTAAAATAAAAGCTTCGTTTTTTCGCACTTTGCAAGCTCTGACAATTATTAATTCAAACGGCTCTATCTCCTAAACTACTACAGCTACAGCGCTGAAATTTGCACACGGAATAATAAATATTTTTCACAAACTATATAACATATATGGATTCTACAGACACGCGTGTATTTCTAAATTCTTGTAGTGTAAGAAAAACTCAAGTTTTTTATTTCCGGATGAGAAATGTGGCCTCCAGGAACCTTAAAATAAAAGCTTTGTTTTTTCGCACTTTGCAAGCTCTGACAATTATTAATTCAAACGGCTCTATCTCCTAAACTACTACAGCTACAGCGCTGAAATTTGCACACGTAATATTATATATATTGGCCTTTAATCTGAGTCTTAAACGAAGTTTCTCCGAAAATCAGAACGAGCATGAGATGGAGATATTCTACAGTTACTAGGAAGAAATTGACTCTAATGGCGATACTTTTGTGATTTTCTTAAAAACTAAGTTTCTAATCGAAAAATGAATATCACCAGTGAATTTCCCATAAAATTTTGAGCTTGGTCCGTGGTTTTCAAAAAAATCCGTGCCATGTTTTAAGTCGGACAACTTCGCCTATCTTTAAATGGCTCTATCTCCTAAACTATTAGAGCTACAGCGCTGAAATTTGCACACGGAATAATAAATATTTTTCACAAACTATATAACATATATCGATTCTACAGACACGCGTGTATTTCTAAATTCTTGTAGTGTGAGAAAAAGTCAAGTTTTTTTGTTCCGGATGAGAAATGTGGCCTCCAGGAACCTTAAAATAAAAGCTTCGTTTTTTCGCACTTTGCAAGCTCTGACAATTATTAATTCAAACGGCTCTCTCTCCTAAACTACTACAGCTACAGCGCTGAAATTTGCACACGGAATAATAAATATTTTTCACAAACTATATAACATATATCGATACTACAGACACGCGTGTATTTCTAAATCTTGTAGTGTGAGAAAAAGTCAAGTTTTTTATTTCCGGATGAGAAATCTGGCCTCCAGGAACCTTAAAATAAAAGCTTGGTTTTTTCGCATTTTGCAAGCTCTGACAATTATTAATTCAAACGGCTCTATCTCCTAAACTATTACAGCTACAGCGCTGAAATTTGCACACGTAATATTATATATAGTGTCCTTTAATCTGAGTCTTAAACGAAGTTTCTCCGAAAATCAGAACGAGCATGAGATGGAGATATTCTACAGTTACTAGGAAGAAATTGACTCTAATGGCGATACTTTTGCGATTTTCTTAAAAACGAAGTTTAAAATCGAAAAATGAATATCACCAGTGAATTTCCCATAAAATTTCAAGCTTGGTCCGTGGTTTTCAAAAAAATCCGTGCCATGTTTTAAGTCGGACAACTTCGTCTATCTTTAAATGGCTCTATCTCCTAAACTATTAGAGCTACAGCGCTGAAATTTGCACACGGAATAATAAATATTTTTCACAAACTATATAACATATATGGATCTACAGACACGCGTGTATTTCTAAATTCTTGTAGTGTAAGAAAAAGTCAAGTTTTTTATTTCCGGATGAGAAATGTGGCCTCCAGGAACCTTAAAATAAAAGCTTTGTTTTTTCGCATTTTGCAAGCTCAGACAATTATTAATCCAAATGGCTCTATCTCCTAAAACTATTACAGCTACAGCGCTGAAATTTGCACACGTAATATTATATATATTGGCCTTTAATCTGAGTCTTAAACGAAGTTTCTCCGAAAATCAGAACGAGCATGAGATGGAGATATTCTACAGTTACTAGGAAGAAATGACTCTAATGGCGATACTTTTGCAATTTTCTTAAAAACTAAGCTTCTAATCGAAAAATGAATATCACCAGTGAATTTCCCATAAAATTTCAAGCTTGGTCCGTGGTTTTCAAAAAAATCCGGCCATGTTTTAAGTCGGACAACTTCGTCTATCTTTACATGCTCTATCTCCTAAACTATTAGAGCTACAGCGCTGAAATTTGCACACGGAATAATAAATATTTTTCACAAACTATATAACATATATCGATTCTACAGACACGCGTGTATTTGTAAATTCTTGTAGTGTAAGAAAAAGTCACGTTTTTTATTTCCGGATGAGAAATGTGGCCTCCAGGAACCTTAAAATAAAAGCTTTGTTTTTTCGCATTTTGCAAGCTCTGACAATTATTAATTCAAACGGCTCTATCTCCTAAACTATTACAGCTACAGCGCTGAAATTTGCACACGTAATATTATATATATTGGCCTTTAATCTGAGTCTTAAACGAAGTTTCTCCGAAAATCAGAACGAGCATGAGATGGAGATATTCTACAGTTACTAGGAAGAAATTGACTCTAATGGCGATACTTTTGCGTATTTTCTTAAAAACAAAGTTTCTAATCGAAAAATGAATATCACCAGTGAATTTCCCATAAAATTTCGAGCTTGGTCCGTGGTCTTCAAAAAAATCCGTGCCATGTTTTAAGTCGGACAATTTCGTCTATCTTTAAATGGCTCTATCTCCTAAACTATTAGAGCTACAGCGCTGAAATTTGCACACGGAATAATAAATATTTTTCACAAACTATATAACATATATGGATTCTACAGACACGCGTGTATTTCTAAATTCTTGTAGTGTAAGAAAAACTCAAGTTTTTTATTTCCGGATGAGAAATGTGGCCTCCAGGAACCTTAAAATAAAAGCTTTGTTTTTTCGCACTTTGCAAGCTCTGACAATTATTAATTCAAACGGCTCTATCTCCTAAACTACTACAGCTACAGCGCTGAAATTTGCACACGTAATATTATATATATTGGCCTTTAATCTGAGTCTTAAACGAAGTTTCTCCGAAAATCAGAACGAGCATGAGATGGAGATATTCTACAGTTACTAGGAAGAAATTGACTCTAATGGCGATACTTTTGTGATTTTCTTAAAAACTAAGTTTCTAATCGAAAAATGAATATCACCAGTGAATTTCCCATAAAATTTTGAGCTTGGTCCGTGGTTTTCAAAAAAATCCGTGCCATGTTTTAAGTCGGACAACTTCGCCTATCTTTAAATGGCTCTATCTCCTAAACTATTAGAGCTACAGCGCTGAAATTTGCACACGGAATAATAAATATTTTTCACAAACTATATAACATATATCGATTCTACAGACACGCGTGTATTCTAAATTCTTGTAGTGTGAGAAAAAGTCAAGTTTTTTTGTTTCGGATGAGAAATGTGGCCTCCAGGAACCTTAAAATAAAAGCTTCGTTTTTTCGCACTTTGCAAGCTCTGACAATTATTAATTCAAACGGCTCTATCTCCTAAACTACTACAGCTACAGCGCTGAAATTTGCACACGGAATAATAAATATTTTTCACAAACTATATAACATATATGGATTCTACAGACACGCGTGTATTTCTAAATTCTTGTAGTGTAAGAAAAACTCAAGTTTTTTATTTCCGGATGAGAAATGTGGCCTCCAGGAACCTTAAAATAAAAGCTTTGTTTTTTTCGCACTTTGCAAGCTCTGACAATTATTAATTCAAACGGCTCTATCTCCTAAACTACTACAGCTACAGCGCTGAAATTTGCACACGTATATTATATATATTGGCCATTAATCTGAGTCTTAAACGAAGTTTCTCCGAAAATCAGAACGAGCATGAGATGGAGATATTCTACAGTTACTAGGAAGAAATTGACTCTAATGGCGATACTTTTGTGATTTTCTTAAAAACTAAGTTTCTAATCGAAAAATGAATATCACCAGTGAATTTCCCATAAAATTTTGAGCTTGGTCCGTGGTTTTCAAAAAAATCCGTGCCATGTTTTAAGTCGGACAACTTCGCCTATCTTTAAATGGCTCTATCTCCTAAACTATTAGAGCTACAGCGCTGAAATTTGCACACGGAATAATAAATATTTTTCACAAACTATATAACATATATCGATTCTACAGACACGCGTGTATTTCTAAATTCTTGTAGTGTGAGAAAAAGTCAAGTTTTTTTGTTCCGGATGAGAAATGTGGCTCCAGGAACCTTAAAATAAAAGCTTCGTTTTTTCGCACTTTGCAAGCTCTGACAATTATTAATTCAAACGGCTCTCTCTCCTAAACTACTACAGCTACAGCGCTGAAATTTGCACACGGAATAATAAATATTTTTCACAAACTATATAACATATATCGATACTACAGACACGCGTGTATTTCTAAATCTTGTAGTGTGAGAAAAAGTCAAGTTTTTTATTTCCGGATGAGAAATCTGGCCTCCAGGAACCTTAAAATAAAAGCTTTGTTTTTTCGCATTTTGCAAGCTCTGACAATTATTAATTCAAACGGCTCTATCTCCTAAACTATTACAGCTACAGCGCTGAAATTTGCACACGTAATATTATATATAGTGTCCTTTAATCTGAGTCTTAAACGAAGTTTCTCCGAAAATCAGAACGAGCATGAGATGGAGATATTCTACAGTTACTAGGAAGAAATTGACTCTAATGGCGATACTTTTGCGATTTTCTTAAAACGAAGTTTAAAATCGAAAAATGAATATCACCAGTGAATTTCCCATAAAATTTCAAGCTTGGTCCGTGGTTTTCAAAAAAATCCGTGCCATGTTTTAAGTCGGACAACTTCGTCTATCTTTAAATGGCTCTATCTCCTAAACTATTAGAGCTACAGCGCTGAAATTTGCACACGGAATAATAAATATTTTTCACAAACTATATAACATATATGGATTCTACAGACACGCGTGTATTTCTAAATTCTTGTAGTGTAAGAAAAAGTCAAGTTTTTTATTTCCGGATGAGAAATGTGGCCTCCAGGAACCTTAAAATAAAAGCTTTGTTTTTTCGCATTTTGCAAGCTCAGACAATTATTAATCCAAATGGCTCTATCTCCTAAACTATTACAGCTACAGCGCTGAAATTTGCACACGTAATATTATATATATTGGCCTTTAATCTGAGTCTTAAACGAAGTTTCTCCGAAAATCAGAACGAGCATGAGATGGAGATATTCTACAGTTACTAGGAAGAAATTGACTCTAATGGCGATACTTTTGTGATTTTCTTAAAAACTAAGTTTCTAATCGAAAAATGAATATCACCAGTGAATTTCCCATAAAATTTTGAGCTTGGTCCGTGGTTTTCAAAAAAATCCGTGCCATGTTTTAAGTCGGACAACTTCGCCTATCTTTAAATGGCTCTATCTCCTAAACTATTAGAGCTACAGCGCTGAAATTTGCACACGGAATAATAAATATTTTTCACAAACTATATAACATATATCGATTCTACAGACACGCGTGAATTTCTAAATTCTTGTAGTGTGAGAAAAAGTCAAGTTTTTTTGTTTCGGATGAGAAATGTGGCCTCCAGGAACCTTAAAATAAAAGCTTCGTTTTTTCGCACTTTGCAAGCTCTGACAATTATTAATTCAAACGGCTCTATCTCCTAAACTACTACAGCTACAGCGCTGAAATTTGCACACGGAATAATAAATATTTTTCACAAACTATATAACATATATGGATTCTACAGACACGCGTGTATTTCTAAATTCTTGTAGTGTAAGAAAAACTCAAGTTTTTTATTTCCGGATGAGAAATGTGGCCTCCAGGAACCTTAAAATAAAAGCTTTGTTTTTTCGCACTTTGCAAGCTCTGACAATTATTAATTCAAACGGCTCTATCTCCTAAACTACTACAGCTACAGCGCTGAAATTTGCACACGTAATATTATATATATTGGCCATTAATCTGAGTCTTAAACGAAGTTTCTCCGAAAATCAGAACGAGCATGAGATGGAGATATTCTACAGTTACTAGGAAGAAATTGACTCTAATGGCGATACTTTTGTGATTTTCTTAAAAACTAAGTTTCTAATCGAAAAATGAATATCACCAGTGAATTTCCCATAAAATTTTGAGCTTGGTCCGTGGTTTTCAAAAAAATCCGTGCCATGTTTTAAGTCGGACAACTTCGCCTATCTTTAAATGGCTCTATCTCCTAAACTATTAGAGCTACAGCGCTGAAATTTGCACACGGAATAATAAATATTTTTCACAAACTATATAACATATATCGATTCTACAGACACGCGTGTATTTCTAAATTCTTGTAGTGTGAGAAAAAGTCAAGTTTTTTTGTTCCGGATGAGAAATGTGGCCTCCAGGAACCTTAAAATAAAAGCTTCGTTTTTTCGCACTTTGCAAGCTCTGACAATTATTAATTCAAACGGCTCTCTCTCCTAAACTACTACAGCTACAGCGCTGAAATTTGCACACGGAATAATAAATATTTTTCACAAACTATATAACATATATCGATACTACAGACACGCGTGTATTTCTAAATCTTGTAGTGTGAGAAAAAGTCAAGTTTTTTATTTCCGGATGAGAAATCTGGCCTCCAGGAACCTTAAAATAAAAGCTTTGTTTTTTCGCATTTTGCAAGCTCTGACAATTATTAATTCAAACGGCTCTATCTCCTAAACTATTACAGCTACAGCGCTGAAATTTGCACACGTAATATTATATATAGTGTCCTTTAATCTGAGTCTTAAACGAAGTTTCTCCGAAAATCAGAACGAGCATGAGATGGAGATATTCTACAGTTACTAGGAAGAAATTGACTCTAATGGCGATACTTTTGCGATTTTCTTAAAAACGAAGTTTAAAATCGAAAAATGAATATCACCAGTGAATTTCCCATAAAATTTCAAGCTTGGTCCGTGGTTTTCAAAAAAATCCGTGCCATGTTTTAAGTCGGACAACTTCGTCTATCTTTAAATGGCTCTATCTCCTAAACTATTAGAGCTACAGCGCTGAAATTTGCACACGGAATAATAAATATTTTTCACAAACTATATAACATATATGGATTCTACAGACACGCGTGTATTTCTAAATTCTTGTAGTGTAAGAAAAAGTCAAGTTTTTTATTTCCGGATGAGAAATGTGGCCTCCAGGAACCTTAAAATAAAAGCTTTGTTTTTTCGCATTTTGCAAGCTCAGACAATTATTAATCCAAATGGCTCTATCTCCTAAACTATTACAGCTACAGCGCTGAAATTTGCACACGTAATATTATATATATTGGCCTTTAATCTGAGTCTTAAACGAAGTTTCTCCGAAAATCAGAACGAGCATGAGATGGAGATATTCTACAGTTACTAGGAAGAAATTGACTCTAATGGCGATACTTTTGCAATTTTCTTAAAAACTAAGCTTCTAATCGAAAAATGAATATCACCAGTGAATTTCCCATAAAATTTCAAGCTTGGTCCGTGGTTTTCAAAAAAATCCGTGCCATGTTTTAAGTCGGACAACTTCGTCTATCTTTACATGGCTCTATCTCCTAAACTATTAGAGCTACAGCGCTGAAATTTGCACACGGAATAATAAATATTTTTCACAAACTATATAACATATATCGATTCTACAGACACGCGTGTATTTGTAAATTCTTGTAGTGTAAGAAAAAGTCACGTTTTTTATTTCCGGATGAGAAATGTGGCCTCCAGGAACCTTAAAATAAAAGCTTTGTTTTTTCGCATTTTGCAAGCTCTGACAATTATTAATTCAAACGGCTCTATCTCCTAAACTATTACAGCTACAGCGCTGAAATTTGCACACGTAATATTATATATATTGGCCTTTAATCTGAGTCTTAAACGAAGTTTCTCCGAAAATCAGAACGAGCATGAGATGGAGATATTCTACAGTTACTAGGAAGAAATTGACTCTAATGGCGATACTTTTGCGATTTTCTTAAAAACAAAGTTTCTAATCGAAAAATGAATATCACCAGTGAATTTCCCATAAAATTTCGAGCTTGGTCCGTGGTCTTCAAAAAAATCCGTGCCATGTTTTAAGTCGGACAATTTCGTCTATCTTAAAATGGCTCTATCTCCTAAACTATTAGAGCTACAGCGCTGAAATTTGCACACGGAATAATAAATATTTTTCACAAACTATATAACATATATCGATTCTACAGACACGCGTGTATTTCTAAATTCTTGAAGTGTGAGAAAACGTCAAGTTTTTTATTTCCGGATGAGAAATGTGGCCTCCAGGAACCTTAAAATAAAAGCTTTGTTTTTTCGCATTTTGCAAGCTCTGACAATTATTAATTCAAACGGCTCTATCTCCTAAACTATTACAGCTACAGCGCTGAAATTTGCACACGTAATATTATATATAGTGGCCTTTAATCTGAGTCTTAAACGAAGTTTCTCCGAAAATCAGAACGAGCATGAGATGGAGATATTCTACAGTTACTAGGAAGAAATTGTCTCTAATTGCGATACTTTTGCGATTTTCTTAAAAACTAAGTTTCTAATCGAAAAATGAATATCACCAGTGAATTTCCCATAAAATTTCGAGCTTGGTCCGTGGTTTTCAAAAAAATCCGTGCCATGTTTTAAGTCGGACAACTTCGCCTATCTTTAAATGGCTCTATCTCCTAAACTATTAGAGCTACAGCGCTGAAATTTGCACACGGAATAATAAATACTTTTCACAAACTATATAACATATATCGATTCTACAGACACGCGTGTATTTCTAAATTCTTGTAGTGTGAGAAAAAGTCAAGTTTTTTATTTCCGGATGAGAAATGTGGCCTCCAGGAACCTTAAAATAAAAGCTTTGTTTTTTCGCATTTTGCAAGCTCTGACAATTATTAATTTAAACGGCTCTATCTCCTAAACTATTACAGCTACAGCGCTGAAATTTGCACACGTAATATTATATATAGTGGCCTTTAATCTGAGTCTTAAACGAAGTTTCTCCGAAAATCAGAACGAGCATGAGATGGAGATATTCTACAGTTACTAGGAAGAAATTGACTCTAATGGCGATACTTTTGCGATTTTCTTAAAAACTAAGTTTCTAATCGAAAAATGAATATCACCAGTGAATTTCCCATAAAATTTCGAGCTTGGTCCGTGGTTTTCAAAAAAATCCGTGCCATGTTTTAAGTCGGACAACTTTGCCTATCTTTAAATGGCTCTATCTCCTAAACTATTAGAGCTACAGCGCTGAAATTTGCACACGGAATAATAAATATTTTTCACAAACTATATAACATATATCGATTCTACAGACACGCGTGTATTTCTAAATTCTTGAAGTGTGAGAAAAAGTCAAGTTTTTTATTTCCGGATGAGAAATCTGGCCTCCAGGAACCTTAAAATAAAAGCTTTGTTTTTTCGCATTTTGCAAGCTCTGACAATTATTAATTCAAACGGCTCTATCTCCTAAACTATTACAGCTACAGCGCTGAAATTTGCACACGTAATATTATATATAGTGGCCTTTAATCTGAGTCTTAAACGAAGTTTCTCCGAAAATCAGAACGAGCATGAGATGGAGATTTTCTACAGTTACTAGGAAGAAATTGACTCTAATGGCGATACTTTTGCGATTTTCTTAAAAACTAAGTTTCTAATCGAAAAATGAATATCACCAGTGAATTTCCCATAAAATTTCGAGCTTGGTCCGTGGTTTTCAAAAAAATCCGTGCCATGTTTTAAGTCGGACAACTTTGCCTATCTTTAAATGGCTCTATCTCCTAAACTATTAGAGCTACAGCGCTGAAATTTGCACACGGAATAATAAATATTTTTCACAAACTATATAACATATATCGATTCTACAGACACGCGTGTATTTCTAAATTCTTGAAGTGTGAGAAAAAGTCAAGTTTTTTATTTCCGGATGAGAAATCTGGCCTCCAGGAACCTTAAAATAAAAGCTTTGTTTTTTCGCATTTTGCAAGCTCTGACAATTATTAATTCAAACGGCTCTATCTCCTAAACTATTACAGGTACAGCGCTGAAATTTGCACACGTAATATTATATATATTGGCCTTTAATCTGAGTCTTAAACGAAGTTTCTCCGAAAATCAGAAGGAGCATGAGATGGAGATATTCTACAGTTACTAGGAAGAAATTGACTCTAATGGCGATACTTTTGCGATTTTCTTAAAAACTAAGTTTCTAATCGAAAAATGAATATCACCAGTGAATTTCCCATAAAATTTCGAGCTTGGTCCGTGGTTTTCAAAAAAATCCGTGCCATGTTTTAGTCGGACAACTTCGCCTATCTTTAAATGGCTCAATCTCCTAAACTATTAGAGCTACAGCACTGAAATTTGCACACGGAATAATAAATATTTTTCACAAACTATATAACATATATCGATTCTACAGACACGCGTGTATTTCTAAATTCTTGTAGAGTAAGAAAAAGTCAAGTTTTTTATTTCCGGATGAGAAATGTGGCCTCCAGGAACCTTACAATAAAAGCTTTGTTTTTTCGCATTTTGCAAGCTCTGACAATTATTAATTCAAACGGCTCTAACTCCTAAACTATTACAGCTACAGCGCTGAAATTTGCACACGTAATATTATATATATTGGCCTTTAATCTGAGTCTTAAACGAAGTTTCTCCGAAAATCAGAACGAGCATGAGATGGAGATATTCTACAGTTACTAGGAAGAAATTGACTCTAATGGCGATACTTTTGCGATTTTCTTAAAAACGAAGTTTAAAATCGAAAAATGAATATCACCAGTGAATTTCCCATAAAATTTCAAGCTTGGTCCGTGGTTTTCAAAAAAAATCCGTGCCATGTTTTAAGTCGGACAACTTCGTCTATCTTTAAATGGCTCTATCTCCTAAACTATTAGAGCTACAGCGCTGAAATTTGCACACGGAATAATAAATATTTTTCACAAACTATATAACATATATGGATTCTACAGACACGCGTGTATTTCTAAATTCTTGTAGTGTAAGAAAAAGTCAAGTTTTTTATTTCCGGATGAGAAATGTGGCCTCCAGTAACCTTAAAATAAAAGCTTTGTTTTTTCGCATTTTGCAAGCTCAGACAATTATTAATCCAAACGGCTCTATCTCCTAAACTATTACAGCTACAGCGCTGAAATTTGCACACGTAATATTATATATATTGGCCTTTAATCTGAGTCTTAAACGAAGTTTCTCCGAAAATCAGAACGAGCATGAGATGGAGATATTCTACAGTTACTAGGAAGAAATTGACTCTAATGGCGATACTTTTGCGATTTTCTTAAAAACTAAGTTTCTAATCGAAAAATGAATATCACCAGTGAATTTCCCATAAAATTTCGAGCTTGGTCCGTGGTTTTCAAAAAAATCCGTGCCATGTTTTAAGTCGGACAACTTCGCCTATCTTTAAATGGCTCTATCTCCTAAACTATTAGAGCTACAGCGCTGAAATTTGCACACGTAATATTATATATATTGGCCTTTAATCTGAGTCTTAAACGAAGTTTCTCCGAAAATCAGAACGAGCATGAGATGGAAATATTCTACAGTAACTAGGAAGAAATTGACTCTAATGGCGATACTTTTGCGATTTTCTTAAAAACAAAGTTCCTAATCGAAAAATGAATATCACCAGTGAATTTCCCATAAAATTTCGAGCTTGGTCCGTGGTCTTCAAAAAAATCCGTGCCATGTTTTAAGTCGGACAACTTCGTCTATCTTTAAATGGCTCTATCTCCTAAACTATTAGAGCTACAGCGCTGAAATTTGCACACGGAATAATAAATATTTTTCACAAACTATATAACATATATCGATTCTACAGACACGCGTGTATTTCTAAATTCTTGAAGTGTGAGAAAAAGTCAAGTTTTTTATTTCCGGATGAGAAATGTGG
Organism: Gryllus longicercus; assembly: GCA_038098605.1. Lineage (NCBI taxonomy): Eukaryota > Metazoa > Arthropoda > Insecta > Orthoptera > Gryllidae > Gryllus > Gryllus longicercus. The sequence goes on along the minus strand of JAZDUA010001232.1, from coordinate 76,582 downwards.
CCTCCAGGAACCTTAAAATAAAAGCTTTGTTTTTTCGCATTTTGCAAGCTCTGACAATTATTAATTCAAACGGCTCTATCTCCTAAACTATTACAGCTACAGCGCTGAAATTTGCACACGTAATATTATATATAGTGGCCTTCAATCTGAGTCTTAAACGAAGTTTCTCCGAAAATCAGAACGAGCATGAGATGGAGATATTCTACAGTTACTAGGAAGAAATTGTCTCTAATGGCGATACTTTTGCGATTTTCTTAAAAACTAAGTTTCTAATCGAAAAATGAATATCACCAGTGAATTTCCCATAAAATTTCGAGCTTGGTCCGTGGTTTTCAAAAAAATCCGTGCCGTGTTTTAAGTCGGACAACTTCGCCTATCTTTAAATGGCTCTATCTCCTAAACTATTAGAGCTACAGCGCTGAAATTTGCACACGGAATAATAAATATTTTTCACAAACTATATAACATATATCGATTCTAAGACACGCGTGTATTTCTAAATTCTTGTAGTGTGAGAAAAAGTCAAGTTTTTTATTTCCGGATGAGAAATGTGGCCTCCAGGAACCTTAAAATAAAAGCTTTGTTTTTTCGCATTTTCAAGCTCTGACAATTATTAATTTAAACGGCTCTATCTCCTAAACTATTACAGCTACAACGCTGAAATTTGCACACGTAATATTATATATAGTGGCCTTTAATCTGAGTCTTAAACGAAGTTTCTCCGAAAATCAGAACGAGCATGAGATGGAGATATTCTACAGTTACTAGGAAGAAATTGACTCTAATGGCGATACTTTTGCGATTTTCTTAAAAACTAAGTTTCTAATCGAAAAATGAATATCACCAGTGAATTTCCCATAAAATTTCGAGCTTGGTCCGTGGTTTTCAAAAAAATCCGTGCCATGTTTTAAGTCGGACAACTTTGCCTATCTTTAAATGGCTCTATCTCCTAAACTATTAGAGCTACAGCGCTGAAATTTGCACACGGAATAATAAATATTTTTCACAAACTATATAACATATATCGATTCTACAGACACGCGTGTATTTCTAAATTCTTGAAGTGTGAGAAAAAGTCAAGTTTTTTATTTCCGGATGAGAAATCTGGCCTCCAGGAACCTTAAAATAAAAGCTTTGTTTTTTCGCATTTTGCAAGCTCTGACAATTATTAATTCAAACGGCTCTATCTCCTAAACTATTACAGCTACAGCGCTGAAATTTGCACACGTAATATTATATATAGTGTCCTTTAATCTGAGTCTTAAACGAAGTTTCTCCGAAAATCAGAACGAGCATGAGATGGAGATATTCTACAGTTACTAGGAAGAAATTGACTCTAATGGCGATACTTTTGCGATTTTCTTAAAAACTAAGTTTCTAATCGAAAAATGAATATCACCAGTGAATTTCCCATAAAATTTCGAGCTTGGTCCGTGGTTTTCAAAAAAATCCGTGCCGTGTTTTAAGTCGGACAACTTCGCCTATCTTTAAATGGCTCTATCTCCTAAACTATTAGAGCTACAGCGCTGAAATTTGCACACGGAATAATAAATATTTTTCACAAACTATATAACATATACCGATTCCAAGACACGCGTGTATTTCTTAATTCTTGTAGTGTGAGAAAAAGTCAAGTTTTTTATTTCCGGATGAGAAATGTGGCCTCCAGGAACCTTAAAATAAAAGCTTTGTTTTTTCGCATTTTCAAGCTCTGACAATTATTAATTCAAACGGCTCTATCTCCTAAACTATTACAGCTACAGCGCTGAAATTTGCACAAGTAATATTATATATATTGGCCTTTAATCTGAGTCTTAAACGAAGTTTCTCCGAAAATCAGAACGAGCATGACATGGAGATATTCTACAGTTACTAGGAAGAAATTGACTCTAATGGCGATACTTTTGCGATTTTCTTAAAAACTAAGTTTCTAATCGAAAAATGAATATCACCAGTGAATTTCCTATAAAATTTCAAGCTTGGTCCGTGGTTTTCAAAAAAATCCGTGCCATGTTTTAAGTCGGACAACTTCGTCTATCTTTACATGGCTCTATCTCCTAAACTATTAGAGCTACAGCGCTGAAATTTGCACACGGAATAATAAATATTTTTCACAAACTATATAACATATATCGATTCTACAGACACGCGTGTATTTGTAAATTCTTGTAGTGTAAGAAAAAGTCACGTTTTTTATTTCCGGATGAGAAATGTGGCCTCCAGGAACATTAAAATAAAAGCTTTGTTTTTTCGCATTTTGCAAGCTCTGACAATTATTAATTCAAACGGCTCCATCTCCTAAACTATTACAGCTACAGCGCTGAAATTTGCACACGTAATATCATATATAGTGGCCTTTAATCTGAGTCTTAAACGAAGTTTCTCCAAAAATCAGAACGAGCATGAGATGGAGATATTCTACAGTTACTAGGAAGAAATTGTCTCTAATGGCGATACTTTTGCGATTTTCTTAAAAACTAAGTTTCTAATCGAAAAATGAATATCACCAGTGAATTTCCCATAAAATTTCGAGCTTGGTCCGTGGTTTTCAAAAAAATCCGTGCCATGTTTTAAGTCGGACAACTTCGCCTATCTTTAAATGGCTCTATCTCCTAAACTATTAGAGCTACAGCGCTGAAATTTGCACACGGAATAATAAATACTTTTCACAAACTATATAACATATATCGATTCTACAGACACGCGTGTATTTCTAAATTCTTGTAGTGTGAGAAAAAGTCAAGTTTTTTATTTCCGGATGAGAAATGTGGCCTCCAAAAACCTTAAAATAAAAGCTTTGTTTTTTTCGCATTTTGCAAGCTCTGACAATTATTAATTCAAACGGCTCTATCTCCTAAACTATTACAGCTACAGCGCTGAAATTTGCACAAGTAATATTATATATATTGGCCTTTAATCTGAGTCTTAAACGAAGTTTCTCCGAAAATCAGAACGAGCATGAGATGGAGATATTCTACAGTTACTAGGAAGAAATTGACTCTAATGGCGATACTTTTGCGATTTTCTTAAAAACTAAGTTTCTACTCGAAAAATGAATATCACCAGTGAATTTCCCATAAAATTTCAAGCTTGGTCCGTGGTTTTCAAAAAAATCCGTGCCATTTTTTAAGTCGGACAACTTCGTCTATCTTTAAATGGCTCTATCTCCTAAACTATTAGAGCTACAGCGCTGAAATTTGCACACGGAATAATAAATATTTTTCACAAACTATATAACATATATCGATTCTACAGACACGCGTGTATTTGTAAATTCTTGTAGTGTAAGAAAAAGTCACGTTTTTTATTTCCGGATGAGAAATGTGGACTCCAGGAACCTTAAAATAAAAGCTTTGTTTTTTCGCATTTTGCAAGCTCTGACAATTATTAATTCAAACGGCTCCATCTCCTAAACTATTACAGCTACAGCGCTGAAATTTGCACACGTAATATCATATATAGTGGCCTTTAATCTGAGTCTTAAACGAAGTTTCTCCGAAAATCAGAACGAGCATGAGATGGAGATATTCTACAGTTACTAGGAAGAAATTGACTCTAATGGCGATACTTTTGCGATTTTCTTAAAAACTAAGTTTCTAATCGAAAAATGAATATCACCAGTGAATTTTCCATAAAATTTCGAGCTTGGTCCGTGGTTTTCAAAAAAATCCGTGCCATGTTTTAAGTCGGACAACTTCGCCTATCTTTAAATGGCTCTATCTCCTAAACTATTAGAGCTACAGCGCTGAAATTTGCACACGGAATAATAAATATTTTTCACAAACTATATAACATATATCGATTCTACTGACACGCGTGTATTTCTAAATTCTTGTAGTGTGAGAAAAAGTCAAGTTTTTTATTTCCGGATGAGAAATGTGGCCTCCAGGAACCTTAAAATAAAAGCTTTGTTTTTTCGCATTTTGCAAGCTCTGACAATTATTAATTCAAACGGCTCTATCTCCTAAACTAGTACAGCTACAGCGCTGAAATTTGCACACGTAATATTATATATAGTGTCCTTTAATCTGAGTCTTAAACGAAGTTTCTCCGAAAATCAGAACGAGCATGAGATGGAGATATTCTACAGTTACTAGGAAGAAATTGACTCTAATGGCGATACTTTTGCGAATTTCTTAAAAACTAAGTTTCTAATCGAAAAATGAATATCACCAGTGAATTTCCCATAAATGTTCGAGCTTGGTCCGTGGTTTTCAAAAAAATCCGTGCCATGTTTTAAGTCGGACAACTTCGTCTATCTTTAAATGGCTCTATCTCCTAAACTATTAGAGCTACAGCGCTGAAATTTGCACACGGAATAATAAATATTTTTCACAAACTATATAACATATATGGATTCTACAGACACGCGTGTATTTCTAAATTCTTGTAGTGTAAGAAAAACTCAAGTTTTTTATTTCCGGATGAGAAATGTGGCCTCCAGGAACCTTAAAATAAAAGCTTTGTTTTTTCGCACTTTGCAAGCTCTGACAATTATTAATTCAAACGGCTCTATCTCCTAAACTACTACAGCTACAGCGCTGAAATTTGCACACGTAATATTATATATAGTGGCCTTTAATCTGAGTCTTAAACGAAGTTTCTCCGAAAATCAGAACGAGCATGAGATGGAGATATTCTACAGTTACTAGGAAGAAATTGACTCTAATGGCGATACTTTTGCGATTTTCTTAAAAACTAAGTTTCTAATCGAAAAATGAATATCACCAGTGAATTTCCCATAAAATTTCGAGCTTGGTCCGTGGTTTTCAAAAAAATCCGTGCCGTGTTTTAAGTCGGACAACTTCGCCTATCTTTAAATGGCTCTATCTCCTAAACTATTAGAGCTACAGCGCTGAAATTTGCACACGGAATAATAAATATTTTTCACAAACTATATAACATATATCGATTCTAAGACACGCGTGTATTTCTAAATTCTTGTAGTGTGAGAAAAAGTCAAGTTTTTTATTTCCGGATGAGAAATGTGGCCTCCAGGAACCTTAAAATAAAAGCTTTGTTTTTTCGCATTTTCAAGCTCTGACAATTATTAATTCAAACGGCTCTATCTCCTAAACTATTACAGCTACAGCGCTGAAATTTGCACAAGTAATATTATATATATTGGCCTTTAATCTGAGTCTTAAACGAAGTTTCTCCGAAAATCAGAACGAGCATGAGATGGAGATATTCTACAGTTACTAGGAAGAAATTGACTCTAATGGCGATACTTTTGTGATTTTCTTAAAAACTAAGTTTCTAATCGAAAAATGAATATCACCAGTGAATTTCCCATAAAATTTTGAGCTTGGTCCGTGGTTTTCAAAAAAATCCGTGCCATGTTTTAAGTCGGACAACTTCGCCTATCTTTAAATGGCTCTATCTCCTAAACTATTAGAGCTACAGCGCTGAAATTTGCACACGGAATAATAAATATTTTTCACAAACTATATAACATATAACGATTCTACAGACACGCGTGTATTTCTAAATTCTTGTAGTGTGAGAAAAAGTCAAGTTTTTTTGTTCCGGATGAGAAATGTGGCCTCCAGGAACCTTAAAATAAAAGCTTCGTTTTTTCGCACTTTGCAAGCTCTGACAATTATTAATTCAAACGGCTCTATCTCCTAAACTACTACAGCTACAGCGCTGAAATTTGCACACGGAATAATAAATATTTTTCACAAACTATATAACATATATCGATTCTACAGACACGCGTGTATTTCTAAATCTTGTAGTGTGAGAAAAAGTCAAGTTTTTTATTTCCGGATGAGAAATCTGGCCTCCAGGAACCTTAAAATAAAAGCTTTGTTTTTTCGCATTTTTCAAGCTCTGACATATATTAATTCAAACGGCTCTATCTCCTAAACTATTACAGCTACAGCGCTGAAATTTGCACACGTAATATTATATATAGTGTCCTTTAATCTGAGTCTTAAACGAAGTTTCTCCGAAAATCAGAACGAGCATGAGATGGAGATATTCTACAGTTACTAGGAAGAAATTGACTCTAATGGCGATACTTTTGCGATTTTCTTAAAAACGAAGTTTAAAATCGAAAAATGAATATCACCAGTGAATTTCCCATAAAATTTCAAGCTTGGTCCGTGGTTTTCAAAAAAATCCGTGCCATGTTTTAAGTCGGACAACTTCGTCTATCTTTAAATGGCTCTATCTCCTAAACTATTAGAGCTACAGCGCTGAAATTTGCACACGGAATAATAAATATTTTTCACAAACTATATAACATATATCGATTCTACAGACACGCGTGTATTTCTAAATTCTTGTAGTGTAAGAAAAAGTCAAGTTTTTTATTTCCGGATGAGAAATGTGGCCTCCAGGAACCTTAAAATAAAAGCTTTGTTTTTTCGCATTTTGCAAGCTCAGACAATTATTAATCCAAACGGCTCTATCTCCTAAACTATTACAGCTACAGCGCTGAAATTTGCACACGTAATATTATATATATTGGCCTTTAATCTGAGTCTTAAACGAAGTTTCTCCGAAAATCAGAACGAGCATGAGATGGAGATATTCTACAGTTACTAGGAAGAAATTGACTCTAATGGCGATACTTTTGCGATTTTCTTAAAAACTAAGTTTCTAATCGAAAAATGAATATCACCAGTGAATTTCCCATAAAATTTCGAGCTTGGTCCGTGGTTTTCAAAAAAATCCGTGCCATGTTTTAAGTCGGACAACTTCGCCTATCTTTAAATGGCTCTATCTCCTAAACTATTAGAGCTACAGCGCTGAAATTTGCACACGGAATAATAAATATTTTTCACAAACTATATAACATATATCGATTCTACAGACACGCGTGTATTTGTAAATTCTTGTAGTGTAAGAAAAAGTCACGTTTTTTATTTCCGGATGAGAAATGTGGCCTCCAGGAACCTTAAAATAAAAGCTTTGTTTTTTCGCATTTTGCAAGCTCTGACAATTATTAATTCAAACGGCTCTATCTCCTAAACTATTACAGCTACAGCGCTGAAATTTGCACACGTAATATTATATATATTGGCCTTTAATCTGAGTCTTAAACGAAGTTTCTCCGAAAATCAGAACGAGCATGAGATGGAGATATTCTACAGTTACTAGGAAGAAATTGACTCTAATGGCGATACTTTTGCGATTTTCTTAAAAACAAAGTTTCTAATCGAAAAATGAATATCACCAGTGAATTTCCCATAAAATTTCGAGCTTGGTCCGTGGTCTTCAAAAAAATCCGTGCCATGTTTTAAGTCGGACAACTTCGTCTATCTTTAAATGGCTCTATCTCCTAAACTATTAGAGCTACAGCGCTGAAATTTGCACACGGAATAATAAATATTTTTCACAAACTATATAACATATATCGATTCTACAGACACGCGTGTATTTCTAAATTCTTGAAGTGTGAGAAAAAGTCAAGTTTTTTATTTCCGGATGAGAAATGTGGCCTCCAGGAACCTTAAAATAAAAGCTTTGTTTTTTCGCATTTTGCAAGCTCTGACAATTATTAATTCAAACGGCTCTATCTCCTAAACTATTACAGCTACAGCGCTGAAATTTGCACACGTAATATTATATATAGTGGCCTTCAATCTGAGTCTTAAACGAAGTTTCTCCGAAAATCAGAACGAGCATGAGATGGAGATATTCTACAGTTACTAGGAAGAAATTGTCTCTAATGGCGATACTTTTGCGATTTTCTTAAAAACTAAGTTTCTAATCGAAAAATGAATTTCACCAGTGAATTTCCCATAAAATTTCGAGCTTGGTCCGTGGTTTTCAAAAAAATCCGTGCCATGTTTTAAGTCGGACAACTTCGCCTATCTTTAAATGGCTCTATCTCCTAAACTATTAGAGCTACAGCGCTGAAATTTGCACACGGAATAATAAATACTTTTCACAAACTATATAACATATATCGATTCTACAGACACGCGTGTATTTCTAAATTCTTGTAGTGTGAGAAAAAGTCAAGTTTTTTATTTCCGGATGAGAAATGTGGCCTCCAGGAACCTTAAAATGAAAGCATTGTTTTTTCGCATTTTGCAAGCTCTGACAATTATTACTTCAAACGGCTCTATCTCCTAAACTATTACAGCTACAGCGCTGAAATTTGCACACGAAATATTATATATATTGGCCTTTAATCTGAGTCTTAAACGAAGTTTCTCCGAAAATCAGAACGAGCATGAGATGGAAATATTCAACAGTTACTAGAAAGAAATTGACTCTAATGGCAATACTTTTGCGATTTTCTTAAAAACTAAGTTTATAATCGAAAAATGAATATCGCCAGTGAATTTCCCATAAAATTTCGAGCTTGGTCCGTGGTTTTCAAAAAAATCCGTGCCATGTCTTAAATCGGACAACTTCGTCGATCTTTAAATGGCTCTATCTCCTAAACTATTAGAGCTAGAGCGCTGAAATTTGCACACGGAATAATAAATATTTTTCACAAAGTATATAACATATATGGATTCGACAGACTCGCGTGTATTTCTAAATTCTTGTAGTGTAAGAAAAAGTCAAGTTTTTTATTTCCGGATGAGAAATCTGGGCTCCAGGAACCTTAAAATAAAAGCATTGTTTTTTCGCATTTTGCAAGCTCTGACAATTATTAATTCAAACGGCTCTATCTCCTAAACTATTACAGCTACAGCGCTGAAATTTGCACACGTAATATTATATATAGTGGCCTTTAATCTGAGTCTTAAACGAAGTTTCTCCGAAAATCAGAACGAGCATGAGATGGAGATATTCTACAGTTACTAGGAAGAAATTGACTCTAATGGCGATACTTTTGCGATTTTCTTAAAAACTAAGTTTCTAATCGAAAAATGAATATCACCAGTGAATTTCCCATAAAATTTCGAGCTTGGTCCGTGGTTTTCAAAAAAATTCGTGCCATGTTTTAAGTCGGACAACTTCGCCTATCTTTAAATGGCTCTATCTCCTAAACTATTAGAGCTACAGCGCTGAAATTTGCACACGGAATAATAAATATTTTTCACAAACTATATAACATATATCGATTCTACAGACACGCGTGTATTTGTAAATTCTTGTAGTGTAAGAAAAAGTCACGTTTTTTATTTCCGGATGAGAAATGTGGCCTCCAGGAACCTTAAAATAAAAGCTTTGTTTTTTCGCATTTTGCAAGCTCTGACAATTGTTAATTCAAACGGCTCTATCTCCTAAACTATTACAGCTACAGCGCTGAAATTTGCACACGTAATATTATATATATTGGCCTTTAATCTGAGTCTTAAACGAAGTTTCTCCGAAAATCAGAACGAGCATGAGATGGAGATATTCTACAGTTACTAGGAAGAAATTGACTCTAATGGCGATACTTTTGCGATTTTCTTAAAAACAAAGTTTCTAATCGAAAAATGAATATCACCAGTGAATTTCCCATAAAATTTCGAGCTTGGTCCGTGGTCTTCAAAAAAATCCGTGCCATGTTTTAAGTCGGACAACTTCGTCTATCTTTAAATGGCTCTATCTCCTAAACTATTAGAGCTACAGCGCTGAAATTTGCACACGGAATAATAAATATTTTTCACAAACTATATAACATATATCGATTCTACAGACACGCGTGTATTTCTAAATTCTTGAAGTGTGAGAAAAAGTCAAGTTTTTTATTTCCGGATGAGAAATGTGGCCTCCAGGAACCTTAAAATAAAAGCTTTGTTTTTTCGCATTTTGCAAGCTCTGACAATTATTAATTCAAACGGCTCTATCTCCTAAACTATTACAGCTACAGCGCTGAAATTTGCACACGTAATATTATATATAGTGGCCTTCAATCTGAGTCTTAAACGAAGTTTCTCCGAAAATCAGAACGAGCATGAGATGGAGATATTCTACAGTTACTAGGAAGAAATTGTCTCTAATGGCGATACTTTTGCGATTTTCTTAAAAACTAAGTTTCTAATCGAAAAATGAATTTCACCAGTGAATTTCCCATAAAATTTCGAGCTTGGTCCGTGGTTTTCAAAAAATCCGTGCCATGTTTTAAGTCGGACAACTTCGCCTATCTTAAATGGCTCTATCTCCTAAACTATTAGAGCTACAGCGCTGAAATTTGCACACGGAATAATAAATACTTTTCACAAACTATATAACATATATCGATTCTACAGACACGCGTGTATTCTAAATTCTTGTAGTGTGAGAAAAAGTCAAGTTTTTTATTTCCGGATGAGAAATGTGGCCTCCAGGAACCTTAAAATGAAAGCATTGTTTTTTCGCATTTTGCAAGCTCTGACAATTATTACTTCAAACGGCTCTATCTCCTAAACTATTACAGCTACAGCGCTGAAATTTGCACACGAAATATTATATATATTGGCCTTTAATCTGAGTCTTAAACGAAGTTTCTCCGAAAATCAGAACGAGCATGAGATGGAAATATTCAACAGTTACTAGAAAGAAATTGACTCTAATGGCAATACTTTTGCGATTTCTTAAAAACTAAGTTTATAATCGAAAAATGAATATCGCCAGTGAATTTCCCATAAAATTTCGAGCTTGGTCCGTGGTTTTTCAAAAAAATCCGTGCCATGTCTTAAATCGGACAACTTCGTCGATCTTTAAATGGCTCTATCTCCTAAACTATTAGAGCTAGAGCGCTGAAATTTGCACACGAATAATAAATATTTTTTCACAAAGTATATAACATATATGGATTCGACAGACTCGCGTGTATTTCTAAATTCTTGTAGTGTAAGAAAAAGTCAAGTTTTTTATTTCCGGATGAGAAATCTGGGCTCCAGGAACCTTAAAATAAAAGCATTGTTTTTTCGCATTTTGCAAGCTCTGACAATTATTAATTCAAACGGCTCTATCTCCTAAACTATTACAGCTACAGCGCTGAAATTTGCACACGTAATATTATATATAGTGGCCTTTAATCTGAGTCTTAAACGAAGTTTCTCCGAAAATCAGAACGAGCATGAGATGGAGATATTCTACAGTTACTAGGAAGAAATTGACTCTAATGGCGATACTTTTGCGATTTTCTTAAAAACTAAGTTTCTAATCGAAAAATGAATATCACCAGTGAATTTCCCATAAAATTTCGAGCTTGGTCCGTGGTTTTCAAAAAAATCCGTGCCGTGTTTTAAGTCGGACAACTTCGCCTATCTTTAAATGGCTCTATCTCCTAAACTATTAGAGCTACAGCGCTGAAATTTTGCACACGGAATAATAAATATTTTTCACAAACTATATAACATATATCGATTCTAAGACACGCGTGTATTTCTAAATTCTTGTAGTGTGAGAAAAAGTCAAGTTTTTTATTTCCGGATGAGAAATGTGGCCTCCAGGAACCTTAAAATAAAAGCTTTGTTTTTTCGCATTTTCAAGCTCTGACAATTATTAATTCAAACGGCTCTATCTCCTAAACTATTACAGCTACAGCGCTGAAATTTGCACAAGTAATATTATATATATTGGCCTTTAATCTGAGTCTTAAACGAAGTTTCTCCGAAAATCAGAACGAGCATGACATGGAGATATTCTACAGTTACTAGGAAGAAATTGACTCTAATGGCGATACTTTTGCGATTTTCTTAAAAACTAAGTTTCTAATCGAAAAATGAATATCGCCAGTGAATTTCCCATAAAATTTCGAGCTTGGTCCGTGGTTTTCAAAACAATCCGTGCCATGTCTTAAATCGGACAACTTCGTCGATCTTTAAATGGCTCTATCTCCTAAACTATTAGAGCTAGAGCGCTGAAATTTGCACACGGAATAATAAATATTTTTCACAAACTATATAACATATATGGATTCTACAGACACGCGTGTATTTCTAAATTCTTGTAGTGTAAGAAAAAGTCAAGTTTTTTATTTCCGGATGAGAAATCTGGCCTCCAGGAACCTTAAAATAAAAGCATTGTTTTTTCGCATTTTGCAAGCTTGACAATTATTAATTCAAACGGCTCTATCTCCTAAACTATTACAGCTACAGCGCTGAAATTTGCACACGTAATATTATATATATTGGCCTTTAATCTGAGTCTTAAACGAAGTTTCTCCGAAAATCAGAACGAGCATGAGATGGAAATATTCTACAGTAACTAGGAAGAAATTGACTCTAATGGCGATACTTTTGCAATTTTCTTAAAAACTAAGTTTCTAATCGAAAAATGAATATCACCAGTGAATTTCCCATAAAATTTCAGCTTGGTCCGTGGTTTTCAAAAAAATCCGTGCCATGTTTTAAGTCGGACAACTTCGTCTATCTTTACATGGCTCTATCTCCTAAACTATTAGAGCTACAGCGCTGAAATTTGCACACGGAATAATAAATATTTTTCACAAACTATATAACATATATCGATTCTACAGACACGCGTGTATTTGTAAATTCTTGTAGTGTAAGAAAAAGTCACGTTTTTTATTTCCGGATGAGAAATGTGGCCTCCAGGAACCTTAAAATAAAAGCTTTGTTTTTTCGCATTTTGCAAGCTCTGACAATTATTAATTCAAACGGCTCTATCTCCTAAACTATTACAGCTACAGCGCTGAAATTTGCACACGTAATATTATATATATTGGCCTTTAATCTGAGTCTTAAACGAAGTTTCTCCGAAAATCAGAACGAGCATGAGATGGAGATATTCTACAGTTACTAGGAAGAAATTGACTCTAATGGCGATACTTTTGCGATTTTCTTAAAAACAAAGTTTCTAATCGAAAAATGAATATCACCAGTGAATTTCCCATAAAATTTCGAGCTTGGTCCGTGGTCTTCAAAAAAATCCGTGCCATGTTTTAAGTCGGACAATTTCGTCTATCTTTAAATGGCTCTATCTCCTAAACTATTAGAGCTACAGCGCTGAAATTTGCACACGGAATAATAAATATTTTTCACAAACTATATAACATATATCGATTCTACAGACACGCGTGTATTTCTAAATTCTTGAAGTGTGAGAAAAAGTCAAGTTTTTTATTTCCGGATGAGAAATGTGGCCTCCAGGAACCTTAAAATAAAAGCTTTGTTTTTTCGCATTTTGCAAGCTCTGACAATTATTAATTCAAACGGCTCTATCTCCTAAACTATTACAGCTACAGCGCTGAAATTTGCACACGTAATATTATATATAGTGGCCTTTAATCTGAGTCTTAACGAAGTTTCTCCGAAAATCAGAACGAGCATGAGATGGAGATATTCTACAGTTACTAGGAAGAAATTGTCTCTAATGGCGATACTTTTGCGATTTTCTTAAAACTAAGTTTCTAATCGAAAAAAGAATATCACCAGTGAATTTCCCATAAAATTTCGAGCTTGGTCCGTGGTTTTCAAAAAAAATCCGTGCCATGTTTTAAGTCGGACAACTTCGCCTATCTTTAAATGGCTCTATCTCCTAAACTATTAGAGCTACAGCGCTGAAATTTGCACACGGAATAATAAATACTTTTCACAAACTATATAACATATATCGATTCTACAGACACGCGTGTATTTCTAAATTCTTGTAGTGTGAGAAAAAGTCAAGTTTTTTATTTCCGGATGAGAAATGGTGGCCTCCAGGAACCTTAAAATAAAAGCTTTGTTTTTTCGCATTTTGCAAGCTCTGACAATTATTAATTTAAACGGCTCTATCTCCTAAACTATTACAGCTACAGCGCTGAAATTTGCACACGTAATATTATATATAGTGCCTTTAATCTGAGTCTTAAACGAAGTTTCTCCGAAAATCAGAACGAGCATGAGATGGAGATATTCTACAGTTACTAGGAAGAAATTGACTCTAATGGCGATACTTTTGCGATTTCTTAAAAACTAAGTTTCTAATCGAAAAATGAATATCACCAGTGAATTTCCCATAAAATTTCGAGCTTGGTCCGTGGTTTTCAAAAAAATCCGTGCCGTGTTTTAAGTCGGACAACTTCGCCTATCTTTAAATGGCTCTATCTCCTAAACTATTAGAGCTACAGCGCTGAAATTTGCACACGGAATAATAAATATTTTTCACAAACTATATAACATATACCGATTCCAAGACACGCTTGTATTTCTTAATTCTTGTAGTGTGAGAAAACTCAAGTTTTTTATTTCCGGATGAGAAATGTGGCCTCCAGGAACCTTAAAATAAAAGCTTTGTTTTTTCGCACTTTGCAAGCTCTGACAATTATTAATTCAAACGGCTCTATCTCCTAAACTACTACAGCTACAGCGCTGAAATTTGCACACGTAATATTATATATATTGGCCTTTAATCTGAGTCTTAAACGAAGTTTCTCCGAAAATCAGAACGAGCATGAGATGGAGATATTCTACAGTTACTAGGAAGAAATTGACTCTAATGGCGATACTTTTTGTGATATTCTTAAAAACTAAGTTTCTAATCGAAAAATGAATATCACAGTGAATTTCCCATAAAATTTTGAGCTTGGTCCGTGGTTTTCAAAAAAATCCGTGCCATGTTTTAAGTCGGACAACTTCGCCTATCTTTAAATGGCTCTATCTCCTAAACTATTAGAGCTACAGCGCTGAAATTTGCACACGGAATAATAAATATTTTTCACAAACTATATAACATATATCGATTCTACAGACACGCGTGTATTTCTAAATCTTGTAGTGTGAGAAAAAGTCAAGTTTTTTTGTTCCGGATGAGAAATGTGGCCTCCAGGAACCTTAAAATAAAAGCTTCGTTTTTTCGCACTTTGCAAGCTCTGACAATTATTAATTCAAACGGCTCTATCTCCTAAACTACTACAGCTACAGCGCTGAAATTTGCACACGGAATAATAAATATTTTTCACAAACTATATAACATATATCGATTCTACAGACACGCGTGTATTTCTAAATCTTGTAGTGTGAGAAAAAGTCAAGTTTTTTATTTCCGGATTAGAAATCTGGCCTCCAGGAACCTTAAAATAAAAGCTTTGTTTTTTCGCATTTTGCAAGCTCTGACAATTATTAATTCAAACGGCTCTATCTCCTAAACTATTACAGCTACAGCGCTGAAATTTGCACACGTAATATTATATATAGTGTCCTTTAATCTGAGTCTTAAACGAAGTTTCTCCGAAAATCAGAACGAGCATGAGATGGAGATATTCTACAGTTACTAGGAAGAAATTGACTCTAATGGCGATACTTTTGCGATTTTCTTAAAAACGAAGTTTAAATCGAAAAATGAATATCACCAGTGGAATTTCCCATAAAATTTCAAGCTTGGTCCGTGGTTTTCAAAAAAATCCGTGCCATGTTTTAAGTCGGACAACTTCGTCTATCTTTAAATGGCTCTATCTCCTAAACTATTAGAGCTACAGCGCTGAAATTTGCACACGGAATAATAAATATTTTTCACAAACTATATAACATATATGGATTCTACAGACACGCGTGTATTTCTAAATTCTTGTAGTGTAAGAAAAAGTCAAGTTTTTTTATTTCCGGATGAGAAATGTGGCCTCCAGGAACCTTAAAATAAAAGCTTTGTTTTTTTCGCATTTTGCAAGCTCAGACAATTATTAATCCAAACGGCTCTATCTCCTAAACTATACAGCTACAGCGCTGAAATTTGCACACGTAATATTATATATATTGGCCTTTAATCTGAGTCTTAAACGAAGTTTCTCCGAAAATCAGAACGAGCATGAGATGGAGATATTCTACAGTTACTAGGAAGAAATTGACTCTAATGGCGATACTTTTGCGATTTTCTTAAAAACTAAGTTTCTAATCGAAAAATGAATATCACCAGTGAATTTCCCATAAAATTTCGAGCTTGGTCCGTGGTTTTCAAAAAAATCCGTGCCATGTTTTAAGTCGGACAACTTCGCCTATCTTTAAATGGCTCTATCTCCTAAACTATTAGAGCTACAGCGCTGAAATTTGCACACGGAATAATAAATATTTTTCACAAACTATATAACATATATCGATTCTACAGACACGCGTGTATTTGTAAATTCTTGTAGTGTAAGAAAAAGTCACGTTTTTTATTTCCGGATGAGAAATGTGGCCTCCAGGAACCTTAAAATAAAAGCTTTGTTTTTTCGCATTTTGCAAGCTCTGACAATTATTAATTCAAACGGCTCTATCTCCTAAACTATTACAGCTACAGCGCTGAAATTTGCACACGTAATATTATATATAGTGGCCTTCAATCTGAGTCTTAAACGAAGTTTCTCCGAAAATCAGAACGAGCATGAGATGGAGATATTCTACAGTTACTAGGAAGAAATTGACTCTAATGGCGATACTTTTGCGATTTTCTTAAAAACAAAGTTTCTAATCGAAAAATGAATATCACCAGTGAATTTCCCATAAAATTTCGAGCTTGGTCCGTGGTCTTCAAAAAAATCCGTGCCATGTTTTAAGTCGGACAACTTCGTCTATCTTTTAATGGCTCTATCTCCTAAACTATTAGAGCTACAGCGCTGAAATTTGCACACGGAATAATAAATATTTTTCACAAACTATATAACATATATCGATTCTACAGACACGCGTGTATTTCTAAATTCTTGAAGTGTGAGAAAAAGTCAAGTTTTTTATTTCCGGATGAGAAATGTGGCCTCCAGGAACCTTAAAATAAAAGCTTTGTTTTTTCGCATTTTGCAAGCTCTGACAATTATTAATTCAAACGGCTCTATCTCCTAAACTATTACAGCTACAGCGCTGAAATTTGCACACGTAATATTATATATAGTGGCCTTCAATCTGAGTCTTAAACGAAGTTTCTCCGAAAATCAGAACGAGCATGAGATGGAGATATTCTACAGTTACTAGGAAGAAATTGTCTCTAATGGCGATACTTTTGCGATTTTCTTAAAAACTAAGTTTCTAATCGAAAAATGAATTTCACCAGTGAATTTCCCATAAAATTTCGAGCTTGGTCCGTGGTTTTCAAAAAAATCCGTGCCATGTTTTAAGTCGGACAACTTCGCCTATCTTTAAATGGCTCTATCTCCTAAACTATTAGAGCTACAGCGCTGAAATTTGCACACGGAATAATAAATACTTTTCACAAACTATATAACATATATCGATTCTACAGACACGCGTGTATTTCTAAATTCTTGTAGTGTGAGAAAAAGTCAAGTTTTTTATTTCCGGATGAGAAATGTGGCCTCCAGGAACCTTAAAATGAAAGCATTGTTTTTTCGCATTTTGCAAGCTCTGACAATTATTACTTCAAACGGCTCTATCTCCTAAACTATTACAGCTACAGCGCTGAAATTTGCACACGAAATATTATATATATTGGCCTTTAATCTGAGTCTTAAACGAAGTTTCTCCGAAAATCAGAACGAGCATGAGATGGAAATATTCAACAGTTACTAGAAAGAAATTGACTCTAATGGCAATACTTTTGCGATTTTCTTAAAAACTAAGTTTATAATCGAAAAATGAATATCGCCAGTGAATTTCCCATAAAATTTCGAGCTTGGTCCGTGGTTTTCAAAAAAATCCGTGCCATGTCTTAAATCGGACAACTTCGTCGATCTTTAAATGGCTCTATCTCCTAAACTATTAGAGCTAGAGCGCTGAAATTTGCACACGGAATAATAAATATTTTTCACAAAGTATATAACATATATGGATTCGACAGACTCGCGTGTATTTCTAAATTCTTGTAGTGTAAGAAAAAGTCAAGTTTTTTATTTCCGGATGAGAAATCTGGGCTCCAGGAACCTTAAAATAAAAGCATTGTTTTTTCGCATTTTGCAAGCTCTGACAATTATTAATTCAAACGGCTCTATCTCCTAAACTATTACAGCTACAGCGCTGAAATTTGCACACGTAATATTATATATAGTGGCCTTTAATCTGAGTCTTAAACGAAGTTTCTCCGAAAATCAGAACGAGCATGAGATGGAGATATTCTACAGTTACTAGGAAGAAATTGACTCTAATGGCGATACTTTTGCGATTTTCTTAAAAACTAAGTTTCTAATCGAAAAATGAATATCACCAGTGAATTTCCCATAAAATTTCGAGCTTGGTCCGTGGTTTTCAAAAAAATCCGTGCCGTGTTTTAAGTCGGACAACTTCGCCTATCTTTAAATGGCTCTATCTCCTAAACTATTAGAGCTACAGCGCTGAAATTTGCACACGGAATAATAAATATTTTTCACAAACTATATAACATATATCGATTCTAAGACACGCGTGTATTTCTAAATTCTTGTAGTGTGAGAAAAAGTCAAGTTTTTTATTTCCGGATGAGAAATGTGGCCTCCAGGAACCTTAAAATAAAAGCTTTGTTTTTTCGCATTTTCAAGCTCTGACAATTATTAATTCAAACGGCTCTATCTCCTAAACTATTACAGCTACAGCGCTGAAATTTGCACAAGTAATATTATATATATTGGCCTTTAATCTGAGTCTTAAACGAAGTTTCTCCGAAAATCAGAACGAGCATGACATGGAGATATTCTACAGTTACTAGGAAGAAATTGACTCTAATGGCGATACTTTTGCGATTTTCTTAAAAACTAAGTTTCTAATCGAAAAATGAATATCGCCAGTGAATTTCCCATAAAATTCGAGCTTGGTCCGTGGTTTTCAAAACAATCCGTGCCATGTCTTAAATCGGACAACTTCGTCGATCTTTAAATGGCTCTATCTCCTAAACTATTAGAGCTAGAGCGCTGAAATTTGCACACGGAATAATAAATATTTTTCACAAACTATATAACATATATGGATTCTACAGACACGCGTGTATTTCTAAATTCTTGTAGTGTAAGAAAAAGTCAAGTTTTTTATTTCCGGATGAGAAATCTGGCCTCCAGGAACCTTAAAATGAAAGCATTGTTTTTTCGCATTTTGCAAGCTCTGACAATTATTAATTCAAACGGCTCTATCTCCTAAACTATTACAGCTACAGCGCTGAAATTTGCACACGTAATATTATATATATTGGCCTTTAATCTGAGTCTTAAACGAAGTTTCTCCGAAAATCAGAACGAGCATGAGATGGAGATATTCTACAGTTACTAGGAAGAAATTGACTCTAATGGCGATACTTTTGCGATTTTCTTAAAAACAAAGTTTCTAATCGAAAAATGAATATCACCAGTGAATTTCCCATAAAATTTCGAGCTTGGTCCGTGGTCTTCAAAAAAATCCGTGCCATGTTTTAAGTCGGACAATTTCGTCTATCTTTAAATGGCTCTATCTCCTAAACTATTAGAGCTACAGCGCTGAAATTTGCACACGGAATAATAAATATTTTTCACAAACTATATAACATATATCGATTCTACAGACACGCGTGTATTTCTAAATTCTTGAAGTGTGAGAAAAAGTCAAGTTTTTTATTTCCGGATGAGAAATGTGGCCTCCAGGAACCTTAAAATAAAAGCTTTGTTTTTTCGCATTTTGCAAGCTCTGACAATTATTAATTCAAACGGCTCTATCTCCTAAACTATTACAGCTACAGCGCTGAAATTTGCACACGTAATATTATATATAGTGGCCTTTAATCTGAGTCTTAAACGAAGTTTCTCCGAAAATCAGAACGAGCATGAGATGGAGATATTCTACAGTTACTAGGAAGAAATTGTCTCTAATTGCGATACTTTTGCGATTTTCTTAAAAACTAAGTTTCTAATCGAAAAAAGAATATCACCAGTGAATTTCCCATAAAATTTCGAGCTTGGTCCGTGGTTTTCAAAAAAATCCGTGCCATGTTTTAAGTCGGACAACTTCGCCTATCTTTAAATGGCTCTATCTCCTAAACTATTAGAGCTACAGCGCTGAAATTTGCACACGGAATAATAAATACTTTTCACAAACTATATAACATATATCGATTCTACAGACACGCGTGTATTTCTAAATTCTTGTAGTGTGAGAAAAAGTCAAGTTTTTTATTTCCGGATGAGAAATGTGGCCTCCAGGAACCTTAAAATAAAAGCTTTGTTTTTTCGCATTTTGCAAGCTCTGACAATTATTAATTTAAACGGCTCTATCTCCTAAACTATTACAGCTACAGCGCTGAAATTTGCACACGTAATATTATATATAGTGGCCTTTAATCTGAGTCTTAAACGAAGTTTCTCCGAAAATCAGAACGAGCATGAGATGGAGATATTCTACAGTTACTAGGAAGAAATTGACTCTAATGGCGATACTTTTGCGATTTTCTTAAAAACTAAGTTTCTAATCGAAAAATGAATATCACCAGTGAATTTCCCATAAAATTTCGAGCTTGGTCCGTGGTTTTCAAAAAAATCCGTGCCATGTTTTAAGTCGGACAACTTTGCCTATCTTTAAATGGCTCTATCTCCTAAACTATTAGAGCTACAGCGCTGAAATTTGCACA
Source organism: Gryllus longicercus (assembly GCA_038098605.1). NCBI lineage: Eukaryota > Metazoa > Arthropoda > Insecta > Orthoptera > Gryllidae > Gryllus > Gryllus longicercus. The sequence continues at coordinate 56,263 of JAZDUA010001232.1, read as the reverse complement.
CGGAATAATAAATATTTTTCACAAACTATATAACATATATCGATTCTACAGACACGCGTGTATTTCTAAATTCTTGAAGTGTGAGAAAAAGTCAAGTTTTTTATTTCCGGATGAGAAATCTGGCCTCCAGGAACCTTAAAATAAAAGCTTTGTTTTTTCGCATTTTGCAAGCTCTGACAATTATTAATTCAAACGGCTCTATCTCCTAAACTATTACAGCTACAGCGCTGAAATTTGCACACGTAATATTATATATATTGGCCTTTAATCTGAGTCTTAAACGAAGTTTCTCCGAAAATCAGAAGGAGCATGAGATGGAGATATTCTACAGTTACTAGGAAGAAATTGACTCTAATGGCGATACTTTTGCGATTTTCTTAAAAACTAAGTTTCTAATCGAAAAATGAATATCACCAGTGAATTTCCCATAAAATTTCGAGCTTGGTCCGTGGTTTTCAAAAAAATCCGTGCCATGTTTTAAGTCGGACAACTTCGCCTATCTTTAAATGGCTCAATCTCCTAAACTATTAGAGCTACAGCACTGAAATTTGCACACGGAATAATAAATATTTTTCACAAACTATATAACATATATCGATTCTACAGACACGCGTGTATTTCTAAATTCTTGTAGTGTAAGAAAAAGTCAAGTTTTTTATTTCCGGATGAGAAATGTGGCCTCCAGGAACCTTACAATAAAAGCTTTGTTTTTTCGCATTTTGCAAGCTCTGACAATTATTAATTCAAACGGCTCTAACTCCTAAACTATTACAGCTACAGCGCTGAAATTTGCACACGTAATATTATATATATTGGCCTTTAATCTGAGTCTTAAACGAAGTTTCTCCGAAAATCAGAACGAGCATGAGATGGAGATATTCTACAGTTACTAGGAAGATATTGACTCTAATGGCGATACTTTTGCGATTTTCTTAAAAACAAAGTTTCTAATCGAAAAATGAATATCACCAGTGAATTTCCCATAAAATTTCGAGCTTGGTCCGTGGTCTTCAAAAAAATCCGTGCCATGTTTTAAGTCGGACAACTTCGTCTATCTTTAAATGGCTCTATCTCCTAAACTATTAGAGCTACAGCGCTGAAATTTGCACACGGAATAATAAATATTTTTCACAAACTATATAACATATATCGATTCTACAGACACGCGTGTATTTCTAAATTCTTGAAGTGTGAGAAAAAGTCAAGTTTTTTATTTCCGGATGAGAAATGTGGCCTCCAGGAACCTTAAAATAAAAGCTTTGTTTTTTCGCATTTTGCAAGCTCTGACAATTATTAATTCAAACGCCTCTATCTCCTAAACTATTACAGCTACAGCGCTGAAATTTGCACACGTAATATTATATATAGTGGCCTTCAATCTGAGTCTTAAACGAAGTTTCTCCGAAAATCAGAACGAGCATGAGATGGAGATATTCTACAGTTACTAGGAAGAAATTGTCTCTAATGGCGATACTTTTGCGATTTTCTTAAAAACTAAGTTTCTAATCGAAAAATGAATATCACCAGTGAATTTCCCATAAAATTTCGAGCTTGGTCCGTGGTTTTCAAAAAAATCCGTGCCGTGTTTTAAGTCGGACAACTTCGCCTATCTTTAAGTGGCTCTATCTCCTAAACTATTAGAGCTACAGCGCTGAAATTTGCACACGGAATAATAAATATTTTTCACAAACTATATAACATATATCGATTCTAAGACACGCGTGTATTTCTAAATTCTTGTAGTGTGAGAAAAAGTCAAGTTTTTTATTTCCGAATGAGAAATGTGGCCTCCAGGAACCTTAAAATAAAAGCTTTGTTTTTTCGCATTTTCAAGCTCTGACAATTATTAATTTAAACGGCTCTATCTCCTAAACTATTACAGCTACAGCGCTGAAATTTGCACACGTAATATTATATATAGTGGCCTTTAATCTGAGTCTTAAACGAAGTTTCTCCGAAAATCAGAACGAGCATGAGATGGAGATATTCTACAGTTACTAGGAAGAAATTGACTCTAATGGCGATACTTTTGCGATTTTCTTAAAAACTAAGTTTCTAATCGAAAAATGAATATCACCAGTGAATTTCCCATAAAATTTCGAGCTTGGTCCGTGGTTTTCAAAAAAATCCGTGCCATGTTTTAAGTCGGACAACTTTGCCTATCTTTAAATGGCTCTATCTCCTAAACTATTAGAGCTACAGCGCTGAAATTTGCACACGGAATAATAAATATTTTTCACAAACTATATAACATATATCGATTCTACAGACACGCGTGTATTTCTAAATTCTTGAAGTGTGAGAAAAAGTCAAGTTTTTTATTTCCGGATGAGAAATCTGGCCTCCAGGAACCTTAAAATAAAAGCTTTGTTTTTTCGCATTTTGCAAGCTCTGACAATTATTACTTCAAACGGCTCTATCTCCTAAACTATTACAGCTACAGCGCTGAAATTTGCACACGAAATATTATATATATTGGCCTTTAATCTGAGTCTTAAACGAAGTTTCTCCGAAAATCAGAACGAGCATGAGATGGAAATATTCAACAGTTACTAGAAAGAAATTGACTCTAATGGCAATACTTTTGCGATTTTCTTAAAAACTAAGTTTCTAATCGAAAAATGAATATCGCCAGTGAATTTCCCATAAAATTTCGAGCTTGGTCCGTGGTTTTCAAAAAAATCCGTGCCATGTCTTAAATCGGACAACTTCGTCGATCTTTAAATGGCTCTATCTCCTAAACTATTAGAGCTAGAGCGCTGAAATTTGCACACGGAATAATAAATATTTTTCACAAAGTATATAACATATATGGATTCGACAGACTCGCGTGTATTTCTAAATTCTTGTAGTGTAAGAAAAAGTCAAGTTTTTTATTTCCGGATGAGAAATCTGGGCTCCAGGAACCTTAAAATAAAAGCATTGTTTTTTTCGCATTTTGCAAGCTCTGACAATTATTAATTCAAACGGCTCTATCTCCTAAACTATTACAGCTACAGCGCTGAAATTTGCACACGTAATATTATATATAGTGGCCTTTAATCTGAGTCTTAAACGAAGTTTCTCCGAAAATCAGAACGAGCATGAGATGGAGATATTCTACAGTTACTAGGAAGAAATTGACTCTAATGGCGATACTTTTGCGATTTTCTTAAAAACTAAGTTTCTAATCGAAAAATGAATATCACCAGTGAATTTCCCATAAAATTTCGAGCTTGGTCCGTGGTTTTCAAAAAAATCCGTGCCGTGTTTTAAGTCGGACAACTTCGCCTATCTTTAAATGGCTCTATCTCCTAAACTATTAGAGCTACAGCGCTGAAATTTGCACACGGAATAATAAATATTTTTCACAAACTATATAACATATATCGATTCTAAGACACGCGTGTATTTCTAAATTCTTGTAGTGTGAGAAAAAGTCAAGTTTTTTATTTCCGGATGAGAAATGTGGCCTCCAGGAACCTTAAAATAAAAGCTTTGTTTTTTCGCATTTTCAAGCTCTGACAATTATTAATTCAAACGGCTCTATCTCCTAAACTATTACAGCTACAGCGCTGAAATTTGCACAAGTAATATTATATATATTGGCCTTTAATCTGAGTCTTAAACGAAGTTTCTCCGAAAATCAGAACGAGCATGACATGGAGATATTCTACAGTTACTAGGAAGAAATTGACTCTAATGGCGATACTTTTGCGATTTTCTTAAAAACTAAGTTTCTAATCGAAAAATGAATATCGCCAGTGAATTTCCCACAAAATTTCGAGCTTGGTCCGTGGTTTTCAAAACAATCCGTGCCATGTCTTAAATCGGACAACTTCGTCGATCTTTAAATGGCTCTATCTCCTAAACTATTAGAGCTAGAGCGCTGAAATTTGCACACGGAATAATAAATATTTTTCACAAACTATATAACATATATGGATTCTACAGACACGCGTGTATTTCTAAATTCTTGTAGTGTAAGAAAAAGTCAAGTTTTTTATTTCCGGATGAGAAATCTGGCCTCCAGGAACCTTAAAATAAAAGCATTGTTTTTTCGCATTTTGCAAGCTTGACAATTATTAATTCAAACGGCTCTATCTCCTAAACTATTACAGCTACAGCGCTGAAATTTGCACACGTAATATTATATATATTGGCCTTTAATCTGAGTCTTAAACGAAGTTTCTCCGAAAATCAGAACGAGCATGAGATGGAAATATTCTACAGTAACTAGGAAGAAATTGACTCTAATGGCGATACTTTTGCAATTTTCTTAAAAACTAAGTTTCTAATCGAAAAATGAATATCACCAGTGAAGTTCCCATAAAATTTCAAGCTTGGTCCGTGGTTTTCAAAAAAATCCGTGCCATGTTTTAAGTCGGACAACTTCGTCTATCTTTACATGGCTCTATCTCCTAAACTATTAGAGCTACAGCGCTGAAATTTGCACACGGAATAATAAATATTTTTCACAAACTATATAACATATATCGATTCTACAGACACGCGTGTATTTGTAAATTCTTGTAGTGTAAGAAAAAGTCACGTTTTTTATTTCCGGATGAGAAATGTGGCCTCCAGGAACCTTAAAATAAAAGCTTTGTTTTTTCGCATTTTGCAAGCTCTGACAATTATTAATTCAAACGGCTCTATCTCCTAAACTATTACAGCTACAGCGCTGAAATTTGCACACGTAATATTATATATATTGGCCTTTAATCTGAGTCTTAAACGAAGTTTCTCCGAAAATCAGAACGAGCATGAGATGGAGATATTCTACAGTTACTAGGAAGAAATTGACTCTAATGGCGATACTTTTGCGATTTTCTTAAAAACAAAGTTTCTAATCGAAAAATGAATATCACCAGTGAATTTCCCATAAAATTTCGAGCTTGGTCCGTGGTCTTCAAAAAAATCCGTGCCATGTTTTAAGTCGGACAATTTCGTCTATCTTTAAATGGCTCTATCTCCTAAACTATTAGAGCTACAGCGCTGAAATTTGCACACGGAATAATAAATATTTTTCACAAACTATATAACATATATCGATTCTACAGACACGCGTGTATTTCTAAATTCTTGAAGTGTGAGAAAAAGTCAAGTTTTTTATTTCCGGATGAGAAATGTGGCCTCCAGGAACCTTAAAATAAAAGCTTTGTTTTTTCGCATTTTGCAAGCTCTGACAATTATTAATTCAAACGGCTCTATCTCCTAAACTATTACAGATACAGCGCTGAAATTTGCACACGTAATATTATATATAGTGGCCTTTAATCTGAGTCTTAAACGAAGTTTCTCCGAAAATCAGAACGAGCATGAGATGGAGATATTCTACAGTTACTAGGAAGAAATTGTCTCTAATTGCGATACTTTTGCGATTTTCTTAAAAACTAAGTTTCTAATCGAAAAATGAATATCACCAGTGAATTTCCCATAAAATTTCGAGCTTGGTCCGTGGTTTTCAAAAAAATCCGTGCCATGTTTTAAGTCGGACAACTTCGCCTATCTTTAAATGGCTCTATCTCCTAAACTATTAGAGCTACAGCGCTGAAATTTGCACACGGAATAATAAATACTTTTCACAAACTATATAACATATATCGATTCTACAGACACGCGTGTATTTCTAAATTCTTGTAGTGTGAGAAAAAGTCAAGTTTTTTATTTCCGGATGAGAAATGTGGCCTCCAGGAACCTTAAAATAAAAGCTTTGTTTTTTCGCATTTTGCAAGCTCTGACAATTATTAATTTAAACGGCTCTATCTCCTAAACTATTACAGCTACAGCGCTGAAATTTGCACACGTAATATTATATATAGTGGCCTTTAATCTGAGTCTTAAACGAAGTTTCTCCGAAAATCAGAACGAGCATGAGATGGAGATATTCTACAGTTACTAGGAAGAAATTGACTCTAATGGCGATACTTTTGCGATTTTCTTAAAAACTAAGTTTCTAATCGAAAAATGAATATCACCAGTGAATTTCCCATAAAATTTCGAGCTTGGTCCGTGGTTTTCAAAAAAATCCGTGTCGTGTTTTAAGTCGGACAACTTCGCCTATCTTTAAATGGCTCTATCTCCTAAACTATTAGAGCTACAGCGCTGAAATTTGCACACGGAATAATAAATATTTTTCACAAACTATATAACATATACCGATTCCAAGACACGCGTGTATTTCTTAATTCTTGTAGTGTGAGAAAAAGTCAAGTTTTTTATTTCCGGATGAGAAATGTGGCCTCCAGGAACCTTAAAATAAAAGCTTTGTTTTTTCGCATTTTCAAGCTCTGACAATTATTAATTCAAACGGCTCTATCTCCTAAACTATTACAGCTACAGCGCTGAAATTTGCACAAGTAATATTATATATATTGGCCTTTAATCTGAGTCTTAAACGAAGTTTCTCCGAAAATCAGAACGAGCATGACATGGAGATATTCTACAGTTACTAGGAAGAAATTGACTCTAATGGCGATACTTTTGCGATTTTCTTAAAAACTAAGTTTCTAATCGAAAAATGAATATCACCAGTGAATTTCCTATAAAATTTCAAGCTTGGTCCGTGGTTTTCAAAAAAATCCGTGCCATGTTTTAAGTCGGACAACTTCGTCTATCTTTACATGGCTCTATCTCCTAAACTATTAGAGCTACAGCGCTGAAATTTGCACACGGAATAATAAATATTTTTCACAAACTATATAACATATATCGATTCTACAGACACGCGTGTATTTGTAAATTCTTGTAGTGTAAGAAAAAGTCACGTTTTTTATTTCCGGATGAGAAATGTGGCCTCCAGGAACCTTAAAATAAAAGCTTTGTTTTTTCGCATTTTGCAAGCTCTGACAATTATTAATTCAAACGGCTCCATCTCCTAAACTATTACAGCTACAGCGCTGAAATTTGCACACGTAATATCATATATAGTGGCCTTTAATCTGAGTCTTAAACGAAGTTTCTCCAAAAATCAGAACGAGCATGAGATGGAGATATTCTACAGTTACTAGGAAGAAATTGTCTCTAATGGCGATACTTTTGCGATTTTCTTAAAAACTAAGTTTCTAATCGAAAAATGAATATCACCAGTGAATTTCCCATAAAATTTCGAGCTTGGTCCGTGGTTTTCAAAAAAATCCGTGCCATGTTTTAAGTCGGACAACTTCGCCTATATTTAAATGGCTCTATCTCCTAAACTATTAGAGCTACAGCGCTGAAATTTGCACACGGAATAATAAATACTTTTCACAAACTATATAACATATATCGATTCTACAGACACGCGTGTATTTCTAAATTCTTGTAGTGTGAGAAAAAGTCAAGTTTTTTATTTCCGGATGAGAAATGTGGCCTCCAGGAACCTTAAAATAAAAGCTTTGTTTTTTCGCATTTTGCAAGCTCTGACAATTATTAATTCAAACGGCTCTATCTCCTAAACTATTACAGCTACAGCGCTGAAATTTGCACAAGTAATATTATATATATTGGCCTTTAATCTGAGTCTTAAACGAAGTTTCTCCGAAAATCAGAACGAGCATGAGATGGAGATATTCTACAGTTACTAGGAAGAAATTGACTCTAATGGCGATACTTTTGCGATTTTCTTAAAAACTAAGTTTCTACTCGAAAAATGAATATCACCAGTGAATTTCCCATAAAATTTCAAGCTTGGTCCGTGGTTTTCAAAAAAATCCGTGCCATTTTTTAAGTCGGACAACTTCGTCTATCTTTAAATGGCTCTATCTCCTAAACTATTAGAGCTACAGCGCTGAAATTTGCACACGGAATAATAAATATTTTTCACAAACTATATAACATATATCGATTCTACAGACACGCGTGTATTTGTAAATTCTTGTAGTGTAAGAAAAAGTCACGTTTTTTATTTCCGGATGAGAAATGTGGACTCCAGGAACCTTAAAATAAAAGCTTTGTTTTTTCGCATTTTGCAAGCTCTGACAATTATTAATTCAAACGGCTCCATCTCCTAAAATATTACAGCTACAGCGCTGAAATTTGCACACGTAATATCATATACAGTGGCCTTTAATCTGAGTCTTAAACGAAGTTTCTCCGAAAATCAGAACGAGCATGAGATGGAGATATTCTACAGTTACTAGGAAGAAATTGACTCTAATGGCGATACTTTTGCGATTTTCTTAAAAACTAAGTTTCTAATCGAAAAATGAATATCACCAGTGAATTTTCCATAAAATTTCGAGCTTGGTCCGTGGTTTTCAAAAAAATCCGTGCCATGTTTTAAGTCGGACAACTTCGCCTATCTTTAAATGGCTCTATCTCCTAAACTATTAGAGCTACAGCGCTGAAATTTGCACAGGGAATAATAAATATTTTTCACAAACTATATAACATATATCGATTCTACTGACACGCGTGTATTTCTAAATTCTTGTAGTGTGAGAAAAAGTCAAGTTTTTTATTTCCGGATGAGAAATGTGGCCTCCAGGAACCTTAAAATAAAAGCTTTGTTTTTTCGCATTTTGCAAGCTCTGACAATTATTAATTCAAACGGCTCTATCTCCTAAACTAATACAGCTACAGCGCTGAAATTTGCACACGTAATATTATATATATTGGCCTTTAATCTGAGTCTTAAACGAAGTTTCTCCGAAAATCAGAACGAGCATGAGATGGAGATATTCTACAGTTACTAGGAAGAAATTGACTCTAATGGCGATACTTTTGCGAATTTCTTAAAAACTAAGTTTCTAATCGAAAAATGAATATCACCAGTGAATTTCCCATAAATGTTCGAGCTTGGTCCGTGGTTTTCAAAAAAATCCGTGCCATGTTTTAAGTCGGACAACTTCGTCTATCTTTAAATGGCTCTATCTCCTAAACTATTAGAGCTACAGCGCTGAAATTTGCACACGGAATAATAAATATTTTTCACAAACTATATAACATATATGGATTCTACAGACACGCGTGTATTTCTAAATTCTTGTAGTGTAAGAAAAAGTCAAGTTTTTTATTTCCGGATGAGAAATCTGGCCTCCAGGAACCTTAAAATAAAAGCATTGTTTTTTCGCATTTTGCAATTTCTGACAATTATTAATTCAAACGGCTCTATCTCCTAAACTATTACAGCTACAGCGCTGAAATTTGAACACGTAATATTATATATATTGGCCTTTAATCTGAGTCTTAAACGAAGTTTCTCCGAAAATCAGAACAGCATGAGATGGAAATATTCTACAGTTACTAGGAAGAAATTGACTCTAATGGCGATACTTTTGCGATTTTCTTAAAAACTAAGTTTCTAATCGAAAAATAAATATCACCAGTGAATTTCCCATAAAATTTGAAGCTTGGTCCGTGGTTTTCAAAAAAATCCGTGCCATGTCTTAAATCGGACAACTTCGTCGATCTTTAGATGGCTCTATCTCCTAAACTATTAGAGCTAGAGCGCTGAAATTTGCACACGGAATAATAAATATATTTCACAAACTATATAACATATATGGATTCTACAGACACGCGTGTATTTTTAAATTCTTGTAGTGTAAGAAAAAGTCAAGTTTTTTTATTTCCGGATGAGAAATCTGGCCTCCAGGAACCTTAAAATAAAAGCATTGTTTTTTCGCATTTTGCAAGCTCTGACAATTATTAATTCAAACGGCTCTATCTCCTAAACTATTACAGCTACAGCGCTGAAATTTGCACACGTAATATTATATATATTGGCCTTTAATCTGAGTCTTAAACGAAGTTTCTCCGAAAATCAGAACGAGCATGAGATGGAAATATTCTACAGTTACTACGAAGAAATTTACTGTATGGCGATACTTTTGCGATTTTCTTAAAAGCTAAGTTTCTAATCGAAATATGAATATCACCAGTGAATTTCCCATAAAATTTCGAGCTTGGTCCGTGGTTTTCAAAAAAATCCGTGCCATGTTTTAAGTCGGACAACTTCGCCTATCTTTAAATGGCTCTATCTCCTAAACTATTAGAGCTACAGCGCTGAAATTTGCACACGGAATAATAAATACTTTTCACAAACTATATAACATATATCGATTCTACAGACACGCGTGTATTTCTAAATTCTTGTAGTGTGAGAAAAAGTCAAGTTTTTTATTTCCGGATGAGAAATGTGGCCTCCAGGAACCTTAAAATAAAAGCTTTGTTTTTTCGCATTTTGCAAGCTCTGACAATTATTAATTTAAACGGCTCTATCTCCTAAACTATTACAGCTACAGCGCTGAAATTTGCACACGTAATATTATATATAGTGGCCTTTAATCTGAGTCTTAAACGAAGTTTCTCCGAAAATCAGAACGAGCATGAGATGGAGATATTCTACAGTTACTAGGAAGAAATTGACTCTAATGGCGATACTTTTGCGATTTTCTTAAAAACTAAGTTTCTAATCGAAAATGAATATCACCAGTGAATTTCCCATAAAATTTCGAGCTTGGTCCGTGGTTTTCAAAAAAATCCGTGTCGTGTTTTAAGTCGGACAACTTCGCCTATCTTTTAAATGGCTCTATCTCCTAAACTATTAGAGCTACAGCGCTGAAATTTGCACACGGAATAATAAATATTTTTCACAAACTATATAACATATACCGATTCCAAGACACGCGTGTATTTCTTAATTCTTGTAGTGTGAGAAAAAGTCAAGTTTTTTATTTCCGGATGAGAAATGTGGCCTCCAGGAACCTTAAAATAAAAGCTTTGTTTTTTCGCATTTTCAAGCTCTGACAATTATTAATTCAAACGGCTCTATCTCCTAAACTATTACAGCTACAGCGCTGAAATTTGCACAAGTAATATTATATATATTGGCCTTTAATCTGAGTCTTAAACGAAGTTTCTCCGAAAATCAGAACGAGCATGACATGGAGATATTCTACAGTTACTAGGAAGAAATTGACTCTAATGGCGATACTTTTGCCATTTTCTTAAAAACTAAGTTTCTAATCGAAAAATGAATATCACCAGTGAATTTCCTATAAAATTTCAAGCTTGGTCCGTGGTTTTCAAAAAAATCCGTGCCATGTTTTAAGTCGGACAACTTCGTCTATCTTTACATGGCTCTATCTCCTAAACTATTAGAGCTACAGCGCTGAAATTTGCACACGGAATAATAAATATTTTTCACAAACTATATAACATATATCGATTCTACAGACACGCGTGTATTTGTAAATTCTTGTAGTGTAAGAAAAAGTCACGTTTTTTATTTCCGGATGAGAAATGTGGCCTCCAGGAACCTTAAAATAAAAGCTTTGTTTTTTCGCATTTTGCAAGCTCTGACAATTATTAATTCAAACGGCTCCATCTCCTAAACTATTACAGCTACAGCGCTGAAATTTGCACACGTAATATCATATATAGTGGCCTTTAATCTGAGTCTTAAACGAAGTTTCTCCAAAAATCAGAACGAGCATGAGATGGAGATATTCTACAGTTACTAGGAAGAAATTGTCTCTAATGGCGATACTTTTGCGATTTTCTTAAAAACTAAGTTTCTAATCGAAAAATGAATATCACCAGTGAATTTCCCATAAAATTTCGAGCTTGGTCCGTGGTTTTCAAAAAAATCCGTGCCATGTTTTAAGTCGGACAACTTCGCCTATCTTTAAATGGCTCTATCTCCTAAACTATTAGAGCTACAGCGCTGAAATTTGCACACGGAATAATAAATACTTTTCACAAACTATATAACATATATCGATTCTACAGACACGCGTGTATTTCTAAATTCTTGTAGTGTGAGAAAAAGTCAAGTTTTTTATTTCCGGATGAGAAATGTGGCATCCAGGAACCTTAAAATAAAAGCTTTGTTTTTTCGCATTTTGCAAGCTCTGACAATTATTAATTCAAACGGCTCTATCTCCTAAACTATTACAGCTACAGCGCTGAAATTTGCACAAGTAATATTATATATATTGGCCTTTAATCTGAGTCTTAAACGAAGTTTCTCCGAAAATCAGAACGAGCATGAGATGGAGATATTCTACAGTTACTAGGAAGAAATTGACTCTAATGGCGATACTTTTGCGATTTTCTTAAAAACTAAGTTTCTACTCGAAAAATGAATATCACCAGTGAATTTCCCATAAAATTTCAAGCTTGGTCCGTGGTTTTCAAAAAAATCCGTGCCATTTTTTAAGTCGGACAACTTCGTCTATCTTTAAATGGCTCTATCTCCTAAACTATTAGAGCTACAGCGCTGAAATTTGCACACGGAATAATAAATATTTTTCACAAACTATATAACATATATCGATTCTACAGACACGCGTGTATTTGTAAATTCTTGTAGTGTAAGAAAAAGTCACGTTTTTTATTTCCGGATGAGAAATGTGGACTCCAGGAACCTTAAAATAAAAGCTTTGTTTTTTCGCATTTTGCAAGCTCTGACAATTATTAATTCAAACGGCTCCATCTCCTAAACTATTACAGCTACAGCGCTGAAATTTGCACACGTAATATCATATATAGTGGCCTTTAATCTGAGTCTTAAACGAAGTTTCTCCGAAAATCAGAACGAGCATGAGATGGAGATATTCTACAGTTACTAGGAAGAAATTGACTCTAATGGCGATACTTTTGCGATTTTCTTAAAAACTAAGTTTCTAATCGAAAAATGAATATCACCAGTGAATTTTCCATAAAATTTCGAGCTTGGTCCGTGGTTTTCAAAAAAATCCGTGCCATGTTTTAAGTCGGACAACTTCGCCTATCTTTAAATGGCTCTATCTCCTAAACTATTAGAGCTACAGCGCTGAAATTTGCACAGGGAATAATAAATATTTTTCACAAACTATATAACATATATCGATTCTACTGACACGCGTGTATTTCTAAATTCTTGTAGTGTGAGAAAAAGTCAATTTTTTTATTTCCGGATGAGAAATGTGGCCTCCAGGAACCTTAAAATAAAAGCTTTGTTTTTTCGCATTTTGCAAGCTCTGACAATTATTAATTCAAACGGCTCTATCTCCTAAACTAATACAGCTACAGCGCTGAAATTTGCACACGTAATATTATATATATTGGCCTTTAATCTGAGTCTTAAACGAAGTTTCTCCGAAAATCAGAACGAGCATGAGATGGAGATATTCTACAGTTACTAGGAAGAAATTGACTCTAATGGCGATACTTTTGCGAATTTCTTAAAAACTAAGTTTCTAATCGAAAAATGAATATCACCAGTGAATTTCCCATAAATGTTCGAGCTTGGTCCGTGGTTTTCAAAAAAATCCGTGCCATGTTTTAAGTCGGACAACTTCGTCTATCTTTAAATGGCTCTATCTCCTAAACTATTAGAGCTACAGCGCTGAAATTTGCACACGGAATAATAAATATTTTTTCACAAACTATATAACATATATGGATTCTACAGACACGCGTGTATTTCTAAATTCTTGTAGTGTAAGAAAAACTCAAGTTTTTTATTTCCGGATGAGAAATGTGGCCTCCAGGAACCTAAAATAAAAGCTTTGTTTTTTTCGCACTTTGCAAGCTCTGACAATTATTAATTCAAACGGCTCTATCTCCTTAACTACTACAGCTACAGCGCTGAAATTTGCACACGTAATATTATATATATTGGCCTTTAATCTGAGTCTTAAACGAAGTTTCTTCCGAAAATCAGAACGAGCATGAGATGGAGATATTCTACAGTTACTAGGAAGAAATTGACTCTAATGGCGATACTTTTGTGATTTTCTTAAAAACTAAGTTTCTAATCGAAAAAATGAATATCACCAGTGAATTTCCCATAAAATTTTGAGCTTGGTCCGTGGTTTTCAAAAAATCCGTGCCATGTTTTAAGTCGGACAACTTCGCCTATCTTTAAATGGCTCTATCTCCTAAACTATTAGAGCTACAGCGCTGAAATTTGCACACGGAATAATAAATATTTTTCACAAACTATATAACATATATCGATTCTACAGACACGCGTGTATTTCTAAATTCTTGTAGTGTGAGAAAAAGTCAAGTTTTTTTGTTCGGATGAGAAATGTGGCCTCCAGGAACCTTAAAAATAAAAGCTTCGTTTTTCGCACTTTGCAAGCTCTGACAATTTATTAATTCAAACGGCTCCATCTCCTAAACTATTACAGCTACAGCGCTGAAATTTGCACACGTAATATCATATATAGTGCCTTTAATCTGAGTCTTAAACGAAGTTTCTCCGAAAATCAGAACGAGCATGAGATGGAGATATTCTACAGTTACTAGGAAGAAATTGACTCTAATGGCGATACTTTTGCGATTTTCTTTAAAAACTAAGTTTCTAATCGAAAAATGAATATCACCAGTGAATTTTCCATAAAATTCGAGCTTGGTCCGTGGTTTTCAAAAAAATCCGTGCCATGTTTTAAGTCGGAAACTTCGCCTATCTTAAATGGCTCTATCTCCTAAACTATTAGAGCTACAGCGCTGAAATTTGCACTGGGAATAATAAATATTTTTCACAAACTATATAACATATCGATTCTACTGACACGCGTGTATTTCTAAATTCTTGTAGTGTGAGAAAAAGTCAATTTTTTTATTTCCGGATGAGAAATGTGGCCTCCAGGAACCTTAAAATAAAAGCTTTGTTTTTTCGCATTTTGCAAGCTCTGACAATTATTAATTCAAACGGCTCTATCTCCTAAACTAATACAGCTACAGCGCTGAAATTAGCACACGTATATTATATATATTGGCCTTTAATCTGAGTCTTAAACGAAGTTTCTCCGAAAATCAGAACGAGCATGAGATGGAGATATTCTACAGTTACTAGGAAGAAATTGACTCTAATGGCGATACTTTTGCGAATTTCTTAAAAACTAAGTTTCTAATCGAAAATGAATATCACCAGTGGAATTTCCCATAAATGTTCGAGCTTGGTCCGTGGTTTTCAAAAAAATCCGTGCCATGTTTTAAGTCGGACAACTTCGTCTATCTTTAAATGGCTCTATCTCCTAAACTATTAGAGCTACAGCGCTGAAATTTGCACACGGAATAATAAATATTTTTCACAAACTATATAACATATATGGATTCTACAGACACGCGTGTATTTCTAAATACTTGTAGTGTAAGAAAACTCAAGTTTTTTATTTCCGGATGAGAAATGTGGCCTCCAGGAACCTTAAAATAAAAGCTTTGTTTTTTCGCACTTTGCAAGCTCTGACAATTATTAATTCAAACGGCTCTATCTCCTTAACTACTACAGCTACAGCGCTGAAATTGCACACGTAATATTATATATATTGGCCTTTAATCTGAGTCTTAAACGAAGTTTCTCCGAAAATCAGACGAGCATGAGATGGAGATATTCTACAGTTACTAGGAAGAAATTGACTCTAATGGCGATACTTTTGTGATTTTCTTAAAACTAAGTTTCTAATCGAAAATGATATCACCAGTGAATTTCCCATAAAATTTTGAGCTTGGTCCGTGGTTTTCAAAAAAATCCGTGCCATGTTTTAAGTCGGACAACTTCGCCTATCTTTAAATGGCTCTATCTCCTAAACTATTAGAGCTACAGCGCTGAAATTTGCACACGGAATAATAAATATTTTTCACAAACTATATACATATATCGATTTCTACAGACACGCGTGTATTTCTAAATTCTTGTAGTGTGAGAAAAAGTCAGTTTTTTTGTTCCGGATGAGAAATGTGGCCTCCAGGAACCTTAAAATAAAAGCTTCGTTTTTTCGCACTTTGCAAGCTCTGACAATTATTATTCAAACGGCTCTATCTCCTAAACTACTACAGCTACAGCGCTGAAATTTGCACACGGAATAATAAATATTTTTCACAAACTATATAACATATATCGATTCTACAGACAACGCGTTGTATTTCTAAATCTTGTAGTGTGAGAAAAAGTCAAGTTTTTTATTTCCGGATGAGAAATCTGGCCTCCAGGAACCTTAAAATAAAAGCTTTGTTTTTTCGCATTTTGCAAGCTCTGACAATTATTAATTCAAACGGCTCTATTTCCTAAACTATTACAGCTACAGCGCTGAAATTTGCACACGTAATATTATATATAGTGTCCTTTAATCTGAGTCTTAAACGAAGTTTCTCCGAAAATCAGGAACGAGCATGAGATGGAGATATTCTACAGTTACTAGGAAGAAATTGACTCTAATGGCGATACTTTTGCGATTTCATAAAAACTAAGTTTCTAATCGAAAAATGAATATCACCAGTGAATTTCCCATAAAATTCGAGCTTGGTCCGTGGTTTTCAAAAAATCCGTGCCATGTTTTAAGTCGGGACAACTTCGCCTATCTTTAAATGGCTCTATCTTCTAAACTATTAGAGCTACAGCGCTGAAATTTGCACACGGAATAATAAATATTTTTCACAAACTATATAACATATATCGATTCTACAGACACGCGTGTATTTCTAAATTCTTGTAGTGTGAGAAAAAGTCAAGTTTTTTTGTTCCGGATGAGAAATGTGGCCTCCAGGAACCTTAAAATAAAAGCTTTGTTTTTTCGCACTTTGCAAGCTCTGACAATTATTAATTCAAACGGCTCTATCTCCTAAACTACTACAGCTACAGCGCTGAAATTTGCACACGTAATATTATATATATTGGCCTTTAATCTGAGTCTTAAACGAAGTTTCTCCGAAAATCAGAACGAGCATGAGATGGAGATATTCTACAGTTACTAGGAAGAAATTGACTCTATTGGCGATACTTTTGCGATTTTCTTAAAAACTAAGTTTCTAATCGAAAAATGAATATCACCAGTGAATTTCCCATAAAATTTCGAGCTTGGTCCGTGGTTTTCAAAAAATCCGTGCCATGTTTTAAGTCGGGCAACTTCGCCTATCTTTAAATGGCTCTATCTCCTAAACAATTAGAGCTACAGCGCTGAAATTTGCACACGGAATAATAAATATTTTTCACAAACTATATAACATATATCGATTCTACAGACACGCGTGTATTTCTAAATTCTTGTAGTGTGAGAAAAAGTCAAGTTTTTTTGTTCCGGATGAGAAATGTGGCCTCCAGGAACCTTAAAATAAAAGCTTTGTTTTTTCGCACTTTGCAAGCTCTGACAATTATTAATTCAAACGGCTCTATCTCCTAAACTACTACAGCTACAGCGCTGAAATTTGCACACGGAATAATAAATATTTTTCACAAACTATATAACATATATCGATTCTACAGACACGCGTGTATTTCTAAATTCTTGTAGTGTGAGAAAAAGTCAAGTTTTTTATTTCCGGATGAGAAATCTGGCCTCCAGGAACCTTAAAATAAAAGCTTTGTTTTTTCGCATTTTGCAAGCTCTGACAATTATTAATTCAAACGGCTCTATCTCCTAAACTATTACAGCTACAGCGCTGAATTTTGCACACGTAATATTATATATAGTGTCCTTTAATCTGAGTCTTAAACGAAGTTTCTCCGAAAATCAGAACGAGCATGAGATGGAGATATTCTACAGTTACTAGGAAGAAATTGACTCTAATGGCGATACTTTTGCGATTTTCATAAAAACTAAGTTTCTAATAGAAAAATGAATATCACCAGTGAATTTCCCATAAAATTTCGAGCTTGGTCCGTGGTTTTCAAAAAAATCCGTGCCATGTTTTAAGTCGGACAACTTTGCCTATCTTTAAATGGCTCTATCTCCTAAACTATTAGAGCTACAGCGCTGAAATTTGCACACGGAATAATAAATATTTTTCACAAACTATATAACATATATCGATTCTACAGACACGCGTGTATTTCTAAATTCTTGTAGTGTGAGAAAAAGTCAAGTTTTTTTGTTCCGGATGAGAAATGTGGCCTCCAGGAACCTTAAAATAAAAGCTTTGTTTTTTCGCACTTTGCAAGCTCTGACAATTATTAATTCAAACGGCTCTATCTCCTAAACTACTACAGCTACAGCGCTGAAATTTGCACACGTAATATTATATATATTGGCCTTTAATCTGAGTCTTAAACGAAGTTTCTCCGAAAATCAGAACGAGCATGAGATGGAGATATTCTACAGTTACTAGGAAGAAATTGACTCTAATTGCGATACTTTTGCGAATTTCTTAAAAACTAAGTTTCTAATCGAAAAATGAATATCACCAGTGAATTTCCCATAAAATTTCGAGCTTGGTCCGTGGTTTTCAAAAAAATCCGTGCCATGTTTTAAGTCGGACAACTTCGTCTATCTTTAAATGGCTCTATCTCCTAAACTATTAGAGCTACAGCGCTGAAATTTGCACACGGAATAATAAATATTTTTCACAAACTATATAACATATATGGATTCTACAGACACGCGTGTATTTCTAAATTCTTGTAGTGTAAGAAAAACTCAAGTTTTTTATTTCCGGATGAGAAATGTGGCCTCCAGGAACCTTAAAATAAAAGCTTTGTTTTTTCGCATTTTGCAAGCTCTGACAATTATTAATTCAAACGGCTCTATCTCCTAAACTACTACAGCTACAGCGCTGAAATTTGCACACGTAATATTATATATATTGGCCTTTAATCTGAGTCTTAAAGGAAGTTTCTCCGAAAATCAGAACGAGCATGAGATGGAGATATTCTACAGTTACTAGGAAGAAATTGACTCTAATGGCGATACTTTTGTGATTTTCTTAAAAACTAAGTTTCTAATCGAAAAATGAATATCAGCAGTGAATTTCCCATAAAATTTCGAGCTTGGTCCGTGGTTTTCAAAAAAATCCGTGCCATGTTTTAAGTCGGACAACTTCGCCTATCTTTAAATGGCTCTATCTCCTAAACTATTAGAGCTACAGCGCTGAAATTTGCACACGGAATAATAAATATTTTTCACAAACTATTTAACATATATCGATTCTACAGACACGCGTGTATTTCTAAATTCTTGTAGTGTGAGAAAAAGTCAAGTTTTTTTGTTCCGGATGAGAAATGTGGCCTCCAGGAACCTTAAAATAAAAGCTTTGTTTTTTCGCACTTTGCAAGCTCTGACAATTATTAATTCAAACGGCTCTATCTCCTAAACTACTACAGCTACAGCGCTGAAATTTGCACACGGAATAATAAATATTTTTCACAAACTATATAACATATATCGATTCTACAGACACGCGTGTATTTCTAAATCTTGTAGTGTGAGAAAAAGTCAAGTTTTTTATTTCCGGATGAGAAATCTGGCCTCCAGGAACCTTAAAATAAAAGCTTTGTTTTTTCGCATTTTGCAAGCTCTGACAATTATTAATTCAAACGGCTCTATCTCCTAAACTATTACAGCTACAGCGCTGAAATTTGCACACGTAATATTATATATAGTGTCCTTTAATCTGAGTCTTAAACGAAGTTTCTCCGAAAATCAGAACGAGCATGAGATGGAGATATTCTACAGTTACTAGGAAGAAATTGACTCTAATGGCGATACTTTTGCGATTTTCATAAAAACTAAGTTTCTAATCGAAAAATGAATATCACCAGTGAATTTCCCATAAAATTTCGAGCTTGGTCCGTGGTTTTCAAAAAAATCCGTGCCATGTTTTAAGTCGGACAACTTTGCCTATCTTTAAATGGCTCTATCTCCTAAACTATTAGAGCTACAGCGCTGAAATTTGCACACGGAATAATAAATATTTTTCACAAACTATATAACATATATCGATTCTACAGACACGCGTGTATTTCTAAATTCTTGTAGTGTGAGAAAAAGTCAAGTTTTTTTGTTCCGGATGAGAAATGTGGCCTCCAGGAACCTTAAAATAAAAGCTTTGTTTTTTCGCACTTTGCAAGCTCTGACAATTATTAATTCAAACGGCTCTATCTCCTAAACTACTACAGCTACAGCGCTGAAATTTGCACACGTAATATTATATATATTGGCCTTTAATCTGAGTCTTAAACGAAGTTTCTCCGAAAATCAGAACGAGCATGAGATGGAGATATTCTACAGTTACTAGGAAGAAATTGACTCTAATTGCGATACTTTTGCGAATTTCTTAAAAACTAAGTTTCTAATCGAAAAATGAATATCACCAGTGAATTTCCCATAAAATTTCGAGCTTGGTTTCGAGCTTGGTCCGTGGTTTTCAAAAAAATCCGTGCCATGTTTTAAGTCGGACAACTTCGTCTATCTTTAAATGGCTCTATCTCCTAAACTATTAGAGCTACAGCGCTGAAATTTGCACACGGAATAATAAATATTTTTCACAAACTATATAACATATATGGATTCTACAGACACGCGTGTATTTCTAAATTCTTGTAGTGTAAGAAAAACTCAAGTTTTTTATTTCCGGATGAGAAATGTGGCCTCCAGGAACCTTAAAATAAAAGCTTTGTTTTTTCGCATTTTGCAAGCTCTGACAATTATTAATTCAAACGGCTCTATCTCCTAAACTACTACAGCTACAGCGCTGAAATTTGCACACGTAATATTATATATATTGGCCTTTAATCTGAGTCTTAAAGGAAGTTTCTCCGAAAATCAGAACGAGCATGAGATGGAGATATTCTACAGTTACTAGGAAGAAATTGACTCTAATGGCGATACTTTTGTGATTTTCTTAAAAACTAAGTTTCTAATCGAAAAATGAATATCAGCAGTGAATTTCCCATAAAATTTCGAGCTTGGTCGTGGTTTTCAAAAAATCCGTGCCATGTTTTAAGTCGGACAACTTCGCCTATCTTTAAATGGCTCTATCTCCTAAACTATTAGAGCTACAGCGCTGAAATTTGCACACGGAATAATAAATATTTTTCACAAACTATTTAACATATATCGATTCTACAGACACGCGTGTATTTCTAAATTCTTGTAGTGTGAGAAAAAGTCAAGTTTTTTTGTTCCGGATGAGAAATGTGGCCTCCAGGAACCTAAAATAAAAGCTTTGTTTTTTCGCACTTTGCAAGCTCTGACAATTATTAATTCAAACGGCTCTATCTCCTAAACTACTACAGCTACAGCGCTGAAATTTGCACACGGAATAATAAATATTTTTCACAAACTATATAACATATATCGATTCTACAGACACGCGTGTATTTCTAAATCTTGTAGTGTGAGAAAAGTCAAGTTTTTTATTCCGGATGAGAAATCTGGCCTCAGGAACCTTAAAATAAAAGCTTTGTTTTTTCGCATTTTGCAAGCTCTGACAATTATTAATTCAAACGGCTCTATCTCCTAAACTATTACAGCTACAGCGCTGAAATTTGCACACGTAATATTATATATAGTGTCCTTTAATCTGAGTCTTAAACGAAGTTTCTCCGAAAATCAGAACGAGCATGAGATGGAGATATTCTACAGTTACTAGGAAGAAATTGACTCTAATGCCGATACTTTTTGCGATTTTTCATAAAAACTAAGTTTCTAATCGAAAAATGAATATCACCAGTGAATTTCCCATAAAATTTCGAGCTTGGTCCGTGGTTTTCAAAAAAATCCGTGCAATGGTTTTAAGTCGGACAACTTCGCGCCTATCTTTAAATGGCTCTATCTCCTAAACTATTAGAGCTACAGCGCTGAAATTTGCACACGGAATAATAAATATTTTTCA
Organism: Gryllus longicercus; assembly: GCA_038098605.1. Lineage (NCBI taxonomy): Eukaryota > Metazoa > Arthropoda > Insecta > Orthoptera > Gryllidae > Gryllus > Gryllus longicercus. The sequence continues at coordinate 34,756 of JAZDUA010001232.1, read as the reverse complement.
CAAACTATATAACATATATCGATTCTACAGACACGCGTGTATTTCTAAATTCTTGTAGTGTGAGAAAAAGTCAAGTTTTTTTGTTCCGGATGAGAAATGTGGCCTCCAGGAACCTTAAAATAAAAGCTTTGTTTTTTCGCACTTTGCAAGCTCTGACAATTATTATTCAAACGGCTCTATCTCCTAAACTACTACAGCTACAGCGCTGAAATTTGCACACGTAATATTATATATATTGTCCTTTAATCTGAGTCTTAAACGAAGTTTCTCCGAAAATCAGAACGAGCATGAGATGGAGATATTCTACAGTTACTAGGAAGAAATTGACTCTATTGGCGATACTTTTGCGATTTCTTAAAAACTAAGTTTCTAATCGAAAAATGAATATCACCAGTGAATTTCCCATAAAATTTCGAGCTTGGTCCGTGGTTTCAAAAAATCCGTGCCATGTTTTAAGTCGGACAACTTCGCCTATCTTTAAATGGCTCTATCTCCTAAACTATTAGAGCTACAGCGCTGAAATTTGCACACGGAATAATAAATATTTTTCACAAACTATATAACATATATCGATTCTACAGACACGCGTGTATTTCTAAAATCTTGTAGTGTGAGAAAAAGTCAAGTTTTTTTGTTCCGGATGAGAAATGTGGCCTCCAGGAACCTTAAAATAAAAGCTTTGTTTTTTCGCACTTTGCAAGCTCTGACAATTATTAATTCAAACGGCTCTATCTCCTAAACTACTACAGCTACAGCGCTGAAATTTGCACACGGAATAATAAATATTTTTCACAAACTATATAACATATATCGATTCTACAGACACGCGTGTATTTCTAAATCTTGTAGTGTGAGAAAAAGTCAAGTTTTTTATTTCCGGATGAGAAATCTGGCCTCCAGGAACCTTAAAATAAAAGCTTTGTTTTTTCGCATTTTGCAAGCTCTGACAATTATTAATTCAAACGGCTCTATCTCCTAAACTATTACAGCTACAGCGCTGAAATTTGCACACGTAATATTATATATAGTGTCCTTTAATCTGAGTCTTAAACGAAGTTTCCCCGAAAATCAGAACGAGCATGAGATGGAGATATTCTACAGTTACTAGGAAGAAATTGACTCTAATGGCGATACTTTTGCGATTTTCATAAAAACTAAGTTTCTAATCGAAAAATGAATATCACCAGTGAATTTCCCATAAAATTTCGAGCTTGGTCCGTGGTTTTCAAAAAAATCCGTGCCATGTTTTAAGTCGGACAACTTCGCCTATCTTTAAATGGCTCTATCTCCTAAACTATTAGAGCTACAGCGCTGAAATTTGCACACGGAATAATAATATTTTTCACAAACTATATAACATATATCGATTCTACAGACACGCGTGTATTCTAATTCTTGTAGTGTGAGAAAAGTCAAGTTTTTTTGTTCCGGATGAGAAATGTGGCCTCCAGGAACCTTAAAATAAAAGCTTTGTTTTTTCGCACTTTGCAAGCTCTGACAATTATTAATTCAAACGGCTCTATCTCCTAAACTACTACAGCTACAGCGCTGAAATTTGCACACGTAATATTATATATATTGGCCTTTATCTGAGTCTTAAACGAAGTTTCTCCGAAAATCAGAACGAGCATGAGATGGAGATATTCTACAGTTACTAGGAAGAAATTGACTCTATGGCGATACTTTTGCGATTTCTTAAAAACTAAGTTTCTAATCGAAAAATGAATATCACCAGTGAATTTCCCATAAAATTTCGAGCTTGGTCCGTGGTTTTCAAAAAATCCGTGCCATGTTTTAAGTCGGACAACTTCGCCTATCTTTAAATGGCTCTATCTCCTAAACAATTAGAGCTACAGCGCTGAAATTTGCACACGGAATAATAAATATTTTTCACAAACTATATAACATATATCGATTCTACAGACACGCGTGTATTTCTAAATTCTTGTAGTGTGAGAAAAAGTCAAGTTTTTTTGTTCCGGATGAGAAATTGTGGCCTCCAGGAACCTTAAAATAAAAGCTTTGTTTTTTCGCACTTTGCAAGCTCTGACAATTATTAATTCAAACGGCTCTATCTCCTAAACTACTACAGCTACAGCGCTGAAATTTGCACACGGAATAATAAATATTTTTCACAAACTATATAACATATATCGATTCTACAGACACGCGTGTATTTCTAAATTCTTGTAGTGTGAGAAAAAGACAAGTTTTTTATTTCCGGATGAGAAATCTGGCCTCCAGGAACCTTAAAATAAAAGCTTTGTTTTTCGCATTTTGCAAGCTCTGACAATTATTAATTCAAACGGCTCTATCTCCTAAACTATTACAGCTACAGCGCTGAAATTTGCACACGTAATATTATATATAGTGTCCTTTAATCTGAGTCTTAAACGAAGTTTCTCCGAAAATCAGAACGAGCATGAGATGGAGATATTCTACAGTTACTAGGAAGAAATTGACTCTAATGGCGATACTTTTGCGATTTTCATAAAAACTAAGTTTCTAATAGAAAAATGAATATCACCAGTGAATTTCCCATAAAATTTCGAGCTTGGTCCGTGGTTTTCAAAAAATCCGTGCCATGTTTTAAGTCGGACAACTTCGCCTATCTTTAAATGGCTCTATCTCCTAAACTATTAGAGCTACAGCGCTGAAATTTGCACACGGAATAATAAATATTTTTCACAAACTATATAACATATATCGCTTCTACAGACACGCGTGTATTTCTAATTCTTGTAGTGTGAGAAAAAGTCAAGTTTTTTTGTTCGGATGAGAAATGTGGCCTCCAGGAACCTTAAAATAAAAGCTTTGTTTTTTCGCACTTTGCAAGCTCTGACAATTATTAATTCAAACGGCTCTATCTCCTAAACTACTACAGCTACAGCGCTGAAATTTGCACACGTAATATTATATATATTGGCCTTTAATCTGAGTCTTAAACGAAGTTTCTCCGAAAATCAGAACGAGCATGAGATGGAGATATTCTACAGTTACTAGGAAGAAATTGACTCTAATTGCGATACTTTTGCGAATTTCTTAAAAACTAAGTTTCTAATCGAAAAATGAATATCACCAGTGAATTTCCCATAAAATTTCGAGCTTGGTCCGTGGTTTTCAAAAAAATCCGTGCCATGTTTTAAGTCGGACAACTTCGTCTATCTTTAAATGGCTCTATCTCCTAAACTATTAGAGCTACAGCGCTGAAATTTGCACACGGAATAATAAATATTTTTCACAAACTATATAACATATATGGATTCTACAGACACGCGTGTATTTCTAAATTCTTGTAGTGTAAGAAAAACTCAAGTTTTTTATTTCGGATGAGAAATGTGGCCTCCAGGAACCTTAAAATAAAAGCTTTGTTTTTTCGCATTTTGCAAGCTCTGACAATTATTAATTCAAACGGCTCTATCTCCTAAACTACTACAGCTACAGCGCTGAAATTTGCACACGTAATATTATATATATTGCCTTTAATCTGAGTCTTAAACGAAGTTTCTCCGAAAATCAGAACGAGCATGAGATGGAGATATTCTACAGTTACTAGGAAGAAATTGACTCTAATGGCGATACTTTTGTGATTTTCTTAAAAACTAAGTTTCTAATCGAAAAATGAATATCAGCAGTGAATTTCCCATAAAATTTCGAGCTTGGTCCGTGGTTTTCAAAAAAATCCGTGCCATGTTTTAAGTCGGACAACTTTCGCCTATCTTTAAATGGCTCTATCTCCTAAACTATTAGAGCTACAGCGCTGAAATTTGCACACGGAATAATAAATATTTTTCACAAACTATATAACATATATCGATTCTACAGACACGCGTGTATTTCTAAATTCTTGTAGTGTGAGAAAAAGTCAAGTTTTTTTGTTCCGGATGAGAAATGTGGCCTCCAGGAACCTTAAAATAAAAGCTTTGTTTTTTCGCACTTTGCAAGCTCTGACAATTATTAATTCAAACGGCTCTATCTCCTAAACTACTACAGCTACAGCGCTGAAATTTGCACACGTAATATTATATATATTGGCCTTTAATCTGAGTCTTAAACGAAGTTTCTCCGAAAATCAGAACGAGCATGAGATGGAGATATTCTACAGTTACTAGGAAGAAATTGACTCTATTGGCGATACTTTTGCGATTTTCTTAAAAACTAAGTTTCTAATCGAAAAATGAATATCACCAGTGAATTTCCCATAAAATTTCGAGCTTGGTCCGTGGTTTTCAAAAAAATCCGTGCCATGCTTAAGTCGGACAACTTCGCCTATCTTTAAATGGCTCTATCTCCTAAAATATTAGAGCTACAGCGCTGAAATTTGCACACGGAATAATAAATATTTTTCACAAACTATATAACATATATCGATTCTACAGACACGCGGTGTATTTCTAATTCTTGTAGTGTGAGAAAAAGTCAAGTTTTTTTGTTCCGGATGAGAAATGTGGCCTCCAGGAACCTTAAAATAAAAGCTTTGTTTTTTCGCACTTTGCAAGCTCTGACAATTATTAATTCAAACGGCTCTATCTCCTAAACTACTACAGCTACAGCGCTGAAATTTGCACACGGAATAATAAATATTTTTCACAAACTATATAACATATATCGATTCTACAGACACGCGTGTATTTCTAAATCTTGTAGTGTGAGAAAAGTCAAGTTTTTTATTCCGGATGAGAAATCTGGCCTCCAGGAACCTTAAAATAAAAGCTTTGTTTTTTCGCATTTTGCAAGCTCTGACAATTATTAATTCAAACGGCTCTATCTCCTAAACTATTACAGCTACAGCGCTGAAATTTGCACACGTAATATTATATATAGTGTCCTTTAATCTGAGTCTTAAACGAAGTTTCCCCCGAAAATCAGAACGAGCATGAGATGGAGATATTCTACAGTTACTAGGAAGAAATTGACTCTAATGGCGATACTTTTGCGATTTTCATAAAAACTAAGTTTCTAATCGAAAAATGAATATCACCAGTGAATTTCCCATAAAATTTCGAGCTTGGTCCGTGGTTTTCAAAAAAATCCGTGCCATGTTTTAAGTCGGACAACTTCGCCTATCTTTAAATGGCTCTATCTCCTAAACTATTAGAGCTACAGCGCTGAAATTTGCACACGGAATAATAAATATTTTTCACAAACTATATAACATATATCGATTCTACAGACACGCGTGTATTTCTAAATTCTTGTAGTGTGAGAAAAAGTCAAGTTTTTTTGTTCCGGATGAGAAATGTGGCCTCCAGGAACCTTAAAATAAAAGCTTTGTTTTTTCGCACTTTGCAAGCTCTGACAATTATTAATTCAAACGGCTCTATCTCCTAAACTACTACAGCTACAGCGCTGAAATTTGCACACGTAATATTATATATATTGGCCTTTAATCTGAGTCTTAAACGAAGTTTCTCCGAAAATCAGAACGAGCATGAGATGGAGATATTCTACAGTTACTAGAAGAAATTGACTCTATTGGCGATACTTTTGCGATTTTCTTAAAACTAAGTTTCTAATCGAAAAATGAATATCACCAGTGAATTTCCCATAAAATTTCGAGCTTGGTCCGTGGTTTTCAAAAAAATCCGTGCCATGTTTTAAGTCGGACAACTTCGCCTATCTTTAAATGGCTCTATCTCCTAAACTATTAGAGCTACAGCGCTGAAATTTGCACACGGAATAATAAATATTTTCACAAACTATATAACATATATCGATTCTACAGACACGCGTGTATTTCTAAATTCTTGTAGTGTGAGAAAAGTCAAGTTTTTTTGTTCCGGATGAGAAATGTGGCCTCCAGGAACCTTAAAATAAAAGCTTTGTTTTTTCGCACTTTGCAAGCTCTGACAATTATTAATTCAAACGGCTCTATCTCCTAAACTACTACAGCTACAGCGCTGAATTTGCACACGGAATAATAAATATTTTTCACAAACTATATAACATATATCGATTCTACAGACACGCGTGTATTTCTAATTCTTGTAGTGTGAGAAAAAGTCAAGTTTTTTATTTCCGGATGAGAAATCTGGCCTCCAGGAACCTTAAAATAAAAGCTTTGTTTTTTCGCATTTTGCAAGCTCTGACAATTATTAATTCAAACGGCTCTATCTCCTAAACTATTACAGCTACAGCGCTGAAATTTGCACACGTAATATTATATATAGTGTCCTTTAATCTGAGTCTTAAACGAAGTTTCTCCGAAAATCAGAACGAGCATGAGATGGAGATATTCTACAGTTACTAGGAAGAAATTGACTCTAATGGCGATACTTTTGCGATTTTCATAAAAACTAAGTTTCTAATCGAAAAATGAATATCACCAGTGAATTTCCCATAAAATTTCGAGCTTGGTCCGTGGTTTTCAAAAAAATCCCGTGCCATGTTTTAAGTCGGACAACTTCGCCTATCTTTAAATGGCTCTATCTCCTAAACTATTAGAGCTACAGCGCTGAAATTTGCACACGGAATAATAAATATTTTTCACAAACTATATAACATATATCGATTCTACAGACACGCGTGTATTTCTAAATTCTTGAAGTGTGAGAAAAAGTCAAGTTTTTTATTTCCGGATGAGAAATGTGGCCTCCAGGAACCTTAAAATAAAAGCTTTGTTTTTTCGCATTTTGCAAGCTCTGACAATTATTAATTCAAACGGCTCTATCTCCTAAACTATTACAGCTTCAGCGCTGAAATTTGCACACGTAATATTATATATATTGGCCTTTAATCTGAGTCTTAAACGAAGTTTCTCCGAAAATCAGAACGAGCATGAGATGGAGATATTCTACAGTTACTAGAAGAAATTGACTCTAATGGCGATACTTTTGTGATTTTCTTAAAAACTAAGTTTCTAATCGAAAAATGAATATCACCAGTGAATTTCCATAAAATTTCGAGCTTGGTCCGTGGTTTTCAAAAAATCCGTGCCATGTTTTAAGTCGGACAACTTCGCCTATCTTTAAATTTCTCTATCTCCTAAACTATTAGAGCTACAGCGCTGAAATTTGCACACGGAATAATAAATATTTTTCACAAACTATATAACATATATCGATTCTACAGACACGCGTGTATTTCTAAATTCTTGTAGTGTGAGAAAAAGTCAAGTTTTTTTGTTCCCGATGAGAAATGTGGCCTCCAGGAACCTTAAAATAAAAGCTTTGTTTTTTCGCACTTTGCAAGCTCTGACAATTATTAATTCAAACGGCTCTATCTCCTAAACTACTACAGCTACAGCGCTGAAATTTGCACACAGAATAATAAATATTTTTCACAAACTATATAACATATATCGATTCTACAGACACGCGTGTATTTCTAAATTCTTGTAGTGTGAGAAAAAGTCAAGTTTTTTATTTCCGGATGAGAAATCTGGCCTCCAGGAACCTTAAAATAAAAGCTTTGTTTTTTCGCATTTTGCAAGCTCTAACAATTATTAATTCAAACGGCTCTATCTCCTAAACTACTACAGCTACAGCGCTGAAATTTGCACACGTAATATTATATATATTGGCCTTTAATCTGAGTCTTAAACGAAGTTTCTCCGAAAATCAGAACGAGCATGAGATGGAGATATTCTACAGTTACTAGGAAGAAATTGACTCTAATGGCGATACTTTTGTGATTTTCTTAAAAACTAAGTTTCTAATCGAAAAATGAATATCACCAGTGAATTTCCCATAAAATTTCGAGCTTGGTCCGTGGTTTTCAAAAAAATCCGTGCCATGTTTTAAGTCGGACAACTTCGCCTATCTTTAAATGGCTCTATCTCCTAAACTATTAGAGCTACAGCGCTGAAATTTGCACACGGAATAATAAATATTTTTCACAAACTATATAACATATATCGATTCTACTGACACGCGTGTATTTCTAAATTCTTGTAGTGTGAGAAAAAGTCAAGTTTTTTATTTCCGGATGAGAAATGTGGCCTCCAGGAACCTTAAAATAAAAGCTTTGTTTTTTCGCATTTTGCAAGCTCTGACAATTATTAATTCAAACGGCTCTATCTCCTAAACTATTACAGCTTCAGCGCTGAAATTTGCACACGTAATATTATATATATTGGCCTTTAATCTGAGTCTTAAACGAAGTTTCTCCGAAAATCAGAACGAGCATGAGATGGAGATATTCTACAGTTACTAGGAAGAAATTGACTCTAATGGCGATACTTTTGTGATTTTCTTAAAAACTAAGTTTCTAATCGAAAAATGAATATCACCAGTGAATTTCCATAAAATTTCGAGCTTGGTCCGTGGTTTTCAAAAAAATCCGTGCCATGTTTTAAGTCGGACAACTTCGCCTATCTTTAAATTTCTCTATCTCCTAAACTATTAGAGCTACAGCGCTGAAATTTGCACACGGAATAATAAATATTTTTCACAAACTATATAACATATATCGATTCTACAGACACGCGTGTATTTCTAAATTCTTGTAGTGTGAGAAAAAGTCAAGTTTTTTTGTTCCGGATGAGACATGTGGCCTCCAGGAACCTTAAAATAAAAGCTTTGTTTTTTCGCACTTTGCAAGCTCTGACAATTATTAATTCAAACGGCTCTATCTCCTAAACTACTACAGCTACAGCGCTGAAATTTGCACACAGAATAATAAATATTTTTCACAAACTATATAACATATATCGATTCTACAGACACGCGTGTATTTCTAAATTCTTGTAGTGTGAGAAAAAGTCAAGTTTTTTATTTCCGGATGAGAAATCTGGCCTCCAGGAACCTTAAAATAAAAGCTTTGTTTTTTCGCATTTTGCAAGCTCTGACAATTATTAATTCAAACGGCTCTATCTCCTAAACTATTACAGCTACAGCGCTGAAATTTGCACACGTAATATTATATATAGTGTCCTTTAATCTGAGTCTTAAACGAAGTTTCTCCGAAAATCAGAACGAGCATGAGATGGAGATATTCTACAGTTACTAGGAAGAAATTGACTCTAATGGCGATACTTTTGCGATTTTCATAAAAACTAAGTTTCTAATCGAAAAATGAATATCACCAGTGAATTTCCCATAAAATTTCGAGCTTGGTCCGTGGTTTTCAAAAAAATCCGTGCCATGTTTTAAGTCGGACAACTTCGCCTATCTTTAAATGCTCTATCTCCTAAACTATTAGAGCTACAGCGCTGAAATTTGCACACGGAATAATAAATATTTTTCACAAACTATATAACATATATCGATTTTACAGACACGCGTGTATTTCTAAATTCTTGTAGTGTGAGAAAAAGTCAAGTTTTTTTGTTCCGGATGAGAAATGTGGCCTCCAGGAACCTTAAAATAAAAGCTTTGTTTTTTCGCACTTTGCAAGCTCTGACAATTATTAATTCAAACGGCTCTATCTCCTAAACTACTACAGCTACAGCGCTGAAATTTGCACACGTAATATTATATATATTGCCTTTAATCTGAGTCTTAAACGAAGTTTCTCCGAAAATCAGAACGAGCATGAGATGAAGATATTCTACAGTTACTAGGAAGAAATTGACTCTATTGGCGATACTTTTGCGATTTTCTTAAAAACTAAGTTTCTAATCGAAAAATGAATATCACCAGTAAATTTCCCATAAAATTTCGAGCTTGGTCCGTGGTTTTCAAAAAATCCGTGCCATGTTTTAAGTCGGACAATTTCGCCTATCTTTAAATGGCTCTATCTCCTAAACAATTAGAGCTACAGCGCTGAAATTTGCACACGGAATAATAAATATTTTTCACAAACTATATAACATATATCGATTCTACAGACACGCGTGTATTTCTAAATTCTTGAAGTGTGAGAAAAAGTCAAGTTTTTTATTTCGGATGAGAAATGTGGCCTCCAGGAACCTTAAAATAAAAGCTTTGTTTTTTCGCATTTTGCAAGCTCTGACAATTATTAATTCAAACGACTCTATCTCCTAAACTATTACAGCTACAGCGCTGAAATTTGCACACGTAATATTATATATAGTGTCCTTTAATCTGAGTCTTAAACGAAGTTTCTCCGAAAATCAGAACGAGCATGAGATGGAGATATTCTACATTTACTAGGAAGAAATTGACTCTAATGGCGATACTTTTGCGATTTTCTTAAAAACTAAGTTTCTAATCGAAAAATGAATATCACCAGTGAATTTCCCATAAAATTTCGAGCTTGGTCCGTGGTTTTCAAAAAAATCCGTGCCATGTTTTAAGTCGGACAACTTCGGCTATCTTTAATGGCTCTATCTCCTAAACTATTAGAGCTACAGCGCTGAAATTTGCACACGGAATAATAAATATTTTTCACAAACTATATAACATATATCGATTCTACAGACACGCGTGTATTTATAAGTTCTTGAAGTGTGAGAAAAAGTCAAGTTTTTCATTTCCGGATGAGAAATCTGGCCTCCAGGAACCTTAAAATAAAAGCATTGTTTTTTCGCATTTTGCAATCTCTGACAATTATTAATTAAACGGCTCTATCTCCTAAACTATTACAGCTACAGCGCTGAAATTTGCACACGTAATATTATATATATTGGCCTTTAATCTGAGTCTTAAACGAAGTTTCTCCGAAAATTAGAACGAACATGAGATGGAAATATTCTACAGTTACTAGGAAGAAATTGACTGTAATGGCGATACTTTTGCGATTTTCTTAAAAACTAAGTTTCTAATCGAAAAATGAATATCACTAGTGAATTTCCCATAAAATTTCGAGCTTGGTCCGTGGTTTTCAAAAAAATCCGTGCCATGTCTTAAATCGGACAACTTCGTCGATCTTTAAATGGCTCTATCTCCTAAACTATTAGAGCTAGAGCGCTGAAATTTGCAAACGGAATAATAAATATTTTTCACAAACTATATAACATAAATGGATTCTACAGACACGCGTGTATTTCTAAATTCTTGTAGTGTAAGAAAAAGTCAAGTTTTTTATTTCCAGATGAGAAATCTGGCCTCCAGGAACCTTAAAATAAAAGCATTGTTTTTTCGCATTTTGCAAGCTCTGACAATTATTAATTCAAACGGCTCTATCTCCTAAACTATTACAGCTACAGCGCTGAAATTTGCACACGTAATATTATATACATTGGCCTTTAATCTGAGTCTTAAACGAAGTTTCTCCGAAAATCAGAACGAGCATGAGATGGAAATATTCTACAGCTACTAGGAAGAAATTGACTCTAATGGCGATACTTTTGCGATTTTCTTAAAAACTAAGTTTCTAATCGAAAAATGAATATCACCAGTGAATTTCCCATAAAATTTCAAGCTTGGTCCGTGGTTTTCAAAAAAATCCGTGCCATGTCTTAAATCGGACAACTTCGTCGATCTTTAGATGGCTCTATCTCCTAAACTATTAGAGCTAGAGCGCTGAAATTTGCACACGGAATAATAAATATATTTCACAAATTATATAACATATATGGATTCTACAGACACGCGTGTATTTCTAAATTCTTGTAGTGTAAGAAAAAGTCAAGTTGTTTATTTCCGGATGAGAAATCTGGCCTCCAGGAACCTTAAAATAAAAGCATTGTTTTTTCGCATTTTGCAAGCTCTGACAATTATTAATTCAAACGGCTCTATCTCCTAAACTATTACAGCTACAGCGCTGAAATTTGCACACGTAATATTATATATATTGGCCTTTAATCTGAGTCTTAAACGAAGTTTCTCCGAAAATCAGAACGAGCATGAGATGGAAATATTCTACAGTTACTACGAAGAAATTGACTGTAATGGCGATACTTTTGCGATTTTCTTAAAAGCTAAGTTTCTAATCGAAAAATGAATATCACCAGTGAATTTCCCATAAAATTTCGAGCTTGGTCCGTGGTTTTCAAAAAAATCCGTGCCATGTCTTAAATCGGACAACTTCGTCGATCTTTAAATGGCTCTATCTCCTAAACTATTAGGGCGCTGAAATTTGCACACGGAATAATAAATATTTTTCACAAACTATATAACATATATGGATTCTACAGACACGCGTGTATTTCTAAATTCTTGTAGTGTAAGAAAAAGTCAAGTTTTTTATTTCCGGATGAGAAATCTGGCCTCCAGGAACCTTAAAATAAAAGCATTGTTTTTTCGCATTTTGCAATCTCTGACAATTATTAATTAAACGGCTCTATCTCCTAAACTATTACAGCTACAGCGCTGAAATTTGCACACGTAATATTATATATATTGGCCTTTAATCTGAGTCTTAAACGAAGTTTCTCCGAAAATCAGAACGAGCATGAGATGGAAATATTCTACAGTTACTAGGAAGAAATTGACTCTAATGGCGATACTTTTGCGATTTTCTTAAAAACTAAGTTTCTAATCGAAAAATGAATATCACCAGTGAATTTCCCATAAAATTTCGAGCTTGGTCCGTGGTTTTCAAAAAAATTCGTGCCATGTCTTAAATCGGACAATTTCGTCGATCTTTAAATGGCTCTATCTCCTAAACTATTAGAGCTAGAGCGCTGAAATTTGCACACGGAATAATAAATATTTTTCACAAACTATATAACATATATGGATTCTACAGACACGCGTGTATTTCTAAATTCTTGTAGTGTAAGAAAAAGTCAAGTTTTTTATTTCCGGATGAGAAATGTGGCCTCCAGGAACCTTAAAATAAAAGCTTTGTTTTTTCGCATTTTGCAAGCTCTGACAATTATTAATTCAAACGGCTCCATCTCCTAAACTATTACAGCTACAGCGCTGAAATTTGCACACGTAATATCATATATAGTGGCCTTTAATCTGAGTCTTAAACGAAGTTTCTCCGAAAATCAGAACGAGCATGAGATGGAGATATTCTACAGTTACTAGGAAGAAATTGACTCTAATGGCGATACTTTTGCGATTTTCTTAAAAACTAAGTTTCTAATCGAAAAATGAATATCACCAGTGAATTTTCCATAAAATTTCGAGCTTGGTCCGTGGTTTTCAAAAAAATCCGTGCCATGTTTTAAGTCGGACAACTTCGCCTATCTTTAAATGGCTCTATCTCCTAAACTATTAGAGCTACAGCGCTGAAATTTGCACACGGAATAATAAATATTTTTCACAAACTATATAACATATATCGATTCTACTGACACGCGTGTATTTCTAAATTCTTGTAGTGTGAGAAAAAGTCAAGTTTTTTATTTCCGGATGAGAAATGTGGCCTCCAGGAACCTTAAAATAAAAGCTTTGTTTTTTCGCATTTTGCAAGCTCTGACAATTATTAATTCAAACGGCTCTATCTCCTAAACTATTACAGCTACAGCGCTGAAATTTGCACACGTAATATTATATATATTGGCCTTTAATCTGAGTCTTAAACGAAGTTTCTCCGAAAATCAGAACGAGCATGAGATGGAGATATTCTACAGTTACTAGGAAGAAATTGACTCTAATGGCCATACTTTTGCGAATTTCTTAAAAACTAAGTTTCTAATCGAAAAATGAATATCACCAGTGAATTTCCCATAAAATTTCGAGCTTGGTCCGTGGTTTTCAAAAAAATCCGTGCCATGTTTTAAGTCGGACAACTTCGTCTATCTTTAAATGGCTCTATCTCCTAAACTATTAGAGCTACAGCGCTGAAATTTGCACACGGAATAATAAATATTTTTCACAAACTATATAACATATATGGATTCTACAGACACGCGTGTTTTTCTAAATTCTTGTAGTGTAAGAAAATCTCAAGTTTTTTATTTCCGGATGAGAAATGTGGCCTCCAGGAACCTTAAAATAAAAGCTTTGTTTTTTCGCACTTTGCAAGCTCTGACAATTATTAATTCAAACGGCTCTATCTCCTAAACTACTACAGCTACAGCGCTGAAATTTGCACACGTAATATTATATATATTGGCCTTTAATCTGAGTCTTAAACGAAGTTTCTCCGAAAATCAGAACGAGCATGAGATGGAGATATTCTACAGTTACTAGGAAGAAATTGACTCTAATGGCGATACTTTTGTGATTTTCTTAAAAACTAAGTTTCTAATCGAAAAATGAATATCACCAGTGAATTTCCCATAAAATTTCGAGCTTGGTCCGTGGTTTTCAAAAAAATCCGTGCCATGTTTTAAGTCGGACAACTTCGCCTATCTTTAAATGGCTCTATCTCCTAAACTATTAGAGCTACAGCGCTGAAATTTGCACACGGAATAATAAATATTTTTCACAAACTATATAACATATATCGATTCTACAGACACGCGTGTATTTCTAAATTCTTGAAGTGTGAGAAAAAGTCAAGTTTTTTATTTCCGGATGAGAAATGTGGCCTCCAGGAACCTTAAAATAAAAGCTTTGTTTTTTCGCATTTTGCAAGCTCTGACAATTATTAATTCAAACGGCTCTATCTCCTAAACTATTACAGCTACAGCGCTGAAATTTGCACACGTAATATTATATATATTGGCCTTTAATCTGAGTCTTAAACGAAGTTTCTCCGAAAATCAGAACGAGCATGAGATGGAAATATTCTACAGTTACTAGGAAGAAATTGACTCTAATGGCGATGCTTTTGCGATTTTCTTAAAAACTAAGTTTCTAATCGAAAAATGAATATCACCCGTGAATTTCCCATAAAATTTCGAGCTTGGTCCGTGGTGTTCAAAGAAATCCATGCCATGTCTTAAATCGGACAACTTCGTCGATCTTTAAATGGCTCTATCTCCTAAACTATTAGAGCTAGAGCGCTGAAATTTGCACACGGAATAATAAATATTTTTCACAAACTATATAACATATATGGATTCTACAGACACACGTGTATTTCTAAATTCTTGTAGTGTAAGAAAAAGTCCAGTTTTTTATTTCCGGATGAGAAATCTGGCCTCCAGGAACCTTAAAATAAAAGCATTGTTTTTTCGCATTTTGCAAGCTCTGACAATTATTAATTCAAACGGCTCTATCTCCTAAACTATTACAGCTACAGCGCTGAAATTTGCACACGTAATATTATATATATTGGCCTTTAATCTGAGTCTTAAACGAAGTTTCTCCGAAAATCAGAACGAGCATGAGATGGAAATATTCTACAGTTACTAGGAAGAAATTGACTCTAATGGCGATACTTTTGCGATTTTCTTAAAAACTAAGTTTCTAATCGAAAAATGAATATCACCAGTGAATTTCCCATAAAATTTCGAGCTTGGTCCGTGGTTTTCAAAAAAATCCGTGCCATGTCTTAAATCGGACAACTTCGTCGATCTTTAAATGGCTCTATCTCCTAAACTATTAGAGCTAGAGCGCTGAAATTTGCACACGGAATAATAAATATTTTTCACAAACTATATAACATATATGGATTCTACAGACACGCGTGTATTTGTAAATTCTTGTAGTGTAAGAAAAAGTCAAGTTTTTTATTTCCGGATGAGAAATCTGGCCTCCAGGAACCTTAAAATAAAAGCAGTGTTTATTCGCATTTTGCAATCTCTGACAATTATTAATTAAACGGCTCTATCTCCTAAACTATTACAGCTACAGCGCTGAAATTTGCACACGTAATATTATATATATTGGCCTTTAATCTGAGTCTTAAACGAAGTTTCTCCGAAAATCAGAACGAGCATGAGATGGAAATATTCTACAGTTACTAGGAAGGAATTGACTCTAATGGCGATACTTTTGCGATTTTCTTAAAAACTAAGTTTCTAATCGAAAAATGAATATCACCCGTGAATTTCCCATAAAATTTCGAGCTTGGTCCGTGGTGTTCAAAGAAATCCGTGCCATGTCTTAAATCGGACTACTTCGTCGATCTTTAAATGGCTCTATCTCCTAAACTATTAGAGCTAGAGCGCTGAAATTTGCACACGGAATAATAAATATTTTTCATAAACTATATAACATATATGGATTCTACACACACGCGTGTATTTCTAAATTCTTGTAGTGTAAGAAAAAGTCAAGTTTTTTATTTCCGGATGAGAAATCTGGCCTCCAGGAACCTTAAAATAAAAGCATTGTTTTTTCGCATTTTGCAAGCTCTGACAATTATTAATTCAAACGGCTCTATCTCCTAAACTATTACAGCTACAGCGCTGAAATTTGCACACGTAATATTATATATATTGGCCTCTAATCTGAGTCTTAAACGAAGTTTCTCCGTAAATCAAACGAGCATGAGATGGAAATATTCTACAGTTACTACGAAGACATTGACTCTAATGGCGATACTTTTGCGATTTTCTTAAAAACTAAGTTTCTAATCGAAAAATGAATATCACCCGTGAATTTCCCATAAAATTTCGAGCTTGGTCCGTGGTGTTCAAAGAAATCCGTGCCATGTCTTAAATCGGACTACTTCGTCGATCTTTAAATGGCTCTATCTCCTAAACTATTAGAGCTAGAGCGCTGAAATTTGCACACGGAATAATAAATATTTTTCATAAACTATATAACATATATGGATTCTACAGACACGCGTGTATTTCTAAATTCTTGTAGTGTAAGGAAAAGTCAAGTTTTTTATTTCCGGATGAGAAATCTGGCCTCCAGGAACCTTAAAATAAAAGCATTGTTTTTTCGCATTTTGCAAGCTCTGACAATTATTAATTCAAACGGCTCTATCTCCTAAACTATTACAGCTACAGCGCTGAAATTTGCACACGTAATATTATATATATTGGCCTCTAATCTGAGTCTTAAACGAAGTTTCTCCGTAAATCAAACGAGCATGAGATGGAAATATTCTACAGTTACTACGAAGACATTGACTCTAATGGCGATACTTTTGCGATTTTCTTAAAAACTAAGTTTCTAATCGAAAAATGAATATCACCAGTGAATTTCCCATAAAATTTCGAGCTTGGTCCGTGGTTTTCAAAAAAATCCGTGCCATGTCTTAAATCGGACAACTTCGTCGATCTTTAAATGGCTCTATCTCCTAAACTATTAGAGCTACAGCGCTGAAATTTGCACACGGAATAATAAATATTTTTCACAAACTATATAACATATATGGATTCTACAGACACGCGTGTATTTCTAAATTCTTGTAGTGTAAGAAAAAGTCAAGTTTTTTATTTCCGGATGAGAAATCTGGCCTCCAGGAACCTTAAAATAAAAGCATTGTTTTTTCGCATTTTGCAAGCTCTGACAATTATTAATTCAAACGGCTCTATCTCCTAAACTATTACAGCTACAGCGCTGAAATTTGCACACGTAATATTATATATATTGGCCTTTAATCTGAGTCTTAAACGAAGTTTCTCCGAAAATCAGAACGAGCATGAGATGGAAATATTCTACAGTTACTAGGAAGAAATTGACTCTAATGGCGATACTTTTGCGATTTTCTTAAAAACTAAGTTTCTAATCGAAAAATGAATATCACCAGTGAATTTCCCATAAAATTTCGAGCTTGGTCCGTGGTTTTTAAAAAAATCCGTGCCATGTCTTAAATCGGACAACTTCGTCGATCTTTAAATGGCTCTATCTCCTAAACTATTAGAGCTAGAGCGCTGAAATTTGCACACGGAATAATAAATATTTTTCACAAACTATATAACATATATGGATTCTACAGACACGCGTGTATTTCTAAATTCTTGTAGTGTAAGAAAAAGTCAAGTTTTTTATTTCCGGATAAGAAATCTGGCCTACAGGAACCTTAAAATAAAATCATTGTTTTTTCGCATTTTGCAATCTCTGATAATTATTAATTAAACGGCTCTATCTCCTAAACTATTACAGCTACAGCGCTGAAATCTGCACACGTAATATTATATATATTGGCCTTAAATCTGAGTCTTAAACGAAGTTTCTCCGAAAATCAGAACGAGCATGAGATGGAAATATTCTACAGTTACTAGGAAGAAATTGACTCTAATGGCGATACTTTTGCGATTTTCTTAAAAACTAAGTTTCTAATCGAAAAATGAATATCACCAGTATTTTTCCCATAAAATTTCGAGCTTGGTCCGTGGTTTTCAAAAAAAACCGTGCCATGTCTTAAATCGGACAACTTCGCCTATCTTTAAATGGCTCTATCTCCTAAACTATTAGAGCTACAGCGCTGAAATTTGCACACGGAATAATAAATATTTTTCACAAACTATATAACATATATGGATTCTACAGACACGCGTGTATTTCTAAATTCTTGTAGTGTAAGAAAAAGTCAAGTTTTTAATTTCCGGATGAGAAATCTGGCCTCCAGGAACCTTAAAATAAAAGCATTGTTTTTTCGCATTTTGCAAGCTCTGACAATTATTAATTCAAACGGCTATATCTCCTAAACTATTACAGCTACAGCGCTGAAATTTGCACACGTAATATTATATATATATTGGCCTTTAATCTGAGTCTTAAACGAAGTTTCTCCGAAAATTAGAACGAGCATGAGATGGAAATATTCTACAGTTACTAGGAAGAAATTGACTGTAATAGCGATACTTTTGCGATTTTCTTAAAAACTAAGTTTCTAATCGAAAAATGAATATCACCAGTGAATTTTCCATAAAATTTCGAGCTTGGTCCGTGGTTTTAAACAAAATCCGTGCCATGTCTTAAATCGGACAACTTCGTCGATCTTTAAATGGCTCTATCTCCTAAACTATTAGAGCTAGAGCGCTGAAATTTGCACACGGAATAATTAATATTTTTCACAAACTATATAACGTATATGGATTCTACAGACACGCGTGTATTTCTAAATTCTTGTAGTGTAAGAAAAAGTCAAGTTTTTTATTTCCGGATGAGAAATCTGGCCTCCAGGAACCTTAAAATAAAAGCATTGTTTTTTCGCATTTTGCAATCTCTGACAATTATTAATTAAACGGCTCTATCTCCTAAACTATTACAGCTACAGCGCTGAAATTTTCACACGTAATATTATATATATTGGCCTTTAATCTGAGTCTTAAACGAAGTTTCTCCGAAAACCAGAACGAGCATGAGATGGAAATATTCTACAGTTACTAGGAAGAAATTGACTCTAATGGCGATACTTTTGCGATTTTCTTAAAAACTAAGTTTCTAATCGAAAAATGAATATCACCAGTGAATTTCCCATAAAATTTCGAGCTTGGTCCGTTGTTTTCAAAAAAATCCGTGCCATGTCTTAAATCGAACAACTTCGTCGATCTTTAAATGGTTCTATCTCCTAAACTATTAGAGCTAGAGCGCTGAAATTTGCACACGGAATAATAAATATTTTTCACAAACTATATAACATATATGGATTCTACAGACACGCGTGTATTTCTAAATTCTTGTAGTGTAAGAAAAAGTCAAGTTTTTAATTTCCGGATGAGAAATCTGGCCTCCAGGAACCTTAAAATAAAAGCATTGTTTTTTCGCATTTTGCAAGCTCTGACAATTATAATTTCAAACGGCTCTATCTCCTAAACTATTACAGCTAAAGCGCTGAAATTTGCACACGTAATATTATATATATTGGCCTTTAATCTGAGTCTTAAACGAAGTTTCTCCGAAAATCAGAACGAGCATGAGATGGAAATATTCTACAGTTACTAGGAAGAAATTGACTCTAATGGCGATACTTTTGCGATTTTCTTAAAAACTAAGTTTCTAATCGAAAAATGAATATCAGCAGTGAATTTCCCATAAAATTTCGAGCTTGGTCCGTGGTTTTCAAAAAAATCCGAGCCATGTCTTAAATCGGACAATTTCGTCGATCTTTAAATGGCTCTATCTCCTAAACTATTAGAGCTACAGCGCTGAAATTTGCACACGGAATAATATATATTTTTAACAATCTATATAACATATATGGATTCTACAGACACGCGTGTATTTCTAAATTCTTGTAGTGTGAGAAAAAGTCAAGTTTTTTTGTTCCGGATGAGAAATGTGGCCTCCAGGAACCTTAAAATAAAAGCTTTGTTTTTTCGCACTTTGCAAGCTCTGACAATTATTAATTCAAACGGCTCTATCTCCTAAACTACTACAGCTACAGCGCTGAGATTTGCACACGTAATATTATATATATTGGCCTTTAATCTGAGTCTTAAACGAAGTTTCTCCGAAAATCAGAACGAGCATGAGATGGAGATATTCTACAGTTACTAGGAAGAAATTGACTCTAATGGCGATACTTTTGTGATTTTCTTAAAAACTAAGTTTCTAATCGAAAAATGAATATCACCAGTGAATTTCCCATAAAATTTCGAGCTTGGTCCGTGGTTTTCAAAAAAATCCGTGCCATGTTTTAAGTCGGACAACTTCGCCTATCTTTAAATGGCTCTATCTCCTAAACTATTAGAGCTACAGCGCTGAAATTTGCACACGGAATAATAAATGTTTTTCACAAACTATATAACATATATCGATTCTACAGACACGCGTGTATTTCTAAATTCTTGTAGTGTGAGAAAAAGTCAAGTTTTTTTTTTCCGGATGAGAAATGTGGCCTCCAGGAACCTTAAAATAAAAGCTTTGTTTTTTCGCACTTTGCAAGCTCTGACAATTATTAATTCAAACGGCTCTATCTCCTAAACTACTACAGCTACAGCGCTGAAATTTGCACACGGAATAATAAATATTTTTCACAAACTATATAACATATATCGATTCTACAGACACGCGTGTATTTCTAAATCTTGTAGTGTGAGAAAAAGTCAAGTTTTTTATTTCCGGATGAGAAATCTGGCCTCCAGGAACCTTAAAATAAAAGCATTGTTTTTTCGCATTTTGCAAGCTCTGACAATTATTAATTCAAACGGCTCTATCTCCTAAACTATTACAGCTACAGCGCTGAAATTTGCACACGTAATATTATATATATTGGCCTCTAATCTGAGTCTTAAACGAAGTTTCTCCGTAAATCAAACGAGCATGAGATGGAAATATTCTACAGTTACTACGAAGACATTGACTCTAATGGCGATACTTTTGCGATTTTCTTAAAAACTAAGTTTCTAATCGAAAAATGAATATCACCAGTGAATTTCCCATAAATTTCGAGCTTGGTCCGTGGTTTTCAAAAAAATCCGTGCCATGTCTTAAATCGGACAACTTCGTCGATTTTTAAATGGCTCTATCTCCTAAACTATTAGAGCTACAGCGCTGAATTTTGCACACGGAATAATAAATATTTTTCACAAACTATATAACATATATGGATTCTACAGACACGCGTGTATTTCTAAATTCTTGTAGTGTAAGAAAAAGTCAAGTTTTTAATTTCCGGATGAGAAATCTGGCCTCCAGGAACCTTAAAATAAAAGCATTGTTTTTTCGCATTTTGCAAGCTCTGACAATTATTAATTCAAACGGCTATATCTCCTAAACTATTACAGCTACAGCGCTGAAATTTGCACACGTAATATTATATATTGGCCTTTAATCTGAGTCTTAAACGAAGTTTCTCCGAAAATTAGAACGAGCATGAGATGGAAATATTCTACAGTTACTAGGAAGAAATTGACTGTAATAGCGATACTTTTGCGATTTTCTTAAAAACTAAGTTTCTAATCGAAAAATGAATATCACCAGTGAATTTCCCATAAAATTTCGAGCTTGGTCCCGTGGTTTTAAACAAAATCCGTGCCATGTCTTAAATCGGACAACTTCGTCGATCTTTAAATGGCTCTATCTCCTAAACTATTAGAGCTAGAGCGCTGAAATTTGCACACGGAATAATAAATATTTTTCACAAACTATATAACGTATATGGATTCTACAGACACGCGTGTATTTCTAAATTCTTGTAGTGTAAGAAAAAGTCAAGTTTTTTATTTCCGGATGAGAAATCTGGCCTCCAGGAACCTTAAAATAAAAGCATTGTTTTTTCGCATTTTGCAATCTCTGACAATTATTAATTAAACGGCTCTATCTCCTAAACTATTACAGCTACAGCGCTGAAATTTTCACACGTAATATTATATATATTGGCCTTTAATCTGAGTCTTAAACGAAGTTTCTCCGAAAACCAGAACGAGCATGAGATGGAAATATTCTACAGTTACTAGGAAGAAATTGACTCTAATGGCGATACTTTTGCGATTTTCTTAAAACCTAAGTTTCTAATCGAAAAATGAATATCACCAGTGAATTTCCCATAAAATTTCGAGCTTGGTCCGTGGTTTTCAAAAAAATCCGTGCCATGTCTTAAATCGAACAACTTCGTCGATCTTTAAATGGCTCTATCTCCTAAACTATTAGAGCTAGAGCGCTGAAATTTGCACACGGAATAATAAATATTTTTCACAAACTATATAACATATATGGATTCTACAGACACGCGTGTATTTCTAAATTCTTGTAGTGTAAGAAAAAGTCAAGTTTTTAATTTCCGGATGAGAAATCTGGCCTCCAGGAACCTTAAAATAAAAGCATTGTTTTTTCGCATTTTGCAAGCTCTGACAATTATAATTTCAAACGGCTCTATCTCCTAAACTATTACAGCTACAGCGCTGAAATTTGCACACGTAATATTATATATATTGGCCATTAATCTGAGTCTTAAACGAAGTTTCTCCGAAAATCAGAACGAGCATGAGATGGAAATATTCTACAGTTACTAGGAAGAAATTGACTCTAATGGCGATACTTTTGCGATTTTCTTAAAAACTAAGTTTCTAATCGAAAAATGAATATCAGCAGTGAATTTCCCATAAAATTTCGAGCTTGGTCCGTGGTTTTCAAAAAAATCCGAGCCATGTCTTAAATCGGACAATTTCGTCGATCTTTAAATGGCTCTATCTCCTAAACTATTAGAGCTACAGCGCTGAAATTTGCACACGGAATAATATATATTTTTAACAATCTATATAACATATATGGATTCTACAGACACGCGTGTATTTCTAAATTCTTGTAGTGTAAGAAAAAGTCAAGTTTTTTATTTCCGGATGAGAAATCTGGCCTCCAGGAACCTTAAAATAAAAGCATTGTTTTTTCGCATTTTGCAAGCTCTGACAATTATTAATTCAAACGGTTCTAACTCCTAAACTATTTCAGCTACAGCGCTGAAATTTGCACACGTAATATTATATATATTGGCCTTTAATCTGAGTCTTAAACGAAGTTTCCCCGAAAATCAGAACGAGCATAAGATGGAAATATTCTACAGTTACTAGGAAGAAATTGACTGTAATGGCGATACTTTTGCGATTTTCTTAAAAACTAAGTTTCTAATCGAAAAATGAATATCACCAGTGAATTTCCCATAAAATTTCGAGCTTGGTCCGTGGTTTTCAAAAAAATCCGTGCCATGTCTTAAATCGGACAACTTCGTCGATCTTTAAATGGCTCTATCTCCTAAACTATTAGAGCTAGAGCGCTGAAATTTGCACACGGAATAATAAATATTTTTCACAAACTATATAACATATATGGATTCTACAGACACACGTGTATTTCTAAATTCTTGTAGTGTAAGAAAAAGTCAAGTTTTTTATTTCCGGATGAGAAATCTGGCCTCCAGGAACCTTAAAATAAAAGCATTGTTTTTTCGCATTTTGCAAGCTCTGACAATTATTAATTCAAACGGCTCTATCTCCTAAACTATTACAGCTACAGCGCTGAAATTTGCACACGTAATATTATATATATTGGCCTTTAATCTGAGTCTTAAACGAAGTTTCTCCGAAAATCAGAACGAGCATGAGATGGAAATATTCTACAGTTACTAGGAAGAAATTGACTCTAATGGCGATACTTTTGCGATTTTCTTAAAAACTAAGTTTCTAATCGAAAAATGAATATCACCAGTGAATTTCCCATAAAATTTCGAGCTTGGTCCGTGGTTTTCAAAAAAAATCCGTGCCATGTCTTAAATCGGACAACTTCGTCGATCTTTAAATGGCTCTATCTCCTAAACTATTAGAGCTAGAGCGCTGCAAATTGCACACGGAATAATAAATATTTTTCACAAACTATATAACATATATGGGTTCTACAGACACGCGTGTATTTCTAAATTCTTGTAGTGTAAGAAAAAGTCAAGTTTTTTATTTCCGGATGAGAAATCTGGCCTCCAGGGACCTTAAAATAAAAGCATTGTTTTTTCGCATTTTGCAAGCTCTGACAATTATTAATTCAAACGGCTCTATCTCCTAAACTATTACAGCTACAGCGCTGAAATTTGAACACGTAATATTATATATATTGGCCTTTAATCTGAGTCTTAAACGAAGTTACTCCGAAAATTAGAACGAGCATGAGATGGAAATATTCTACAGTTACTAGGAAGAAATTGACTGTAATAGCGATACTTTTGCGATTTTCTTAAAAACTAAGTTTCTACTCGAAAAATGAATATCACCAGTGAATTTCCCATAAAATTTCGAGCTTGGTCCGTGGTTTTAAACAAAATCCGTGCCATGTCTTAAATCGGACAACTTCGTCGATCTTTAAATGGCTCTATCTCCTAAACTATTAGAGCTAGAGCGCTGAAATTTGCACACGGAATAATAAATATTTTTCACAAACTATATAACGTATATGGATTCTACAGACACGCGTGTATTTCTAAATTCTTGTAGTGTAAGAAAAAGTCAAGTTTTTTATTTCCGGATGAGAAATCTGGCCTCCAGGAACCTTAAAATAAAAGCATTGTTTTTCGCATTTTGCAATCTCTGACAATTATTAATTAAACGGCTCTATCTCCTAAACCATTACAGCAACAGCGCTGAAATTTGCACACGTAATATTATATATATTGGCCTTTAATCTGAGTCTTAAACGAAGTTTCTCCGAAAATCAGAACGAGCATGAGATGGAAATATTTTACAGTTACTAGGAAGAAATTGACTCTAATGGCGTTACTTTTGCGATTTTCTTAAAAACTAAGTTTCTAATCGAAAAATGAATATCACCAGTGAATTTCCCATAAAATTTCGAGCTTGGTCCGTGGTTTTCAAAAAAATCCGTGCCATGTCTTAAATCGGACAACTTCGTCGATCTTTAAATGGCTCTATCTCCTAAACTATTAGAGCTAGACCGCTGAAATTTGCACACGAAATAATAAATATTTTTCACAAACTATATAACATATATGGGTTCTACAGACACGCGTGTATTTCTAAATTCTTGTAGTGTAAGAAAAAGTCAAGTTTTTTATTTCCGGATGAGAAATCTGGCCTCCAGGAACCTTAAAATAAAAGCATTGTTTTTTCGCATTTTGCAATTTCTGACAATTATTAATTCAAACGGCTCTATCTCGTAAACTATTACAGCTACAGCGCTGAAATTTGCACACCTTATATTATATATATTGGCCTTTAATCTGAGTCTTAAACGAAGTTTCTCCGAAAATCAGAACGAGCATGTGATGGAAATATTCTACAGTTACTAGGAAGAAATTGACTCTAATGGCGATACTTTTGCGATTTTCTTAAAAACTAAGTTTCTAATCGAAAAATGAATATCACCAGTGAATTTCCCATAAAATTTCGAGCTTGGTCCGTGGTTTTCAAAAAAATCCGTGCCATGTCTTAAATCGGACAACTTCGTCGATCTTTAAATGGCTCTATCTCCTAAACTATTAGAGCTAGAGCGCTGAAATTTGCACACGAAATAATAAATATTTTTCACAAACTATATAACATATATGGGTTCTACAGACACGCGTGTATTTCTAAATTCTTGTAGTGTAAGAAAAAGTCAAGTTTTTTATTTCCGGATGAGAAATCTGGCCTCCAGGAACCTTAAAATAAAAGCATTGTTTTTTCGCATTTTGCAATTTCTGACAATTATTAATTCAAACGGCTCTATCTCCTAAACTATTACAGCTACAGCGCTGAAATTTGCACACGTAATATTATATATATTGGCCTTTAATCTGAGTCTTAAACGAAGTTTCTCCGAAAATCAGAACGAGCATGAGATGGAAATATTCTACAGTTACTAGGAAGAAATTGACTCTAATGGCGATACTTTTGCGATTTTCTTAAAAACTAAGTTTCTAATCGAAAAATGAATATCACCAGTGAATTTCCCATAAAATTCGAGCTTGGTCCGTGGTTTTCAAAAAAATCCGTGCCATGTCTCAAATCGGACAACTTCGTCGATCTTTACATGGCTCTATCTCCTAAACTATTACAGCTAGAGCGCTGAAATTTGCACACGGAATAATAAATATTTTTCACAAACTATATAACGTATATGGATTCTACAGACACGCGTGTATTTCTAAATTCTTGTAGTGTAAGAAAAAGTCAAGTTTTTTATTTCCGGATGAGAAATCTGGCCTCCAGGAACCTTAAAATAAAAGCATTGTTTTTTCGCATTTTGCAATCAATGACAATTATTAATTAAACGGCTCTATCTCCTAAACTATTACAGCTACAGCGCTGAAATTTGCACACGTAATATTATATATATTGGCCTTTAATCTGAGTCTTAAACGAAGTTTCTCCGAAAATCAGAACGAGCATGAGATGGAAATATTCTACAGTTACTAGGAAGAAATTGACTCTAATGGCGTTACTTTTGCGATTTTCTTAAAAACTAAGTTTCTAATCGAAAAATGAATATCACCAGTGAACTTCCCATAGAATTTCGAGCTTGGTCCGTGGTTTTCAAGAAAATCCGTGCCATGTCTTATATCGGACAACTTCGTCGATCTTTAAATGGCTCTATCTCCTAAACTATTACAGCTAGAGCGCTGAAATTTGCAAACGGAATAATAAATATTTTCACAAACTATATAACATATATCGATTCTACAGACACCGCGTGTATTTCTAAATTCTTGCAGTGTAAGAAAAAGTCAAGTTTTTTATTTGCGGATGAGAAATGTGGCCTCCAGGAACCTTAAAATAAAAGCTTTGTATTTTCGCATTCTGCAAGCTCTGACAATTATTAATTAAAACGGCTCTATCTCCAAAACTATTACAGCTACAGCGCTGAAATTTGCACACGTAATATTATATATATTGGCCTTTAATCTGAGTCTTAAACGAAGTTTCTCCGAAAATCCGAACGAGCATGAGATGGAAATATTCTACAGTTACTAGGAAGAAATTGACTCTAATGGCGATACTTTTGCGATTTTCTTAAAAACCAAGTTTCTAATCGAAAAATGAATATTACCTGTGAATTTCCCATAAAATTTCGAGCTTGGTCCGTGGTTTTCAAAAAAATCCGAGCCATGGCTTAAATCGGACAACTTCGTCGATCTTTAAATGGCTCTATCTCCTAAACTATTAGAACTACAGCGCTGAAATTTGCACACGGAATAATATATATTTTTAACAAAATATAACATATATCGATTCTACAGACACGCGTGTATTTCTAAATTCTTGTAGTGGAAGGAAAAGTCAAGTTTTTTTATTTGCGGATGTGAAATGTGGCCTCCAGGAACCTTAAAATAAAAGCTTTGTTTTTTCGCATTTTGCAAGCTCTGACAATTATTAATTCAAACGGCTCTATCTCCCTAACTATTACAGCTACAACGCTGAAATTTGCACACGTAATATTATATATATTGGCCTTTAATCTGAGTCTTAAACGAAGTTTCTCCGAAAATCAGAACGAGCATGAGATGGAAATATTCTACAGTTACTAGGAAGAAATTGACTGTAATGGCGATACTTTTGCGATTTTCTTAAAAACTAAGTTTCTAATCGAAAAATGAATATCACCAGTGGATTTCCCATAAAATTTCGAGCTTGGTCCGTGTTTTCAAAAAAAATCCGTGCCATGTCTTAAATCGGACAACTTCGTCGATCTTTAAATGGCTCTATCTCCTAAACTATTAGAGCTAGAGCGCTGAAATTTGCACACGGAATAATAAATATTTTTCACAAACTATATAACATATATGGGTTCTACAGACACGCGTGTATTTCTAAATTCTTGTAGTGTAAGAAAAAGTCAAGTTTTTTATTTCCGGATGAGAAATCTGGCCTCCAGGAACCTTAAAATAAAAGCATTGTTTTTTCGCATTTTGCAATTTCTGACAATTATTAATTCAAACGGCTCTATCTCCTAAACTATTACAGCTACAGCGCTGAAATTTGAACACGTAATATTATATATATTGGCCTTTAATCTGAGTCTTAAACGAAGTTTCTCCGAAAATCAGAACAGCATGAGATGGAAATATTCTACAGTTACTAGGAAGAAATTGACTCTAATGGCGATACTTTTGCGATTTTCTTAAAAACTAAGTTTCTAATCGAAAAATAAATATCACCAGTGAATTTCCCATAAAATTTGAAGCTTGGTCCGTGGTTTTCAAAAAATCCGTGCCATGTCTTAAATCGGACAACTTCGTCGATCTTTAGATGGCTCTATCTCCTAAACTATTAGAGCTAGAGCGCTGAAATTTGCACACGGAATAATAAATATATTTCACAAACTATATAACATATATGGATTCTACAGACACGCGTGTATTTTTAAATTCTTGTAGTGTAAGAAAAAGTCAAGTTTTTTATTTCGGATGAGAAATCTGGCCTCCAGGAACCTTAAAATAAAAGCATTGTTTTTTCGCATTTTGCAAGCTCTGACAATTATTAATTCAAACGGCTCTATCTCCTAAACTATTACAGCTACAGCGCTGAAATTTGCACACGTAATATTATATATATTGGCCTTTAATCTGAGTCTTAAACGAAGTTCTCTCCGAAAATCAGAACGAGCATGAGATGGAAATATTCTACAGTTACTACGAAGAAATTTACTGTATGGCGATACTTTTGCGATTTTCTTAAAAGCTAAGTTTCTAATCGAAATATGAATATCACCAGTGAATTTCCCATAAAATTTCGAGCTTGGTCCGTGGTTTTCAAAAAAAATCCGTGCCATGTCTTAAATCGGAGCACTTCGTCGATCTTTAAATGGCTCTATCTCCTAAACTATTAGAGCTAGAGCGCTGAAATTTGCACACGTAATAATAAATATTTTTCACAAACTATATAACATATATGGATTCTACAGACACGCGTGTATTTCTAAATTCTTGTAGTGTAAGAAAAAGTCAAGTTTTTTATTTCCGGATGAGAAATCTGGCCTCTAGGAACCTTAAAATAAAAGCATTGTTTTTTCGCATTTTGCAATTTCTGACAATTATTAATTCAAACGGCTCTATCTCGTAAACTATTACAGCTACAGCGCTGAAATTTGCACACCTTATATTATATATATTGGCCTTTAATCTAAATCTTAAACGAAGTTTCTCCGAAAATCAGTACGAGCATGTGATGGAAATATTCTACAGTTACTAGGAAGAAATTGACTCTAATGGCGATACTTTTGCGATTTTCTTAAAAACTAAGTTTCTAATCGAAAAATGAATATCACCAGTGAATTTCCCATAAAATTTCGAGCTTGGTCCGTGGTTTTCAAAAAAAATCCGTGCCATGTCTTAAATCGGACAACTTCGTCGATCTTTAAATGGCTCTATCTCCTAAACTATTAGAGCTAGAGCGCTGAAATTTGCACACGAAATAATAAATATTTTTCACAAACTATATAACATATATGGGTTCTACAGACACGCGTGTATTTCTAAATTCTTGTAGTGTAAGAAAAAGTCAAGTTTTTTATTTCCGGATGAGAAATGTGGCCTCCAGGAACCTTAAAATAAAAGGATTGTTTTTTCGCATTTTGCAATTTCTGACAATTATTAATTCAAACGGCTCTATCTCCTAAACTATTACAGCTACAGCGCTGAAATTTGCACACGTAATATTATATATATTGGCCTTTAATCTGAGTCTTAAACGAAGTTTCTCCGAAAATCAGAACGAGCATGAGATGGAAATATTCTACAGTTACTAGGAAGAAATTGACTCTAATGGCGATACTTTTGCGATTTTCTTAAAAAACTAAGTTTCTAATCGAAAAATGAATATCACCAGTGAATTTCCCATAAAATTTCGAGCTTGGTCCGTGGTTTTCAAAAAATCCGTGCCATGTCTTAAATGGGACAACTTCGTCGATTTTTACATGGCTCTATCTCCTAAACTATTAGAGCTAGAGCGCTGAAATTTGCACACGGAATAATAAATATTTTTCACAAACTATATAACGTATATGGATTCTACAGACACGCGTGTATTTCTAAATTCTTGTAGTGTAAGAAAAAGTCAAGTTTTTTATTTCCGGATGAGAAATCTGGCCTCCAGGAACCTTAAAATAAAAGCATTGTTTTTTCGCATTTTGCAATCAATGACAATTAATAATTAAACGGCTCTATCTCCTAAACTATTACAGCTACAGCGCTGAAATTTGCACACGTAATATTATATATATTGGCCTTTAATCTGAGTCTTAAACGAAGTTTCTCCGAAAATCAGAACGAGCATGAGATGGAAATATTTTACAGTTACTAGGAAGAAATTGACTCTAATGGCGTTACTTTTGCGATTTTCTTAAAAACATAGTTTCTAATCGAAAAATGAATATCACCAGTGAATTTCCCATAAAATTTCGAGCTTGGTCCGTGGTTTTCAAAAAAATCCGTGCCATGTCTTAAATAGGACAACTTCGTCGATCTTTAAATGGCTCTATCTCCTAAACTATTACAGCTAGAGCGCTGAAATTTGCACACGGAATAATAAATATTTTTCACAAACTATATAACATATATGGATTCTACAGACACGCGTGTATTTCTAAATTCTTGTAGTGTAAGAAAAAGTCAAGTTTTTTATTTCCGGATGAGAAATCTGGCCTCCAGGAACCTTAAAATAAAAGCATTGTTTTTTCGCATTTTGGAAGCTCTGAAGCTCTGACAATTATTAGTTCAAACGGCTCTATCTCCTAAACTATTACAGCTACAGCGCTGAAATTTGCACACGTAATATTATATATATTGGCCTTTAATCTGAGTCTTAAACGAAGTTTCTCCGAAAATCAGAACGAGCATGAGATGGAAATATTCTACAGTTACTAGGAAGAAATTGACTCTAATGGCGTTACTTTTGCGATTTTCTTAAAAACTAAGTTTCTAATCGAAAAATGAATATCACCAGTGAATTTCCCATAAAATTTCGAGCTTGGTCCGTGGTTTTCAAGAAAATCCGTGCCATGTCTTAAATCGGACAACTTCGTCGATCTTTAAATGGCTCTATCTCCTAAACTATTACAGCTAGAGCGCTGAAATTTGCAAACGGAATAATAAATATTTTTCACAAACTATATAACATATATCGATTCTACAGACACGCGTGTATTTCTAAATTCTTGCAGTGTAAGAAAAAGTCAAGTTTTTTATTTGCGGATGAGAAATGTGGCCTCCAGGAACCTTAAAATAAAAGCTTTGTATTTTCGCATTTTGCAAGCTCTGACAATTATTAATTCAAACGGCTCTATCTCCAAAACTATTACAGCTACAGCGCTGAAATTTGCACACGTAATATTATATATATTGGCCTTTAATCTGAGTCTTAAACGAAGTTTCTCCGAAAATCAGAACGAGCATGAGATGGAAATATTCTACAGTTACTAGGATGAAATTGACTCTAATGGCGTTACTTTTGCGATTTTCTTAAAAACTAAGTTTCTAATCGAAAAATGAATATCACCAGTGAACTTCCCATAAAATTTCGAGCTTGGTCCGTGGTTTTCAAGAAAATCCGTGCCATGTCTTATATCGGACAACTTCGTCGATCTTTAAATGGCTCTATCTCCTAAACTATTACAGCTAGAGCGCTGAAATTTGCAAACGGAATAATAAATATTTTTCACAAACTATATAACATATATCGATTCTACAGACACGCGTGTATTTCTAAATTCTTGCAGTGTAAGAAAAAGTCAAGTTTTTTATTTGCGGATGAGAAATGTGGCCTCCAGGAACCTTAAAATAAAAGCTTTGTATTTTCGCATTCTGCAAGCTCTGACAATTATTAATTAAAACGGCTCTATCTCCAAAACTATTACAGCTACAGCGCTGAAATTTGCACACGTAATATTATATATATTGGCCTTTAATCTGAGTCTTAAACGAAGTTTCTCCGAAAATCCGAACGAGCATGAGATGGAAATATTCTACAGTTACTAGGAAGAAATTGACTCTAATGGCGATACTTTTGCGATTTTCTTAAAAACCAAGTTTCTAATCGAAAAATGAATATTACCTGTGAATTTCCCATAAAATTTCGAGCTTGGTCCGTGGTTTTCAAAAAAATCCGAGCCATGGCTTAAATCGGACAACTTCGTCGATCTTTAAATGGCTCTATCTCCTAAACTATTAGAACTACAGCGCTGAAATTTGCACACGGAATAATATATATTTTTAACAAAATATAACATATATCGATTCTACAGACACGCGTGTATTTCTAAATTCTTGTAGTGGAAGGAAAAGTCAAGTTTTTTTATTTGCGGATGTGAAATGTGGCCTCCAGGAACCTTAAAATAAAAGCTTTGTTTTTTCGCATTTTGCAAGCTCTGACAATTATTAATTCAAACGGCTCTATCTCCCTAACTATTACAGCTACAACGCTGAAATTTGCACACGTAATATTATATATATTGGCTTTTAATCTGAGTCTTAAACGAAGTTTCTCCGAAAATCAGAACGAGCATGAGATGGAAATATTCTACAGTTACTAGGAAGAAATTGACTGTAATGGCGATACTTTTGCGATTTTCTTAAAAACTAAGTTTCTAATCGAAAAATGAATATCACCAGTGGATTTCCCATAAAATTTCGAGCTTGGTCCGTGGTTTTCAAAACAAATCCGTGCCATGTCTTAAATCGGACAACTTCGTCGATCTTTAAATGGCTCTATCTCCTAAACTATTAGAGCTAGAGCGCTGAAATTTGCACACGGAATAATAAAATATTTTTCACAAACTATATAACATATATGGGTTCTACAGACACGCGTGTATTTCTAAATTCTTGTAGTGTAAGAAAAAGTCAAGTTTTTTTATTTCCGGATGAGAAATCTGGCCTCCAGGAACCTTAAAATAAAAGCATTGTTTTTTCGCATTTTGCAATTTCTGACAATTATTAATTCAAACGGCTCTATCTCCTAAACTATTACAGCTACAGCGCTGAAATTTGAACACGTAATATTATATATATTGGCCTTTAATCTGAGTCTTAAACGAAGTTTCTCCGAAAATCAGAACAGCATGAGATGGAAATATTCTACAGTTACTAGGAAGAAATTGACTCTAATGGCGATACTTTTGCGATTTTCTTAAAAACTAAGTTTCTAATCGAAAAATAAATATCACCAGTGAATTTCCCATAAAATTTGAAGCTTGGTCCGTGGTTTTCAAAAAATCCGTGCCATGTCTTAAA
The DNA here is from genome assembly GCA_038098605.1 of Gryllus longicercus. Classification (NCBI taxonomy): domain Eukaryota; kingdom Metazoa; phylum Arthropoda; class Insecta; order Orthoptera; family Gryllidae; genus Gryllus; species Gryllus longicercus. Next base: position 1,576 of record JAZDUA010001232.1, on the reverse strand, counting down.
TCGGACAACTTCGTCGATCTTTAGATGGCTCTATCTCCTAAACTATTAGAGCTAGAGCGCTGAAATTTGCACACGGAATAATAAATATATTTCACAAACTATATAACATATATGGATTCTACAGACACGCGTGTATTTTTAAATTCTTGTAGTGTAAGAAAAAGTCAAGTTTTTTATTTCCGGATGAGAAATCTGGCCTCCAGGAACCTTAAAATAAAAGCATTGTTTTTTCGCATTTTGCAAGCTCTGACAATTATTAATTCAAACGGCTCTATCTCCTAAACTATTACAGCTACAGCGCTGAAATTTGCACACGTAATATTATATATATTGGCCTTTAATCTGAGTCTTAAACGAAGTTTCTCCGAAAATCAGAACGAGCATGAGATGGAAATATTCTACAGTTACTACGAAGAAATTTACTGTATGGCGATACTTTTGCGATTTTCTTAAAAGCTAAGTTTCTAATCGAAATATGAATATCACCAGTGAATTTCCCATAAAATTTCGAGCTTGGTCCGTGGTTTTCAAAAAAATCCGTGCCATGTCTTAAATCGGAGCACTTCGTCGATCTTTAAATGGCTCTATCTCCTAAACTATTAGAGCTAGAGCGCTGAAATTTGCACACGTAATAATAAATATTTTTCACAAACTATATAACATATATGGATTCTACAGACACGCGTGTATTTCTAAATTCTTGTAGTGTAAGAAAAAGTCAAGTTTTTTATTTCCGGATGAGAAATCTGGCCTCTAGGAACCTTAAAATAAAAGCATTGTTTTTTCGCATTTTGCAATTTCTGACAATTATTAATTCAAACGGCTCTATCTCGTAAACTATTACAGCTACAGCGCTGAAATTTGCACACCTTATATTATATATATTGGCCTTTAATCTAAATCTTAAACGAAGTTTCTCCGAAAATCAGTACGAGCATGTGATGGAAATATTCTACAGTTACTAGGAAGAAATTGACTCTAATGGCGATACTTTTGCGATTTTCTTAAAAACTAAGTTTCTAATCGAAAAATGAATATCACCAGTGAATTTCCCATAAAATTTCGAGCTTGGTCCGTGGTTTTCAAAAAAAATCCGTGCCATGTCTTAAATCGGACAACTTCGTCGATCTTTAAATGGCTCTATCTCCTAAACTATTAGAGCTAGAGCGCTGAAATTTGCACACGAAATAATAAATATTTTTCACAAACTATATAACATATATGGGTTCTACAGACACGCGTGTATTTCTAAATTCTTGTAGTGTAAGAAAAAGTCAAGTTTTTTATTTCCGGATGAGAAATGTGGCCTCCAGGAACCTTAAAATAAAAGGATTGTTTTTTCGCATTTTGCAATTTCTGACAATTATTAATTCAAACGGCTCTATCTCCTAAACTATTACAGCTACAGCGCTGAAATTTGCACACGTAATATTATATATATTGGCCTTTAATCTGAGTCTTAAACGAAGTTTCTCCGAAAATCAGAACGAGCATGAGATGGAAATATTCTACAGTTACTAGGAAGAAATTGACTCTAATGGCGATACTTTTGCGATTTTCTTAAAAACTAAGTTTC